>CM031241.1:635206057-635713557 GCA_018340775.1 Taxus wallichiana var. yunnanensis
GACAATCTTCTTTCTTGCTTGTTTATGACGGCTATCACCCGTTCACAATCTAGAAAAATGGCCCAACAGGTTCCTTCTTCCTCCGAAATCACCACCACCACGGTGGGATGTTTCGCACTCCTCCAATCTTCCTCGGGACCACTTTGTTAGTGGGTTCCCTCATGGTCGTATAATCCTTTCCATCAAGCCAAAACAATCCCATCACGTCCAAATTCTCCTAGTCCATCAAATATCTTCCGATTCGAGTCTATTCTCGCGGGATCTGAATTTCAGTGCTCTCCTTGATCGCAATCCGGTAGCCCTCATGGACTATCTAGTACACAAGTCGATCCAAATATCTCGACCAAGACCCACCAATCCAACAAGTGTACAATTATCCTCGCGGATCATCCCGTGCCTCTTTAGAGGTTTGCACCATCTCTCTTGCCTCGAGCCACGGAAAAAGGGGGCCCTGATGCCTCCTTTTTCTCTTCCACCTACCATGTCGACTAATTCTCAAATTAGTCTTACCTATCCTAACACCGCAGCTACCTCAACTATTCCACAACCCATTTCGAGAGGTCTTACGCCTCGCGATAAGTAAGTGTGTCCACATATCCGCACATCGCTTTGGCAATTCATCTATGCCTCTATCGTTCTCAAGGTCAATACCTCTTCATGAGCCAACCCTCCGAATAGGCAGTTGGCTCCTACTTCTCGCCCTCTGGGGGTTTTTCTTCCAATATTCCAGCCTAATGTGACATTCGCCCATCCTCTAAGTATCGGCACCCTTGATACCTAATTCAAAGCAATAGAAGGCCCTTTCGTGTCTTGTTCCCAACATGACCAATCCAACCAACACTCATATTCCTCAATCTATCCCGATCCAATCAACAAACATAGAGTCCACCAATCACAGCTCTCCATCCATCACCCAACCTTTATTTTCGCTCAACCACTTATTATCTCACAAACCTTTCATACGCAAGCTGCCTCACAGCAAATACCCCACCCGGTGTCACCCAGAACACCTGGTTATTCCTCTTATCATCCTATCCAACAACAGATGAATCCCCCATCGACACCTCAACAACACCCACTACTTGCTTCTCATATAGGACAAACCAATGTACCTCCTCCCCAATCGGATGTGGTTCAATTTCTCTTCAAGAAAATTGCAGACTTGGAAGCCTCCACAAAAGGAGCCCGCCCTTCATACTCCTTTGAAGAAGTATGCAATGAACCCATTCATCCTTCGGTGGCTTTTAAGCCTTATCCTCCCCAATGGGAACTTCCCAAATTCTCAAAATTTCATAGTCGGGAAGACCCCCAACAACATCTGCGAGCATTCAAACATGCTTGCTACCTTATTGTCTCAGATCGGAAGCTCATGCCCGTGACCTTCCTATGTCTCTAGCGGGTCCCGCTTTGACTGGCTACAATAATATTCCTCAACATTCATTATTTTCTTTCTCTCAATTGGCCCAAATGTTTGTTGAGAACTTCAATAAATATTGCCCATAAGATCTCAATCACAGATCTTTACAACATTCGCCAATTCGACGATGAGTCTATTGCAGACTTTGTCGCTCGTTGGAGAGGGATAATCAACCAATTGTCCTTCTCCCTCCCTCAATCTCAACAGATCGAGTTGTTCACCCGATCTTGTGCTAGTCACATTTCTTCCACGTTAAGAATCCAAACTTTTCATACTTTCGAAGAAGCCTTCACGATGGCACGCAAACTCGAATCTCGTGCCATTGAACAAGGAAAACTAAAACTTCGTTCCAAGTCTAAACCCGATTTTTCTCGGTTCACCAAACCAAATTCTTTCCCTCCTAAAGATAAGAATCAAGGGTCCACAAATACTATCGTATTAAAAACATCAAGAACTGATAGTACTCCTAATCAACCACCACGAAGAGACCCTTCGTCTGCTCGAAAAGGGGCTTCATCATCTCGATCCTTTGCTCCCTTGGGGGAATCATATGCCTCTATCTTAGAAAAAATGTTGGAAGTTCGCATGATCGAACTTCCACCCATTAGAGATATTGATGAAAGCCGAGAACGCCCTTTGTGGTACGGAAAATGATTTTTGCCACTATCATAGAACCAAGGGTCATGACATCGAGCGATGTCGTAGACTTTCAAAAATCTTGTCCAAAATTCATTGATAAAGGCGAGCTTATTCTCGATAACCCAAATGCTCCCCAAATCAAGCGTACCGACGTTTTTAAACAACCCTTCCCCAATCATGCCCCAAATCATAATTCTTCAGAATCTCAAAAACCAAACACCCACATTATCAACGTCATTTCTACTGAAGAATCCGCTTCGGAAACCACGTCATCTACAAACACGGCAATCGAATCAGAACCCTCTCCCACTTCACCAATCACTGAAAATCCCCCATCTTCCGATAGCCCACCTTTGAATATTCCTACATTGCTAAGCACGGATTCATCTCTCTCCGCTCCTTCGTCCGATCTCCCATCCATACCCGAGACAGTGTCTTCCGCATCTGTCTCATCATCAGACGTTCTTTCAATGCTCGAGGCAATCACATCCCTTCGAGTTTCCACTTCGGACACATCTACTTCTGTTGCTCCCATCCCCGCTACAACTATGTCCTTAGTGAACATACCTATAATTGTGCCAACTTCGACGGAAGTGTCTTCGACTTTGACTCTTCCTATCTCTTTTCCTACTACAGTTCCACCCACGATCACTACACCAAAAGTGGTCCTTCGCATGAACTTCTTCATCACTTACTTCTTCCATTACTAGATGTTACTTCACCTATTCGGGAAAATCAAAAGAAGTAGCATCAACATCTATACGCTCGATTCCTCAACCTAAACCGCGACAACCAAAATCTAACATTATACCATCAATATCTCCCCATTTGCTTCCTCCAAAAGGTTACAATCACCTTATGACGTTGAAGTTGTCACCATCCTCGAAAAGGGAAGCCCATATTTCGACCATCAAAACTCTCGGTGTTCTTCCACAAAAATCTCTCTCCACGCCTCATAAACGATTAGATTTGCCCGCTGAGAAGGCATCTTCTTCTACACACCTATCAAAATCATCATCTTCTTCTTCATCAACATCCCTAAAAGTAGACTTACCTACCAAAAAGATGCCACCTCTTCCATCAAGATCCTCATCTTCGGTACCAACAACCAAGTCACCCTATCTTCCTCCAATTTCACCTACTTTGGGGGCTTCTTCCTCTTCTAAACCGACATCATCTAAGTCATCAGTAAATTCAACCAAACAACCCCCTTTGTCTCCAAAGACCACAAAATTTATCACATCTCCATCACCTTCAAAGTCTATTTTAGGGGCTCCTCCTCCACCAAAGTCAATCATGTCTCATTTACTCCCATCCCAAGCACCCAAGACTGCTCCTCCAAATGTCCAAACAAATAAGAGGATTCCTAATAAAATCAAAACCTAACATGCAAGTTCTTTTACCCCGGCAGTCGGTTAAGGTAAAAGAACCATCTCCATTATCTCTATCCTCATCTTCGTCTACCGGATTCTACACCGAAATCCTTCATCAACTTATCCAATCTTCAGCCATAACCCTTCCTCCGATTAAGCCTTATAACCCCAAAGGAGTGAAACCTACCTGGTTTAACTCTGATCTGATTTGTGCTTACCACCGTACTCCAGGTCATGACACTGAAGGATGTAAAGCTCTTCAAGCCGTTGTCAAGAACCTTCTGGAAGAAAGTGACCTCTTGTTGGAGGAGGAACAAGTACCTCCTGTTACCCTAGCCTCATCCGAACCTCAACCATCCATTCAGACCTCTAGTGGTTCCACTCCACTTGATCTCCCTCCTTCCCAAATTGACACAATCCATATCGCCACTAGAACCCAACATTATCATAACCCATCTTCATCTCCAACATCTAGACCACGGGTTGTCATTTCTGCAGCCCCTGAAGGCGTGTCTCCTTCCTCATCAGCCCCACGACCCAAGGTCTCCATTCGTGCTGCACCTCGGACTCAAGTTCCCGTATCCGTTGAGGAGAGTGTCATGAAGCAACTCACCCAAGCTCCGGTCAAAATGTCTCTTTTTGACCTCATCCAATCCTCTCCACAACATCGCCAGGCTCTAATCGATAATCTGCGTCGCATCGCAGTAAATTCCGATGAGCCCCAGCCCTTCGAGTGGGTTGTTGGATTGAATGGTCCATCGACCGCCATTTCTTTTGAAGATTCAGAAATCCCTCATCTTTCTTCAGAGGATTTGGAGGCTCCTCTCTTCATCACAGTCCAAGTCAATAACACTGCCTTAAAACGTGTTATGATCGACAGTGGAGCTGCTCTCAACGTCATCTCTTCCCACACATTCGAACAACTTAAGTTACCTAAGAATGTGGTGTCACCTCCGCCTTTCGCCCTTCGATCATTTAACGATCAGCTAGCAGTCACTCTAGGAACTGTGGTCTTACCCATCCGAGTAGGTAAAAAGCTGCTCCATGAACTCTTCTATATTGTCGAAGGAAAATTCCACTATAACATGATCCTTGGACGCTCCTGGGTTCGCGCAATGCATTGTGTCCCATCCACCCTCCATCGATGCCTAAAATATCAATATGAGGGCAAAATCTACACCCATCCAGGAGATCCTTTTCCTTCTGCGCAATGCGACATGACCACAAGGTCTGCCCCTTTAAAAGAAAATGCATCTTCTCCAGATGGGGCTTCATCTTCTTCCATACCTGCAACCAAACTACCAGATTTGCGAAATCTGGAAGAGACATTGCAGCGTTTCTCACTAGGAGAGCTTCCTCTCTTTTCTTTCGATGCCCATCTCAAACCTAATGAGTATGGTAGACCCGACAAGCAACCTGAATATCAATCAGTCTCATTACGCATCGTTACCATTGGTTTCGCCCAATCAATGTACCAATTTCATCTACTACGTGGTCTTGATACACCTCATTATTGTCCGGATTCTCCTCCTAGAGCCAAACCTTACCTAACAGGGTTTGATTATCTACAGAATCCCACGTTTGCAAAAACTTATCTATATCGATGCGCGTGGAAAGGTTTTGGCCTTGGAAAGTATGAACAAGGTATACATGACCTCAAATCCATTCCTACTCTCATGCCACACCAAAAGTTTGGTTTGGGATTTAAACCCATTTCAAAAGCCACTGTCACTATTCTTGATGAGCCTCTTCCTACTGAAGAACCATCTTCCCCCACCAAATCCGAAGCATCACTTGATGTGGACGATGACATTTCCATCCCACCTAACTTTTTTTTTTGATCAATACCATTTCCTTGGGACCTTTAGTCTATGAGACTAACAATCGGTCTGCTTCTATACCATTAATCTTCCCTGAGATAGTTGGAGACGACTCTCCTACTATCAACACTATCCACTGTGCGGATGACGACTCTGTCCTCACCTATCTAGGGGCAGAGGATTCATACCTTCCCAAGACTATTCCTTCTGACACGTCTACCCTTCTCAACGAAGCCACTATTGACCTTAATATAGGGACTTCTGAAGACCCTCGCATCATTAAGGTCGGCCAATCCCTTAATCCACAGGAATTAGGGGACTTTACCGCTTTTCTTTCCAAAAATCGTCAAGCCTTTGCTTGGTCATATGAAGATATGCCAGGGCTCGATCCCGATATTGTGGTCCACAATATCGTTACCCTTCCCAACATCAAACCAGTTAAGCAAAAATTGCGTAAAATGCACCCTAGAGTAGCCCTTCTTGTTAAAGAAGAATTACAATACTTAGCTTTCTGGCTAATTTCATCCAACCCATCGATTATCCGCAATGGGTGTCCAATGATAGTACCAAGAATTCAAGGCTACTGGGAAGATTCAATTTGTACCGACTTCCGGATCTTAATCTTTATCGCCCCAAAGGATGATTTTCCTCTTCCTAATATCGACCAACTCGTAGATTTAACTGCGGGTCATGAAATGCTTTCTCTTATGGATGGTTTCTCTGGATATAATCAAATCCTCATCGCACCAGAAGACCAGCATAAGACTTCCTTCATAACTCCTTGGGGGACCTTTGCTATCGTGTCATGCCCTTCGGTCTTAAGAACGCCGGAGCAACTTATCAACGAGCAATGACCTACATCTTCCATGATCTTTTACACAAAACTGTAGAGGATTACGTTGACGATCTCCTCGGCAAATCCAAACGTCGTCAGGAGCATCTTTTCATCCTTGCACCTCTCTTTGAGAGGCTTATCCGCTTTTGTCTTCGTCTAAATCCATCTAAATGCGTGTTTGGCGTCCTCACTGGTAAACTTTTAGGGTTTATCATTTCCATCAGGGGTATTGAAGTGGACCCCGCAAAAATAAAAGCCATCCTTGAGATGCCTCCCCCGTCTAACTTAAAGCAACTCCGCAGTCTCCAAGGACGTCTTCAATCAGTGCGTCGTTTTATCTCCCAATTGTCGGACCGTTGTCAACCTTTTCACCATCTTCTCCGTAAGAATGTTCATTTCAAATGGGATGAGCATTGCCAAAAGGCCTTTGATGATCTCAAAGCTTATCTTCTTTCTCCACCCGTGCTTACACCTCCACGCGAGGGGGAGCCTTTCTATCTTTATATCTCTGTGACTGACCATGCTCTGGGAGCCATGATTTCGCATCGGGACACTTGTGGTAAAGAACAAGCTGTCTATTACATCAGTCGCACCCTCCATGAGTATGAGACACGTTACTCCGGAGCTGAAAAACTATGTTGCGCTCTCTTCTTTGCAACTTCTAAGCTTCGTCATTATCTTCTTAATCACAAAACTTACATCGTCACAAATGTCAATCCCCTCAAGACAATTCATGCAAAGCCTTATCACAATGATCGCATCACTCGTTGGCTTATGCTCATGACAGAATTTGACCTCGAATTTATCCCGCAAAAGGCTATCAAGGGTCAGGTTATTGCAGATCAACTAGCTAGTGCTCCTCTTCCGGACACTCAAGACCCCCTTGCTCAATTCCCCGATGAATTTATCCAACAAATCGATTTTGGTCTATCTCCATTTAAAGTAAAGCTCTTCTTTGATGGATCCAAATGCCAGCAAGGGGGAGGTGCGGGTTTCGTGATGATTCCTCCTTGGGGTACGCCTATCCCAGTCGCACACAAATTGAACTTTGAGTGCACCAATAATATGGCTGAGTACGAAGCTCTTGTCTTAGGACTTCAAAATGCCATTAATCTCGGCGCTCGTCGTATTGACATCTTTGGTGATTCTGAACTCATCGTTAATCAGGTCACGGGTGTCTATCAATGCAAGAATGATATCCTTCAAAAATATCGCGACATTGTTCTTGCCCAACTCCAATCTTTCGATAAGTTCACCATCCAATCCATTCCTCGTACTGCAAATCGATTCGCGGATACCATGGCCTCATTAGCATCCCTTATCCCGCCTTTTACTGAAGACTCGCGTCTTTATGTGGCTGTGCAACGATTAGATCAACCATCTTATCTTCAACAGCTAACTTCGATCAATGCTGTCACAACCCATACTCAGGATGAGTGGTATCAACAGATAGTTGATTATCTATCTCATTCGGTGCTTCCTCCAGATCTGACTTCCAATGGTAGAAGGTCTTTTGTCCAACGCGCTAATCGCTATTCTATCCTAGGCGGGATTCTTTACAAACGCGGCTTTGATGGTATTTTGCTTCGATGCCTCAAAACCCATGAATCATCTAAAGCTATTCAGGAGGTCCATGACGGTATCTGTGGTGGACATTTTAGTGGTTTAGCTGTGGCTAAGCGCATCTTACGTTTGGGATATTATTGGCCTTCTCTTAATCAAGATTGTTGCGAATACACTAAGAAATGCGTCAAGTGTCAGCAACATTCCAATCTCACGCACGTCCCTAGTCAGGCTTTGCAACCTGCGGCGGATTTGTGGCCTTTTTCACAATGGGGCCTTGATCTTATTGGTCTCATCAATCCCCGTTCTTCACAGCGTCATCATTCTATCATTACGCCACCGAGTACTTTACTAAGTGGGTGAAGCTATCCTCTTTCTTCAACAAAGGCTAAACCCATAGTTGATTTTGTCTATCAACACATCATTTGTCGCTTTGGCGTTCCACACAAGCTCATCACAGATAATGGTAAATCCTTCAAGAACGTCGATTTGCAAAATCTCTGCAACACTTTCAATATCAAGCTCAGTTTCTCTTCTCCATACTATCCTCAAGCTAATGGTCAGGCCGAAGCTTCCAATAAAACTTTGCGTAATATCCTCGCAAAGGTAACTAGTCGAGCTGGTAGGGATTGGCATCTACATATCCCTTTCGCTCTCTGGGCTTATCGGACTAGCATTCGTACTCCTACTGGTGCTACTCCCTTCTCTCTCGTCTATGGGTCTGAGGCCGTCCTTCCTTTGGAGGTCCAAATCCCATCTCTCCGTGTTTCTCTCAGAGAATTTGTCTCTGATGAGGATTATCGTCAAAATCGTCTAGCTCAACTTGAATTATTAGATGAGCGGCGTCTCAACGCTCTTGAGCATCATCAAGTCTATCTCGAGCGTGTCAAGCGTGCTTACAACAAGCATGTGCAACACCGTGACTTCAAAATTGGTGACCTTGTTCTTAAGGAAAATCAAAATGTCACTACACTCGAAAGGAGTCAACGTGGTAAGTTTGCTCCCAACTGGATGGGTCCCTACATTATCACTCATAAATATGGGTCTGGGGCTTATCGTTTGTCTTCCATGGATGGTATCCCTGAAGCAGAACCTCTTAATGCCTTGCATTTACGGCCCTTCTATTGTTAAAATCTCTCTTACACAAATCTAGTCGCAACTCAGATCTTCCATCTGTCCTAATAACCAGTCATCTACTTTCGTGGTGATTTGAAATTGTGTGGTTCTCCGCCTATTGCCTCGTTTACCTTAAATATGAGTATCGCGGCTCTACTCATTGCACGTTTCTTTTGGATATGTTCCTCCTCATGGTAGGAATACCTTAATCACCACTTCATCTGTCCCAAGTACTTATCTTAATCGGATCTGCTCGGGGCATGAGTACATGTTCTTCCATGTTCTCCTCCCCTTCATCTGATCTATCTAGGTCTAAACTCAGCTTCTTCCAAAGAGTTTCAAAAAAAAAAAAAAAAAAAAAAAAAAAAAAAAGATGCTATCCAAAAAGATAGACTGATCCCTCGAAGGACAGCTATCCATACATTGTCAAGTGAATCAAAAAGCAAATAGACCATACCCTCGAAGGATGGCTATCATACAAATTTCAAAATACAGACCGCTCCCTTGAAGGACGGCTGTTTCTCAAAGAAATATTCAAGGCTTCTTGTAATCAATCAGCCTTCCAGTCAGTTTATACACTTGTTAGCATCACTGAAAGACTTCCCGCATCGATCAGTCTTTCCATATCAAGCAAACTTCCCACATTGATCAGTTTGCTTTTCTGTCCAAATCATGAAGCTGAGATTTTAGACCTTTTGTCGATCATATGGAGAATCCTATTTTCCTATCATGGACATGTATTCTGTCCCTTGTAGGTTCCGACAAGATACTTTCTTTTCTTTCCATTTCTATCCTAGATCAGTCTCATGACTAGTTAGTGTCAGTTTATTTTAATCTTATATAGGGCCTTGTATGCTTGGTCTTTCGGTTTCTTATCTGGATCTTCTCTATGGTCGGTTGGAAGTCCGACTTATCATTTCCCTTCTTTTCCGAGTGTCTTCTCTTCTAAGTCACGGTTATTTCTGCTTTCATCTTTTGCTCTTACAATAAGCATTCTCCATTTCTTTGTCTTGCATCCTGTTGAATTGACATTTCACATGTTAATTCAATCAAAATCTATCTTCTATCAACATTCCTCTTATCTATCAAAACATCTATCTTTATTCATTTCTCATTAAAATTACATCCATCTATACATCAAACGCATCTATCTATCTATCCATCAAAATATTTAAAAGCTATGTCCATCCAAGATACTTCCCATCATCTATCAAAATTAAATCAATCTATCTAACCACATCCATCTATCATCTATCAATCTATATCTATCCAATCACATCTATTCTATCCACATTTCAATCTATCTAATCACATCTATTTCTATCATCTATCAGTCTATATCTATCCAATCACGTCTATTCATCATCTATCAGTCTATGTCTATATCATCATCTATCAGTCTATCGATTTATACTCATTTTTGCCCGTGGATTGCGGTATCGCTTCTCCACGTCGTTTGCTTCCATCTGCTAATCTCTTTGCCATAGTGTTGATGCTTGGCTGGTCTATCTGATCATTATTGTGCGCTACATGTTGTCTTTCGGCACATATTTTCGATATCATCATCTATTTCGAGTTTGTTCCCTTTGCGTGGAGCACTCGCTTTTTGTTTAGCCGCTTAGAGTTACGCGGGTCTGTAGGCACTAACGTCGTCTGACTTATAGACCGTCTAGTTGTCCCTACCAATGTGTCTCTCTTTAGATGTTGGCTATTTTGCAGTTCTCCTTACACTCATGGGTCTCAGAGTAGGCACTAACGCGCCTCATGAGGAGACCGCTGTTTTCCCTACCAATGTGCGTTCCTTAGGTTGCTGCCCTTGTGTTTATTTTTATGCGTCCTCAATGATCGGCTTCTACTCCAAATCATATCCGATCCGGGGCATCCTGCATTTTTTTATCTACCTCTTTCAAACTCGGGATCGTCTGTTCTATCATCCATCCCATCCCTAGTTTGAGGGGGATCACATCACCACAAATTCTTCTCTTCTTCCATCTCCATGTTTTTGTCTCATAACCTTGCTTATCGCAAGTTACTTGACAAAAAGGGGCAAAATGTAGACACCTAAAATTGGTTACCCAATTTAGTGTCCCTTCTCATCCGTTTACTTGCCTAGGTAACCTAGGGCACGTTTACATCACCAACTATCCCCTTGGGATAGTTTTCCAATTTGTGATTTAATCACCTACTCTAAATTTAATTCATCCCATCACATCTTACCCATGAGTAATTAAGTATTAAATATTTAATTACGCTTCTTCCCATGCATCTTAATCACTTATCCACCCCAAATTTATTCTACCCATGTATCACATCTATTTTTAATCTTCCCTAAGCGGGATATTTTCCCGTAGTCGGGATGAGTCTTATTTTTCTCGAATCGATCATTTTTAGCCATCTCGGGAGTCTTCTCCGCGATCGGCGCCGACCCATATGGTCGGCGCCGATTTTCTAGGAGCGGCGCCGATTATAAAAGCAAGTCCAGAACTCAGTTCTAAGGGCGGAAAAATCGAACCGAAAGAGATCGGAGCAAGAGCGAAAAAGCGAACAAGCGAAAAAAGGAGCACTTGCACACGAACAGAGAGCGAGAGAGATACAGTCTGAGAGATCTTCAGCATCAAGTGTATCAAATTAGGGCAGATCCTGTCCGAATCAATCCCTGAGAGGAGCACCGTTACTCGTCCCCTGCTCATATCGCATCACACCACCATCTATCATCCGGTGACTCTGTTCCGAGTGTCTCGCCAACTTCGGCTCATCCAGCAGACCACATTCGTCTTCTAATTCCCGAATCTTATCGCATGCAGCCCACACGATCGATCACCTCCCGATCGGCGCCGATTCAACCCAGTCGACGCCGATCAGTCTCAATCGACGCCGACCAGTCTCAATCGACGCCGATTTTAAAAAGCGACGCCGATTTTCTCTGCAGATAGGTAAAAGGATACAGGTAACACAAATCCAGCTTTTATTTCATAGTTCCTCGTTTTCAAAATGATCACGTCTACTGTTTAGATTCGTCTTATTACCGCAATCGAGAAATCTAGTCTTTATTTACATCTTTTATCATGTATGCTTCCTTTCTTTATTGAAAACGTGGATCGACATCCATGAGGAAGCTTATCACTTCTGGACCCACGCTTCTCGGCAGTCCACTAAAATATCTTTTAACGTGGTCTTTTTGATCGCCAAGCATCGGTGTTTCATGTTATTCGGATCTATTGTGCGAATTGCTTGTCATACGTGCGCCCTTCTTATCTACATTGGCTTCCTCATCCATCTACATCTTCATCCGGTATATATTGTATCAATTTCATTGAGTTTTCATCGGTTTTTGTGTTTAGTTTGCCATGCACATTAACTCGGATCTTCGGGATGTAACAAGTTACGAAATTCTTGATCTACATTCGCTACTAAATCCGATTTCATAGAAAAAGCCTTCTAGTTGTCCCTACCAATGTGTCTCTCTTTACGATGCTTTGACTATTTTGCAGCTTCTCCTTACACTCGCGGGTCTCGTAGGCTACTAACGCTGCCTCTCATGAGGAGACCGCCTTTTCCTACCAATGTGCGTTCCTTAGGTCATCCGCCCCTTGTGTTTATTTTTATGCGTCCTCAATGATCAGTTCTACTCCAGCTATCCGACTGGGGCATCCTGCATTTTTTTATCTACCTCTTTCAAACTCGGGATCGTCTGTTCTATCATCCATCCCATCCCTAGTTTGAGGGGGATCACATCACCACAAATTCTTCTCTTCTTCCATCTCCATGTTTTTGTCTCATAACCTTGCTTATCGCAAGTTACTTGACAAAAAGGGGCAAAATGTAGACACCTAAAATTGGTTACCCAATTTAGTGTCCCTTCTCATCCGTTTACTTGCCTAGGTAACCTAGGGCACGTTTACATCACCAACTATCCCCTTGGGATAGTTTTCCAATTTGTGATTTAATCACCTACTCTAAATTTAATTCATTTCATCATATCTTGCCCATGGGTAATTAAATAATTAAATATTTAATTACGCTTCTTCCCATGCATCTTAATCACTTATCTACCCCAAATTTATTTTACCCATGTACCACATCTATTCTTAATCTTCCCTAAGCGGGATATTTTCCCGTAGTCGGATAAGCCTTTTCTTTCTCGAATCAATCAATTAAGGCACCTCGGGAGTCTTCTCCGCGATCGGCGCCGACCCATATGGTCGGCGCCGATTTTCTAGGAGCGGCGCCGATTATAAAAGCAAGTCCAGAACTCAGTTCTAAGCGCGGAAAAATCGAACCGAAAGAGATCGGAGCAAGAGCGAAAAAGCGAACAAGCGAAAAAAGGAGCACTTGCACACGAACAGAGAGCGAGAGAGATACAGTCTGAGAGATCTTCAGCATCAAGTGTATCAAATTAGGGCAGATCCTGTCCGAATCAATCCCTGAGAGGAGCACCGTTACTCTGTCCCTGTCATATCAGCATCGCACCACCATCTATCATCTGGTGACTCTGTTCCAGTGTCTCGCCAACTTCGGCTCATCCAGCAGACCACATTCGTCTTCTAATTCCCGAATCTTATCGCACAGTCCCTGACTGATCGATCTGCCTCCAGTCGACGCCGATTCAACCTGTCGGCCGACGCGATCGGCCTCCAATCGACGCGACCCGATTAAAAAGCGACATAAATCGACGCCGATTTTAAAAAGCGACGCCGATTTTCTCTGCAGATAGGTAAAAGGATACAGGTAACACAAATCCAGCTTTTATTTCATAGTTCCCTGTTTTCTGTACTGTCTGTCTGCTGTTTAGATTCTGTCTTATTACTGCAATCAGAAAATCTAGTCTTTATTTACATCTTTTATCATGTATGCTTCCTTTCTTTATTGAAAACGTGGACTGACATCCGCCGAGGAAGCTTATCGCTTTCTCGGGCGACCCACTAAAATATCTTTTAACGTGGTCTTTTTCTGTCAAGCATCGGTGTTTTACAGGTTATTCGGATCTATTGTGCGAATTGCTTGTGTGCGCCCGTCTTATCTACATTGGCTTCCTCATCCATCTACATCTTCATCAGGTATCAATTTCATTGGAGTTTTTCAGGGTTTTTGTGTTTAGTTTGGTACATTAACTTGGACAGGTAACAAGCACGAAATTCTTGATCTCTGAGGCTTCCACTCTCTATGCAATCAAAGAGAGATACAGAACCACATTCTTGGGATTTGTGACCATATTTCCCCTATTGAAACTGGTCACCAAATCGTGTCCTCTCCTAACCTAGCGGGCATTAGTCACTCATCCGACATCGATCTCTAAGAATGATAATATTTCTAAAACCAAAGTGAGCTCATATCTTACTCAAAAATGCCCAATCTCACCATACTTTTCCCGCACCTGCTAACACCTCTGTCACACCTATAGACCATAAACTACCTATTACCTTTCCCGAGATCTAGTCATATAAGAATTTTTAGATCATACTCGAATTATTACAATTATATAGGATACCTAAACTATATAACTATAGTAGATCAATTTATTTTATGTTCTTAGTAAGCATCAACTTTTTAAAAAACATAGATTGGCAACCTTCAGGAAGTCTCTCGCTTCCTGGATCTAGCGCTTCTTTAGGTAGTCCACTTATTATTACTTTAAATTCTTGTGGTATTGGTTTCTTTCTTATGTCATTCCCCCTAGACAAAGGGAAGTTCACATACTTAGCTCACGATCAAAGTCTATAGTGAACACAAATCCTACTACCAATGACATAACATAGGTATTCCTCCTACGCCCATTACCCTATTTTTTTATCACATATATCTACATTTGAGGTGAAACATTTGATTAAAATAGAAATGGTGAAATGTGAAAAATGGTTTATGGGGTCCTAGGAAATGGTAATATATAATTGATTTCATGAAAATTTAAAGGATAGAGTCCTCGATATACCCAAAGGTACACGAGGCCCAAATATGTGTTTGTGTCAGTATGAGTCATGGTATTGGGGCCTACCCTTCACTTCATGGTCCCCTGTAATGATAAGGGTGTTAAGTTCTTATCCAATATACCTCCCACAATATTTTTATACTCGGTCAAAACACCGAGTGGACTTATAATCTTGGTGATGAAATCTAATTAGGTCTACCTCGGTAGGAGTGTTTTGATGGAAATTTGTTTTGAATGTGGTTTGGTTGTGATTGAGGAAACTAAGTGAATGCAATTTTTAGTTTCATAACTTGGCTATATGATTAGGAAAACATGAGAGTTTTATTTCAAGGCCTTAAAAATAAATATTAGTTCAATGCAGACAAAAAAATGATGCAAAGAAAGGAAAATAACAAAGAAAGCATACCTATTTTTTTGCTTTTGATAATTCTTTTTAGATTTTTAAATTTTTTATTTTTATGGGAATAGGTGCTCTAGAAGATTAAAACTTGGAAGGATTAGATAAAATAGGAAATAAAAAATAAACATAGTCCTAAAGGTAGACTAGATAAATAATCGAAAGCAGACCACATAACTTGTTAATGATTTGAAGGAATCGCATAATTCAATAAAATTGTAGGAAATTCTACATAATTACTAGCGATTATAAAGAAGATAACATTAAAATAGTTATAAGTTAATTTTTAATGAAATACAAAGGTGAAAGTGTCCCACCAAGTGTGCTAGGAATGTATTAGGTAAATTTTAGGTCTATGCTATTAAGTGCGAAAAGTACATAAAACTTAAAATAAGGTAGGTTTGAATGATACCTCCACTAACACTCGCAATGTCAAGATGGTCAAATATAATGATCGATAAGTGCTCCTCCTTTTTCCAACCTAAGAGGAATTCAATCAAAGAAAACTAAACAAGAACTATTAGACACGATGGGATAACAATATACTCAGCAAAGGTAGATTCTAGGAATCCAAAGGGACTTCCTTGGAGGATGTCATCTCATTTCAAAAAATTAAGTGAGTTTATGATGAAAATAAAATAAGAAATGGAAATGATAAGGAGGAATCTAAAACTCAAGGTGAAAAGGAAATTCATGTTCCTTTTAGTAGGTGGCCCGAGATAAAGTGGTGGAAATTTGGAAAACTTTTAAATTAATTACAACAATAGTCTACGGTTTCTAGTTGGATCTCATGGAGGAACTTGAGATGGTTCTCAATATCCTTAATGTAGGGTGTGAATATGATGGCACACAACATGATATCATGGAGTACATCAAATTTTTCCAACATGAATGGTTGTTGGATGATTGGAAGATCATAGATGCTTGTGATAGGATGTGGTTGGCCTAGAAAAATCATCTATAAAAGAGGCATACTTTCAATAGACAATTTAAATCCAAAGATATATATAAAAGTTGATAAAAATGTTATGATTGATAAAAAGGGATTGATAGAAAAATCAAATTTAATTCACGAGGAATCACTAATGATTTAAGGTAATTATTGGTGATTCGGAGTAATTGTTGACAATTTCTATAAAAATATTGATTTTCTCAAACAATGACAAGTTGATGTAAACATAAATATGAGTGGATGATTTTGTAAATGTTTATGTGGTAAGATATTTAAAAAAAATAAAAAATAAGTAACTTGGAGTGTAGACAAGTTATAGAATTCCTACAAATTATGATTGAAATTGATGTTGTTGATTTGTAGATTATCTTGTAATAATATTGAAGACAAGGCTATAGAAATTGATGTGTCACATATTCTTATAGAGACTTGATGTTGTTTCTAGGCTTGAAGATTACTTTGGAGTGATAGAGTTTCACTACTTGGTTTGAAAAATAGATGCAAATACATTCAAATAATTTCTGAAGATACCTAAAAAGAGTTGAAACTCCTGTTTATAATCGATGGTGATTTATTAGAATCACTAGTGATTTGAAAAATTTGAGGAAAAATTTTAGAAGTGGTTTCAACCACTTCCTAAATGGTATTTTTGGGTATGCAGATGAGGAAAAATGGTTGAGAAGAGGTTTGGATGAAATGATTTAGGGGTGGTTTAGAGATGGTTAGGTGGTTTCAATGGGGTTAAGGTAAATTTAGATGAGTGAAATGTGATTTGTAAGGGGTAAAAATTTATTTTACAAGGTGAGGGGAATGACTTAGGTAATGTTTATATTGATAGGTTTTGATAAAGTGACATGTATGTACAATGAGTATTTGGATGACGAAAACCCCATGTCTACACTACCCTTATTCAATACCTCTTTTAACTCCCCCTAATTTCTCCCATGCAGGTCATGTAGCCATAAAATATCCCACTTGCTTATGTTTTAGCCATTTTAACACCTCAATATTTGAAATCAAATCTGAACTAATGTTTAGTCTGCTCAAGTTGACAATGACTCATACAGTCACTATTGACCCTATTTATAGAGCTCCACCCTCATCTCAAATGACTAATTTTTTAGATATCCTGGAATCCTTACGTGTTTGCTACCTCCTTCCTCTTCCTTGAAGCTACTATCATCAACTAAAATCAAATTGGGACTCTTTGCATGTTATCATTTTAGCTTTGTATGTCTTAAAGTTTTTTTGAGATCTCATTTTTATTTTTTCTTATATTTTGCAAGTTTCCTAGAGCTCTTCCCATCCATTCAGTCATCTATGAGTCTCTGCATTCCCATTTTCCCATCCATCCAAATTGTTAAATCCCAAATCTGATCGATTTATCATCGACACACTTGGTGTTGACCTTGTTCTTTATTTTTATCCTCATCTGATTCTATTCCATAGCTCCCCCTTTAT
Source organism: Taxus wallichiana var. yunnanensis (assembly GCA_018340775.1). Taxonomy (NCBI): domain Eukaryota; kingdom Viridiplantae; phylum Streptophyta; class Pinopsida; order Cupressales; family Taxaceae; genus Taxus; species Taxus wallichiana. Next base: position 635,223,557 of record CM031241.1, read on the forward strand.
CTAAAGAACTATATTTTAGTAACCCACATACTTATCAAACACGATATATTTTTCTCGGCCTCGATATTCGTTGACATGGCCTAGCTAGCATCGACCCTACTAGCTCCCACATTATATCTACTTACGGTAGCATCATATTTTCTCACCACTTTGTCTCTGCATAAAATATAACACCTCGAATAATATCTATATCTATTCATGTTCATCCTTCACTCATCTCTCGTACTATTTTTCGTCAACCGTGTGTAATTCACACTTGGTTGTTATCGACTTGCTTTCAGTTTGGTTTATTTGTTAACATATTTCATTATCAAATCATAAATTAAGTGTCTCTAACATATCAAATATCTATTTCATAAACTTATATGCAAACTTTCATCTATTATCACTTATATATTATTTTATTAACATGGGTTGAAATCCATCCTAGGAATATATTTCTCTTTTAGGACTGACCTTGTCGACAACCCACCATCCTATTTTACTAATATTTTTTGTGTTAGCTTCTCTTTGTTGTGGAAGTTGTGAAGCTCATATCGGAGAGGTTTGTTTTCACCTATGATTTCATCATTACCATCATCATCTACATATATATGTATCCTTAAACCCTCCCATAATTTTGTGTTCCTTGATTTCTTGTATACCTTTCATTAACTTATCATAGGAGAAAGAAATCTCATAGAAATTTTTTTCTTTAGAGGCCACTTAGAAAAACTTTCATCAATAATATTACGTGGTTTTCATGTCTATTGGTGATATGGTCCTATCTTGTTCATAATATGTTCTCTTGTCATATGGGGGTATGCCCAAGGTGTCATGACTACATGCTTGGGGCTGCAGGACATGCCCTTGGTTTTAAGTGATAGGGATCTATGTATCTAGGACCATGGAGTGACCCGACCTCAATTAATACTAGACACTCAGTACTCCTTTGGAGGAGTGACACTAATTATATTTGGTCCTCCTTTTTTGAAGATACATACTTGATTTAGATTCCTCTTTAGGTAAGAGACTCTTATGATTTCTTTAGTCCTCTTTGGTTGAGCAACCCTCATGATGCTCTGTTGTCTTTAGTGGATTGTATTTGATTCTATACAATATGGATTAGTATATTGGATTTGATATTATGTAGTATGGATCATTAGATTGGTTTCTATGCTAGGGAGTATAAATACATAGATTTAACTTTATCTTATGTAGTATTAATCGGGGATTGGACGAGTGATTTATGCTTTGCTTTAAATTTAATGATTATATTTTTCATTGTTGATATGGATATGGTGATCAAATCGGGATTTATATATTATGTGTTTGATGGTTCACTCTTACATGGCTATGGTTTCTTGAAGGGTAGTGTACTTTGGGGTATGCAGGGAATACACCAATAGACATACAGATGGGATCCCTGATATTTTTCTTGGTTCTTTTAGCTCCCTTGAGGATAGGTTGAGATAATGGACTATAAATATGTCAACATATACTATTATACTTGGATTTAATGGGCACTTTATCTAGAGATATTTGTTACCTTGGGTCTTGGGGACCCCACTACAGATGTGTTTTTATTATTCCCTACTATGGAGGTGATTATTTCATACCCGATTGTTGTGTTGCATTTACCATGTTATAAGTCTATTTGTATGGATTACATGTTATAAGGACTTTGTTCTGGATGGTTTGTTATGTTTCCTTTTTGTTATGAACGTGTATTCTTGGTGAGGATGTTAGCATAATTTAGCATAGGAATATTTATTGCATTTTATTGCATTGTCTTTTATTTAATAATGTGCAACATGTGAACTCTAGTCTAGTGACTTGCATTCAATATTTTTATGTTAGATAACAATCACTATTGGTATTAGTAGTAATTACATGTGCACGTGAGATGGGTCTTATCATCTCGTATTTGGTGCCCGATAGGGTGTTATGTCTATCCATATGAGGTTATCTAATATCTATAAATATTACATCTCTTGCGTTGTTATGTAATCTGATTTCATGATCAATAATATTTGTGAGGCTTCTGTCCCTCTTTGGTCATTGCAATCTTATTCTATTCTATCATTTGGTATCATAGCTATACCATTGTTATCATTTGGTATCAGAGAAGGTTCTATCCAAGAAAGGTTTAAGAGGAGCACTATTGGAGAGGATCCATTGGAGAAGAAGATCTGCATCAAAGGAGAGCCATTGAAGCATCCCACAGCCTCCATTCCTTCCAAGCATCCCTCAATTAAAATTTGACCTATCCACTTATTTGGAAAGTAGATTTTTTTCATTAGTCATTGGCATAACCAATTGATCCAACATATTGGCGGAATATTTCAAATTTGGAGATATTTAAAAAAAAAAGAAGAGATCTTGAAAAAAAAGATTTGTAAAAAAAAAATCTTGAAAAAAAAGGAGAAAGATCTTAAAAAAATTGAAGATCTAAAAAAGAGTGAAAAAAAGATCTAAAAAAAAAAAATCAGATCTGAAAGTGGAGGTGTGAAGAATTCGGGAGCAAAGGTTGAAGCAATCCCATCAACAAAATTCCAGCAGATAGCTCTCAGAAAAAAGGACGTAACTTTTTCATACAATGTCATATTGATGTACCATTTTTTCCTAGAAAGATAAGGAGGAGGCGCATAACTTTGTAGTTTACATCATCTTCAGATTCGTCCTCTACATGTGATGAAAAAGTCTATGTCATTCGGGTCATTTTATTTTGAAACAAAATCAGATCTAGCTGGTAAATTGGTAAGATCTCAAAAACCAAGATTCTGATTCTTCTGAAATTTTGTGGGTTTCAAGGAAAATATTGTATGATGATTCTGTCAAAATTTTAGAAAAATATCACGGTTTATAAGAAAATATTAAAATAATATTCAGATTGTTTGTTTGATGAAAACAATTTTTTATTTTGTGTTTGGTTCTATCACACAAGATCTTTGATCTCATAGTAGCATTCGATATATACGGTGCCTTTGGGAAGAACTTACGGGTGATGTTGTTGCAACTACTACTGCACTTAACACCTAACACAACTACCTAAACATCGTCTGGGCATCAACCCTATAAAATTGACAAGGATTAATAAGGACACAATACACACACATTTGAGCCCTCCCATCCATTTGTGTTTACACAAACTCCTCTTCGTACTATCTACGTACCATGTACTAAATTATTTCACATGCGTTAACACCTCTTTCTATACTGAGGGGTATATTGAAAGGGTGATCTTCTTCCATGTACCGATGGGTATATCGGAAGGGAGTGTATATAGAAAGGTTTGGTATATCGGCCTGATAGTATATTGAGAGGGAGACCATAAACCTGGAGTGATAAGAACCTTACCCTTTTTCAAAATTCAAAGTTTCAGAAATTGAATGCAAAAATGGGTGCACAAGCACCAAATTTCTTCTTGCGATTCTCAACTACTTAGAGGAGACAACTATGTTGCATGGAAACTAAAGATCAAGATGTTACTTGAGTTTGAATACCTATGGACAATTGTAGATGGAATAACAATAAGATCACTTGATGATGGAAGACAACAAGTTCAATTTGACAAGGCCAATCAAAAGGACAAGTTGATCATCTTGTTTGGCGTAATACACAATGTGCAACCCCACATTAGAGATGCCACATCGGCCAAGGATGTATGGGATAAGTTGAGCACAGTCTATGAGGAAAAGAACAAGAATGTCATCCTCAACCTACTATCACAACTGCATACTCTCAAATTCAAGCACAATGAGAAGGTTAAAGCTTTTTTGAGATGAGTTGCTACTTTGAGGGCATCTCTACTGGCATTGGAAAAAGAGATAAGTGATGAGAACCTTGTACCAATTGTGTTGCAAGAACTTCCTCCTTCCTACAGAATCTTTGTGACAACTATCAATATGAGTGAACACACAGTCACCTTTGAGAAGTTGGTCAATCTACTCCAACAAGAAGAGGAAATGAACAACAAAGATCATGAAGATGAGCAAGCGGTATCTTCCAATCATAAAGGAAAGGGGAACTTTCAGGTCCAATGACAAGAAGTCCCAACAAAATCAAAGTCAACAAAGGGACCAAAGTCAAATAAACAACACCAAGAAGTGTCCCATTTGCAATAAAGGGAGACATGACATCAAATATTGTTGGTACAATTCCTACAAAAAGGGTTCATCAAGCAATTCAAACCCAACAACCAACGAGGGTAACAACAATTCAAATCAAGAGAAGTCCAAAAACAACAACGATCGAGGGAAGAAAAAATGGTAATTGGAAAAGAAAACCCAAACAACAAGGGTACATTTCCGAACATGAGGATGATTCAGATGAAGGACACCACATGTATTCTACTCAATTTAATGAAGAAACCAAGTCCACACAAGATATCTGGTATGTTGACTTCGGTGTAACTCGACACATGACTGGACGCAAGGATTGGTTCTACACACTATGTGACTCACCTAACAAGAACCATGTGTCATTAGGTGATGAATCATCATACAGTGTCAAGGGGATTAGAAACATTTCACTACCTCTTAGAAAGCATGACTGCAAAATCACAGATGTATTGTATGTACTTGGGTTGACCAAGAATTTGCTATCAGTTAATCAACTCATTGATCACAAGTTGAAGTTGGACTTTGGCAGTAATAATGGAGAAAAAGTGTGCTTGATAAGAGATAAGTCAAGAGGTTCTAAGATTATAGCAAGAGCCTCCAATGTGGGACGTATGTTCCAACTTGATTTTGTCGAGGATGAGCAAGCTCTAGTGGCCAAAGACACGCAATCTACAAAACTATGGCATCACGGATATGGTCACATCAGTTTTGGCTATCTCCAAACACTTCAAAAGGGAAACATGGTGAAAGGATTGCCTACACTTAAGCACAACACTGAAAAGTGTCACAATTGCCTAGCTAGAAAGAAACATAGAGTACCCTTCCAGAAGAACACATATAGAGCTAAGGAAAAGCTTGATTCGGTGCACACCAATATTTGCAGGCCCATACAACCAAGTCATTCTAGATGTCAATACTTCATGCTTTGTGTTGATGACTACTCAAGAAAGATGTGGATATATTGTCTAAGAGACAAGAGTCAAACCTTTGAGACATTTTAGAAGTTCAAAGCACTTGTTGAGAATGCAGTTGGTCGCAGTATTAAAACTCTTCGCTCAGATCGAGGGGGGAATTCACAAGCAATGAGTTCAAGACTTACCTGGAAGCTCATGGGATTTGTCGACAAATTCCTCCTACTCACACACCACAGCATAATGGTATAGTTGAGATAAGAAATTGTACTATCATGGAAATGATACAATGTATGATTGAAAACTCAGGTTTAACAAAGACATTTTGGGTAGAAGCTGTAAGAATTGTAGTCTATTTTTTGAACAGAGTTCCCATAGTAGCTATTAAAGGAGCGACACCTCAAGAAGCGTGGTCAAATCGGAAACCATCAATTGCAAACCTAAGAGTATTTGGGTGTAAAGCTAGCATGCACATACCCAAGAAGAGTAGGAACAAGTTGGATATGAAAGTTGAGAAAGCGACATTCATTGAATACGGTGAAGAAGCACTTGAGTAAAAATTATGGGATCTGAAAGCAAAGAAATTATACACAAGTAGGGATGTTAAGTTCTTTGAGAAGAAACAAGTAGATGCTCCACTCAACGACTCAACAAACATGCGAATACATCTCTTGTGAAGATAGAATTTGATGTTCCCACCGAATATGATGAAGGTGATAAATTGGATGATGGTGAAAACTTGGATCCACCACAAGCCAATGGAATAGCTAAGAAGTTACCTAAATGGTATACTCAATTAATAAGAGATGCAAATTTGGATGAAGCACCTAGCACATCATCCAATCCTGGACCTAGAACTCGCAGTAAAGCTTGTGAAGAGGTCAATTATGCCCTAATGAGCAGAGTTGTTGAAATAGTTGAGCCATCTATAGTTCAGGAAGCTCTACAATTAAAAGCTTGGAAAGATGCCATGGATTCAGAGTATCATTCAATGATGAAGAACAACACATGGCAACTTGTCGAACTTCCACCAGGGAAGAAACCCATTAGATGCAGATGGATATTCAAGACTAAGTACAAATTAGATGGGACTATTGACAAGTATAAAGCAAGGCTTGTAGCAAGAAAGGGGTATGCATAACAAGAAGGCATTGATTATGAGGAGACATTTTCTCCCACAAACCAGGATCAAGACAATTAGGATGATCTTTGCTCTACTGCACAATTTGGTTGGAAAGTCCACCAAATGGATGTGAAAAATGCCTTTCTTAATGGAGATTTGCAAGAAGAAGTCTATATGACTCAGCCATAGGGTTATGTAATACTAGGAAAAGAGATGATGGTATGTAGACTCATAAAATCTCTATATGACCTAAAACAGGCACCCCGGGCATGGTACATCAAATTTGATGAGCATCTCATAAGTCATGGATTCGAAAGGAATCCTTATGACCCTAATCTCTACCTTAAAAAGCAAGGGGGAGAGATTGTCATTGTGGTTATTTATGTCAACAATCTAATCATTACAGGTAGTTCTGTGAAGATGATCAATGTAACAAAGAAGGATTTTAATTGATCATTTGACCTAACAAATCTTGGGCTCATGCACTATTGTCTTGGGTTGGAAGTATGTCACAGTTGAAATATACCAAGAAAACGCTCGAGAAATTTAGGATGATGGACTACACTCCTATTGCTACACCTATGGAAGTAAGACTTGATTATCTCATTTCGATCCATCACCACCTGAATGTAACTTTCTATCGGCGATTGAGCAGAGTCTCATTTACCCGACATATACTAGACCAGATATTAGCTTTACAGCTAGATATTTATCATGCTTCATGCAAGAACCAAAAATATGTTATTGGAAAGCGAAAGAGAATCTTGAGATATCTGAAGGGTATAGTTGACCTTGGTCTAGAGTACAAGAAGAATGACTTATTTTTGACATGATATTTAGATTCGGATCATGCAGAAACATGGATGATAGGAAGTCAACATCAAGATTCATATTCTTCATGGGATCTAGACTGATATCATGGGGAAGCAAGAAACAGAACTTTGTTTCTCACTCTTCTATAGAAGTAGAGTATCGAGTTGTAGGTGAAGTCAAGCCAGTGAAGCAATATGGCTACGCTAAATACTATGGAAGGAATTGGTCTACCACAATAGAAATCTACTCTAGTATATGTTGATAATGAAGGAGTTCTAAAGCTTGTTCGCAATCTAGTATTTCATGAGAGAACCAAGCATATTGAAGTATAGGTTCATTTCATATGCGAACATGTCTTGAAGCACAACATACAGCTCCAGTTCTGTCCTACAGCTGAATAGAAGGTAGATGTTTTCACTAAGTCACTTGCACGTGACAAATTCACACTATTCAGAGAGTTCCTCTCCACTTCATTGGAAACTATGCAAAATTAAGGGGGCGAATGTTAGCATAATTTAGTATAGGCATATTTATTGCACTATCTTTTATTTAATAATGTACAACATGTGCACTCTAGTCTAGTGACTTGCATTCAATATTGTTATGTTAGATAACATTCAATACTGGTATTAGTAGTAATTACATGTGCACGTGAGATGGGTCTTATCATCTCGTATTTGGTGCCTATTAGGGTGTCATGTCTATCCATATGAGGTTGTCTAATATCTATAAATATTACATCTCTTGCATTGTTATGTAATCTGATTTCATGATCAATAATATTTGGGAGGCTTCCGTACCTCTTTGGTCATTGCAATCTTATTCTATTCTATCATTTGGTATTAGAGCTATACCATTGTTATCGAGGAAATATGGTGTTTTATGGTGAAGTGGATGTCATCATAGACTCATGATTGGTTAATGTTCAATTCCTCTTTGAAGAGGTGAGTTCTCAATTTCACCCTTCGTAGTTGGTGAGTTGTCATGTTATAAGTATTTTCTCAAATGTAGAATTTTGATAAATGTTATGGTTATTACTTTTATATGCAAAATAATAAATGTGGTAGATCCAAATGTTATGGTTAGATATTTTGGATGAGTTTATGATGTATTACATTGTTGGAACCCCTACAAAAATAGGGAAATTCTTGTTAAAGAATAAAATTAATGAGATGAAACTTGTAAATGACAAAATTAATTATCAAACATCAAATCAACTCGACTTGTGCATATGAGAAGCCTAAAATTAGAAATACACTTATGAGAAAACACTATAAAACAAGTTTGGATAGTGAAATTTAGTTTGGATTCACTACGGTAGAGAGAACTACTAATCTTCACTAAACATAAGTAATTTAAGAAAATCACAAATTTTGGCATTCCCTTGTGATCGCATGTTTAGCAATAGAATCTTGTTCACTAAACGATGTTGTTGTGTTGAGCCTCCTTTACTTTCCTATTATCTATCTAACTTGTGTGTTGTGTCACATCAAGGATGATGTTCCTATAAGGGGGAAATGTAACATCCCTCCCATCTCCACATGGAAATGTGGTCACAGGACCACTTACGTAACCTACACAATGCATGAAATATTTTTTTGAAAAGAGAATATTTTGGTGGATGCGTGTAAAGTGTTTAACCAAATGGAAATGATTCTTTAGTTATCCAAACCATCCTCTCAAACATGTATCCCTGCAATCTAGATGCCCCTATTTGAAAATGTAAGAAAAAAGTGGAATCTCACACTTGGCATGTGAACTATTCAGCTAGATTCCTAGAAGCAATGCATTTGCATCGACTATAAAAATTTCATAAAGAGAGGTTTCAAAAAGGCCTATTTTTTAAATAAAAAGGAAATAGGTGCATGTTAGACAAGTCTCATAATGTTTCCACCATAATTATTCTATATGCGTCTAAATAAAATCTTGGAACTAATTTTTATACATTTTCCATTTATTTTGATTGTAAGCACTCTCTCTCGACACTGCATGCTAAATGTGGACGCATAGGCAATGGACATGAAAAATTTGACCAAATTCCTTAATAGGTGTGATCTTAGGACTGAAATGATGAAAATGGTATTTTTAAAAAGAAAAATTGTTTGGAAAATGTAAAGAAAATTCTAAAACATTTTCCGGCATTCTCCATGTTTGTGTTGAATAGAGAGCCTTAAAAGCAGTATAGACATCCAAAAAGTGTAAAAATAGAGGAATCACGAAGGAATATGTAGTTGTAAGTCATATGGTGATTATGCATGTAGAATTTGGATGGGAGGATAAATCCTATGCAACATTTGACAAAATTACATTGAGATAAATGTTGGTTGCATGGTCAATAATGAAGGTAGGAAAGGCACAAAATAGTTTTTTTTTTTTTTAAAAGAACATTGGAGCTATGAAACAGTCAATGGACCACCATTTTTACAATACATGCACTATGATTTGGTTTTCTTAGTGAGGAATCTTTATTGGTGGACTTGGTGGAAACTTGGTACACTTGGCATGTTCCATGTAGATGGTAGGTTATTTGATGATTGTTTGCCTTGACATGTGAATTAGTGAGTTGGACGCTTAACTCAATGGTAGGAGCTATATGATACTTGCCATGGAATTCCCCAATTTGATCATGAGATCACCCATAAAATCTATCTTAGTCTTGACTTGACAAGCTACTTGGACAATATCAATAATGTAGGATATTCAATATTTAACATGAACAGTTTGAAAAAATGATTGAATGACCACAAAGTAAGTATTTTTATCATTGATCTCTCACCAATTCATTCGCATGCATGTTTTCTCTCCAATCTAACATGTCTTCACATTTATAGTTTTTCCTTTTTTATGTAGTTAGAAAATTAAAATGAAGAAAAAGTATAGCTTTTGTATAAAAGTTGGAAATATGTTGTACTTTGAAAATGTTGAATCTGCTTTATTGCTTCACATTTAAAGGATTTATATTGAATGTTAATATTATTTAGTAAAACTTATTATGATAATGCATAACTTAGACCATGGGTTAGGATAGTGAAAACCTCCAAAACAAGGGAAATGAACTTGAGACTTCATGATAATTGTCGATTGTACTCTACAAAATTTAATAAAACAGAATTTCTTGAATGCAAACAATAACCTTCCAAATCTCGTGACGAAATGATGCCTAAAACATGTTAAATGATGATGTGGGATGTCACATAAACCACTAGGATTATTGTTAGGAAATAAGGGATAAAATATGCGGAATAATCCCTCACAAAATCGCAATAGTAGAAACTAATATGCAGAAATTATATCTCAAATAAAATTACGAATAAAATAACACAACACAAAGAGATGGTATTTAACGTGGTTCACCCAATATGGGCTACGTCCCACCAAGAATCACTAGCTCGATTTTATTACAAGCCACCGCTTGCTCTCTCAATACAATACCCGATCCGTTTGGAGCTATGCTCAACAAACTCTATAGAATTCACACTGAATTTAAAACACATCTGCAATACATTTGCTTGTATGTTATATCATATGCATAAGACCATATATATAGACAATTGCTTAAGCGATTTGATACAAAACCGTGGGTATCAAAACCATGGGTATCAAAACAATGGGCAAAAAACCGAAAACCATGGGCCCAAAAACATCCCATAACGGTTACCCATTACCCATGGGTTAATAAACCACCCATGAAAATTTTCTTTGGGGCTTCACCCCGAGCCCCCTTTCATCGGGGGCTTCACCCCCCACTGAACCCCACGACCCGCTCACCGTGGCGGGACCACCGTAAAATTACAGAGTGTAACACATAGAAGGTGTACCACACTCTAACATGAAAATAGGCTCCATAAACATAACAATTATTTCACATAGTCATTTGGAAAAAAAAAAAAATTGTCGATCCAGGACCATGCTAGTCAATATTGTAGCATTGGATAATTGCTTTATGAGTTAATAATTCCATTTGGTTTTGGCTCACAATTTTGGCACCACATTGAGAAAAGAAGTTTCTTCACTTCATACCTCAATTATTTTTGGAGGAAAATCATATTTAAATTTTTTTGGTTAAAATCATTTTGGAATCTTGTGTGGTAAGGGGTTTTGCAGACCTCTGGTTTCTCAACGACAAGATGAACTTGTTAGGAAATTTACGGGAAGATCTAATTAACAAATTATAGATCCACACAATAAATTACTGAAGATTATAGATTATGATGTACAATGATTAAACAAATATTAAGATGTTTTATATTTGTGTATTACATAATGTAAATAACATGGACAGAAAGTAAATGAACACAAAGACAAAGATAGAAGTGGGAAAACCATGGAGGGTAAAAACCCACTGAAAATCACTTATCTTTATTGAGAATAAAATTTTACCCAACACTCCTACTATTTCACATGCAATTAAACCTTCAATAAGGAATTATGAATTGCCTCATACATTCTCTCATGAGACTTACAAATCTACTCATACATATAGCTTTCATATAATGTTACAACCATGTATAACCAATCCTTAAAGAATTTCCTATTATATACAAGGTGGGTGGTCATGATACACTCTTTAACAAGCCAACCCGAGTCACTTGGCAGCATTAATAAATAAGTAGTTTCCCACTTAATATTATAACCCCAACACTCCCCCTTAATGTTAAGTGGGGAAACATGTAAAAAAACATGTTAACATTTGTTCCTTATGCCAAGTTACCTTTTGGTATAAAATGAATTACAATACATAAATCAACTCATGATTTAGTATAACATCAAGAAATGATTTTTCTATGGATTTTTAGTTCCAAAGTGCACTAAATAAGAGTCTTGCAAGTTTTTCAACTTTTTAGTACACTATTGCAGTGTCTCACGGACTTATACAAGCCACAAATAACTATAGACACATTGTGGGTTTTAGAAAATCCATGAGACATTATTTTTCCATGGTTCAAAATAGTGTTCCAAGGATTCCATAAAAACCATAATATAAAGGAATATATACATTCTCAAGATAAAGTGATTAAGGATGAAAATTATATCAAATTATGGATCCTTTTATAACACAAGGCATACCCATAACTAATGCTTCACTAGGAATTATAAGTAAACTTCACATACATGAAAATTTACTTAAACAACATAGAAATAGTCTTTGGAGTATCCATTTTAACACATTCACGCTGATAAGAGATGGCATTGTATAAGAAAAAAACATGCAACATGCTCGTTTCTTACTTTCCCCTAAAAGGCATCTCTGAAAGGCCAAACAACATATGCTCTACTGATTCAAAGGTGCAGATCAACGTCATCCACATGATCACAAGAGCTAATATCTAAAATTCCAAATATAGCACATAACTTGGAAGACTTCATAGCATACATCAGCTTTGTGTAGATATTTTCAACTTTATCTTCAATTGCAAACTCAAGATCAATATAACCTTTCATGAATTTCTCTCGAGTATAGTGCATATGAAATTTAATATGCTTTGTCTTCTAATGTTGAATGGATTATTTGTAAGAGAAATGCAACTTTGGTGTCATATAAAGAGCAAAGTGCTTCCTTCGCACCCATATGTAGTTCGTCCAATAGTCTTTTTAGCCACATGTCTTCCTTTATTTCTTCCATATCACTTTTATACTCTACTTGATAGAAGAGATAGACATTATTGTTGCTTCTTTCTTCTCTAAGTGATGACACCGCACCAAAAAAACACTTGGACACAAATACAAATATATATCCAATATAATATCATCATGGTTAGAATAACAATAACCAAATAATTGTGCATTATCATAAAAATAGTTGATTGTACACATAAGGATCCTGCATGAATCTAGAAATAATTTCATCTGTATAGGGTATATCAAGCCTAGTGATAGTTAAATAAATCAAACTACCATAGGAGTAGACATGTGATTCAAATCATATTAAACCTTTTGATAAGGTTAGTAACATACTAAGCTTGTGATGCAACAATATATTTGTGATTTTGACAAATAACCATGCCTAGCAAATGATTTAACAGTCCTAAATCAGTCATTTCAAAACATTGTCTTAACTTCTCTTTGATTCTAAGAATTAGATTCTTGTTACTACTAGTAATCAAGAGATCATCAATCATATAAGACATTAAAGATATCATGACTATTTTCATATTTGAAAAATAAATCATTATCAGCAAAATAGTTAGAGAAACCAAGCTCAGAAATAAGCTATTTATCTTAGCATACCAAGCTCTTAGGAGCTTGCTTAAGACCATACAAATATTTTATAAGTTTACATACCATTTTTTTCATATTTTTCAAGATTTCAGATCTCTGGACCATTCAAGAATCCTAGTTTGAGTAAAGGTTTGAAAGATATCCCCTCAATGTCTACATCCATTATAACAAAAGGATACTTGAAAAACACATTGCGGAATAGTTCCATATTCAAGAGAGACATTTCATACAAACTTATGAAATTTACATGACCTAATATTTCATGCCAAATTTGAATATCATTCCTAGAAGAGGAAGAAATAATATATTTAGACACAAATACAAAATATATAAGCCATTTTTTTGAATACCAAAAGTAATAACATTATTGAGTTCATATTTTACATACCATTATCTTGCAACAAAACAACTTTACAATTTTCTTTAGTTAGTTGAGAGAAATAAAAAATGATTATTTTTCAACTAAGGAACATACAAGACATTCCTAATTACCCCATTTTCTAATTTAAGAATTGTAAAATATTTAAGTCTAATAATGGAATTATCTCCTAGATATATGATTTCCTCAAATTTACAATGTTTGAGAGGATACTGAAATATAGGTCATGTTTCTAGAGACGACGGTTCTAGGATACATTTGTTGTCATTTGAGGCTTAAAGGGAAGTATTTAGGGAAATAGAATGCTTAGCATTATTTGCATGAATTTTCTTCTGATTATTAGATTTACTATTTCTAGTATTCTTAACAGATTTGTTAGTTTTCACATGACAATCAAATTTTTATGACCAAATTTTCCACACTTATTACATGTGCCATTAAATTTGATTTTAAAGTTCTGACTATTTTTAACAAAATTAGACTTAGGATTGATTTGAATCTTATTACTCGGTATTAGAATTCTTATTAGGATTTCCAAAATTACCAACCATTTTGAATGCACATATATCTATAAAGACAAATACAACTAAAATAAAGACCATGAGATCCAAAACAGAGACAAAAATAAGCTATAGATATTTCTTATTTAGTATACGAATGCAAACATCTCGGGATGAATTAACAATGACTCATTTTGATTGATTCTATAAATGAGCTAACCGAGATTGGATGAAGTCGAGCTACAGATCCTTATTAAAAGAAAATTAATTTAAAATATCTTAGAAAAATAGATTAATTAACTAAAAATAAACAAGGTATTAGTAGTAACCATTTGACATGAATCTAATGGCAAAGAGAGACACACGTCACAATTTTAGTGTTCTTCCAACTTGATTTCCCTTGTGGAATTGAAATACCCGTAATGAACCAAAGTTAATAAAATTTGAGATCGGAGCGGGGTCATAAGGAAAAGAAAAATTTAGCTTGGTAAGATATTTTTCAACTAGGAGGGAGAAAGTTCATAAGCAAGCTAACCGAGCTCAAATGAGCCACTTAACCAATAAAAATAAATTAAATAATAGCTAATGTCGGAGGTAACACATGACATAGATCAAAAATACCAAGAGAGGCACAATAGATTTATGAAAAAAATCCAAACTAATCCCTTGGGTAGATGTGAAGTCCTCGGAATTAATTAAAACACATAAACTAGTGGGACCACAACAAAGTTTTAGAAATACGATGAAAAACCAAGTCAAAAAAATCCACTTGTAAAAAATCTAACGAATAATAAAAGACACTTGGTGGATTTCCACCAAAATTTTAATAGATGGATTCAGGTGCACTTAATGTCTCTGGAATAAATTAATATTTAAAATAATATATGGGTGAGAAATGAAAAGACAAGTATCACACTCTTAGTGGATAAGATAAAGCAAAGAGTGAAACCGCAAAAGATAGATCCTAACACTTGTGAAAAATAAGAAAGGGTTGAAATTGTGAAAAAACAAATATACGTGGCCAAATGCTATTGGTTTGCACTTCACAGAGTTTCAACCAAAAATGACTCAAAGAAAAATGAGCACACGTGAAGCCTTCTAAATCAGTCACTTTTGTAAATCTAACAAAGAATGAAAAAAGTGAAAAGGTGGCTAATTTTCATTGGATAACCAATGCTACAATTAAAAAACTAACAAATGCAAAATACAAAGACACACGAAGCAATCCTATTGGATCAAACTTCACATATGACAAAAGAAACTAACACAAAATTGAAAATGTGAAATGTAAAGATATTTGGAGTAATCCTATTTGCTCAAACTTCACAAAGATAGAAGAAAGCAAAAAAGCTGAAATGATTAAAAATGCAAAATATGAAGCTACTTGGAGCAATTATATTGGCCCAAATTTTACAACGATAAAAGAAGATAAAAATATTGACAGAGTGAAATAGTTAGAGTAATTCTATTGGATCAGATTTCGCAAGTGACAGAGGAAAGATAACACAAGTATGACAACGTAAAAAAAATTAGAAATCCCTTATTAGATCACATTTTGTGACTAAAAACAAATATACAAAAGAAATAACAATGAAAATTAAGATGGAGTTATCCGACTAGCTTGGGCTTCACAAAAATTAAAAGATCTATTAAAAATGACTATGCAAAGATAGATGGAGAAAAATGATTGGATCGAGCTTAAAAACAATACTTCACGTAAAAACAAAAAGAAATGTAAAAAATTAAAACAACAAATCCACATAGCACTTAAATATTGGATTAGGATTTGCAACAACAAATATAGCAAAAATAAAGCTAAATAAAGTCATAATGGAATTAGAACCTTCAAAATAATTGGATTTAAAAGATCTTTCAGATCCGTAACCAAAAACAACAATAACGCCTATTAAAATAATGAAAAACTTAAAATAAACATGAAGACAACAGATTCAAAAAAACCAAATCAAGTCATCGCAAAACACGAGATCTATGCACACTATCACATGAATAAGATCTAAACACCATTTAAGAAATATTTCACCAATATTTCAAAAATATTAAGGAGACAATTGGAATTTTAAACCTAATTAGATTGAACTTGACTACGGAAATTTTAAGGCTTTGCAAATACGTAAATAAACATCAATCTTTTTCACCTCTTCAAATTAAAAGTTTCTAGACCAATCTTGTGTACACACAATCACTAGTTCGATAACATGTTAGGAAATTTATGAGAATATATAATTAACAAATTATAGATCCACAAAATAAATTGCTAAATATTATAGATTATGATGTACAGTGATTAAAAAAATATTAAGATGTTTTATATTTGCATATTACAAAATGTAAATAACATAAAGGTAAAGGAAATTAACACAATGACATAAGATATAAGTGGGAAAACCATGGAAGGTAAAAACCCATTGAAAATCAATTATCTTTATTGAGAATATACTTTTACCCAACACTCCCACTATTTCACATGAATTTAAACATTTAATAAGGAATTAGGAACTGCCTCATACATTTGCTCATGAGTCTTACAAATATTCTCACACATATAGCTCACATATAATGTTACAACCATGTATAACCAATCCCTAAAGGATCACTTTGTTATATACAAGGTGGGTGGTCATGATACACTCTTTAAAATCCAACCCGGATCATTTGGTGGGTTTAATAAATAAACAATTTCCCACTTAATATTATAACCCCAATAGAACTAAAGCAATCACGATGAGTAGCTCCAGACAAGTGACTACCATTTGAACCCTAGTCACTAGATCCTAGTTCTATCAACTTCTTGGGCATCCCATAGATAGGAGAATAGAGGAAAATTTACTCTTAGTGAGTTTGAGTTTGGAAAAATAGTTTCTGAAACCCAGTTTCTAGGCCATTTGGGCCAAATATTGGACACTCCTTTAAATTTTTGCAATATTAGGAAATTATTATTGAACCTTCTCCTAGCCAAATAACTATTGGAAAGTCTATTAACACTATTACATGACCCTATAAAACTCATTTATGTTCTTGTTTGGTAAAAATAGCTTGTGGGTAACATGGTGTTTCTCTCTGTAGTTGGTAACAAAAAGAAACTACTACGTGACTTTTACTCTCCTTTGTTTCATATAAGTTTTGGATTTATTTGTAAATGGAAAATAATATATATGTGAAAATTTGTTATTTTTAGGGGAAACCATGCCAACATATTTTTCGTTGGTGAGTTTACACTAACTTGGCAAAGTTATAGGTAGAAGTAGGAGTAAAATGGATGTTGGAAATATAAATTTAATGTTTATTACTAAAAATGTGTAATCAAGATGGAATTAGAATAGTCTTCAAATTTAGCAATAGTACTTGTTGTATTATTAAAGAAAGAAGAGTTCCTTTCATTGCATACATGTGTTAAATAAAGTAATGGTGAAATGTTACTTGTAACCTTACAATTCAAATGTATTATAGAATATTGTATTTAGTTAATTGTTTTGAATTCTCATAATTTTGTATATTGGTATGGTAATGAGCTAAAACTTGAAAATTATTTTATCATAAACATGTAAATAAAAGGTTGGTCATTAATAGGATAAACTATGATGGTTCTTTGAAACCTTTTTACACCCTTTTCCACCTTGAATAATAAATTATGTGTTCCCAACATAACATAGTACATTTATCATCTTGCATAACATTTTTAATAGTAATTGGTAGATAGGAATGATAATAATTAATTGATAGATGTTGCAATGACATTAGATATGTAGTTTTCATGGTTTTTGTATAGTTGAATTAATAAAAACCTAATTAAATATAATTAAAAGTAGATGATACGATAAAATATAGTAAATATACCAATGCTATGAACCAATCAATTCAAAACTATAAGTAAATGGGAGAGATAAATGACTTAGTTGAAACCTCCACTACTTGGAATTGATCCGGAAGTGCAAAGTGTTGAACCTGATTGAAAATATGTCACAACTACTCCCTGTAAATTATGGGACTTGAAAATGATGTTAGATACGGGTTCTTGGTGATAGATGCGGAACTTACGAAGTGGTGACTATTCCTAGGTGTCGATGATTATACGAAGCTCATAATCTACTTTTTCCTATCTCACTAGGGTTTTGCTATTACTTTTCATTAGTATCCTGCTATTCGGTCTTTAATCGGTGAGAGTACCTACAACCTACAAAAAAACCTAGCTACATGCAAAAGATCACAAACACATCAAATTGTAATGAAACATGAAAAATGTGAAGTCAATTGTACCTTAGTGGTCACCCGATGAATGAATTTATGACCGAGTACTTTTACATTCCAAAATCCAATTAGTTATTTATACTTGTGTGTGAGATAATGTCCTTATTTTTCCAATATTCCAATGATGCCAATATAGTATGATATACATAGATAAGTTTACAAATATATGATATGGAATTCAACATTTCCCCTTCCTATACAATGTATGCAGCCCAAAAATGCAGTCCCTTTGATGATAGTGATAATATGTAGATGTGATTTCCCTTAAAATTTTTAGCTAGAATAATAGAGTGTATATTGTGTATATATATGGATCTCTTGTTTGAATTTTGACACTAGTGACACGAAAGGTTGATTATGAGCTCAAGATAGGGATAAGAAAACTAAAAATCGAGACCAAATAAGTAAAAAATGTGTAAAAAGAACAAGGAGGGCATAAATGCCCAAAATGTATAGGAGCATCTAGGTGCTAGTGTCCATAGTGGGTCTTTGGCGATCTTTGATAAATGATGACATATTTGAAAAGACAGATAGAAAGTGATCCATATGACCTAACCAAAGCTGATGGTACGAAATGATAGATGTGAGAGAAAAGAAAATAGAAATAATAAAAGCAAATAGATGGAAATTGTTGGTCATTGTGTGTTTTTGTTTTCATTTATTTCAAGTACATTGATAGAAAAGGGTGTCATGAGGGCACGTGAGTCTCCATGAGGTGTTAGTTAAGTGTCAAACATGAAGATAGATTAGTAGTGCCCAATTCTAGGAAATCTTGGAGCTTGGTTTTCTAAGAATAGTCATGGTATGTACTCTCTTGAGTTAGTTGAATGATGTCATGTGCTCAAACATGGTTTTATAATGTTTCACGATTTTCTAATGGTATGCATGAGGTCAAAAAGGTCAATTCATGGGTTGTATGTATTGTATTAGGCCATTCCAGACCTATTCCTAGCCCTGAAGCATGCATAATGAGGTAAAGGTATGAGATTTGCACCCAATCAATCATGAAAAATCATTTTGGAAACATGGAGAGCATGTTTGGAGATTTCCTAAGCATTCACATGAGCTTCATGGTATAGATACATGTTGAATACCATGATTTAGGTGCTCATCTAGACCGGGAGTTTAGGTCTTTGGAGGTATGAGATTGAGTTATGGAGCCATGTGGGATCATGAGTGTATATAGGTAGGTGTTTCATGATGTAATAAGGATGTTAGGACCTTTTGGATAATTTCTATGGTGAGTTACAAGAAGTCATTTCATTGACCATATCCTAAAATGCAGACAAACCCCAAGGGCTAGTCACGTAAATGAGATGGGATGAGAAGATGGACAACTATTTGAGTTATGATGATTATTAGAGATGATGAAAAGAGGTGTCCTAAATGTGTGAGTAAAATTTGGATTCATTCTGAAGAGGTTTTTGGAAGATAACTCGGTTTCATTGAAAGAGGGTAAAAGAAGGTCATTTTTAGCTTAATTTGCACATTCGATGCTCACCATAAAGTGTGTGCTTTTCATGGAACCTTGTTTCTTTCAGGGATGTTTCTACATTGAGTCTAGAAGGTTTTAAAAAATAATGAGGTCATTTCATCATCATAGTTTTATGAATGAGTGTTAAGAAGGTAATTTTTTTGTAAGACGAAGACCTGGAAGGAATTCACGAGCATCGAATAGTTGCACTTCACCAAAGTGTAGGAGTTGCGAGATTGAAGCAAGCAAGCTTTGTAAAGCAATGTGCATGCATATGAGAGCTCAAGATTTGAAAAGTGGAGTGGAATGGAAGCCTTAGCTTAGCTTGTATTGGCTTAACATAGATCAAAAGAGATGGTGTACATATAGGGGAGTGAATGTGTAACTCCCATGTAAGAGAAGATTCCTCCATAATGGAGAAGAGGAGTTACTTTCCCAAATGAGAATGTAACTCCTATGACACACTTACACATATGACAGATTCTGTAAGAGAATCATCATAACTAAGATGACACCTAGATCCATGTCCACCTAAGTGAGATGACTCACCTAGTGAGGTGGAATAACACTAAATAAGTGAATAAATATACCACCTACACCAACACCCCCCTTCATCGTAACTTAGGATGAGGTGGCAAGTCAGAAATGAGAAATGGGTCCCACAAAGCCTGATGAGGTACCCATGTACAAGAAAGAAGTCCCAAGCAGTGAAGGAAAACCCAGTGGGAAAAACATCCACCACAAGAGAACAAAACACTCTCTAATCTAAGAAAGATGCCAAAAATGGGTCTCGGCCATAGACGAGCCTGAAAGGGTACCCATGTACAAAGAGGCAATCTCTCGAAAGAAGAAGAAGAGAGAAGAAGAGGGAGACGAGAGGAATGTAGAAGATGCCATGGACGGATCTAAACTCTGTAGCTCCAGGAGGTCTCCCGGAAGAATGTCGATGACGATATCGTCTACCTCTAGACTGAAGAAGAGCCACCCACAACGAACTATGTGCCTGCCCTTAGGAAGGACAGAAATGACATGCTGGAAGTCTGCCCACTCCACAAAGGAAACTGAAGGCAGTAACACGAAGAACTCTGAGTCTGGTGCACTGAAGTGTGACATAGGTCTAGCGAGTGAGTGCCAAGGAACCGAAGGTAATGCCACGTGCGTAGAACTGTCAGAGTGAAGAGGAACACCCATAGAAAGGATGTCCAAGTGATGTGAAGGGAACAAAACATCCTCCACAACAGAAAAGGGATCCACAACTAAGGGTGGATCAATGAAGGTCTCCGGAAAAGTGGAAGTGGTAAGAGTCCCAGAAGGGGCACTCCCAACAACGGAGATGATGAACTCCTCTAAAACACCTGTAGATGGATGAGGGACCTGTAGAGCATCACAAGTAGACTCTTCAAAAGACAACTAAGGTCAGGCAGATACTCATCCCAATGAGGGGGATCAACAAATAGAAGAGCGATGTCATATAGGTATGAGTCATCTAATGAAGGTAAAGGAGTGAAGTGGGCCTCGCACACTGGAAGTGGAAAGGAGGCTGGTGTAATGACAGTGTGAGGCTGAGTAGAAGACTGCTCGATATCTAATGAGATGTGGGGGGTGACAACAATGTCTAGAATAGTGAGAGAAAGAGGAGAAGAGTCCTCTGTAGTACTCTCGACACCAGAACTAGATGCACAATCCTCGTCATCGGTAGAACCAAGTAAGCCTATGTCAGTGAAACTGTCATCACATGAGGAAATGGAGGAGACAACTAAATCAGCAGTAGCAACAATGGCGGCAGTATGTGAAGGGTCTCCATACAAGGACTGAAGAATGCTCCAGACACGGTGAGGTGGATCTGAATCTGCCATGTGAAACCAAAGAGAACGAGAGACATGCATCATCATGTGACCAAAAATATGGTCACAAGTGTCGAGGAAGTCCTCTAGATGATGATGATCAGTGGGTGCAGGAACTGGCCCAAGTAAGAAGGCTGAAAGACCCTCATAGGTGAAGTAATGTTCCATGGAAGCACGCCAGGCTGAATAGGTCTCTCTCCCGGTGAGAAGTGGTGGAGGCTGTAAGGTGATCCTACGATGCTCATGTCTAGAAAGAGCACTCTCCATGATGAAAAAATGCAAGATGCAAAAAGCAAGACGTCGGACTCAGCCGATAATGTGTCTGCGTGTGTAGGCCCAAGAGTACAATCAACCCCCCCAAAATGTGGCACTTTATAAAAGTAGTGTGTTTACAAAATTGGCAATGCCATCACATAGAGTGTGAGAAATCATGCAACTTTGACCAAGGAAGCGCTCAAAAACGAGTTGCGAGTCAAAAGTTATGGCATTATTACGATTCCCGCAACTGATGGAAAAATGCACTAGACACTGCAAACACATTAAAAAAATGCCTGAAATGGGTGCAAAGGGTGTCGTGTGACTACTCGTTGGAAACGACATCAAATTTTAGTAAGGGTTTGTTTTGCTTGCGAGGGGGGATTAGCCTCTTGCCAACCCCGGACCTCGCCCTCCGTCTTCGACACACGTAGGAAGGGCATGATACAAACAAAATTAGAACCCAGAAATTATTACAATGCCAAGTTGAATGAAATGTTTTTTATTTAACCACCTTAAAACATTAAAAAAAGGAGGTGGATCACGTTGTGCTAAGTCATGTGGTTGTTGACCGAGCTAAATGAAGGGTCCACATGTTGTGTTGGTCTGTCAGCCCTCCAACTCTCCTCCTGGCCAGTCAAGGATTCCCACTGTTGAAATGGTCAAACATTGGCCGAGCAGGTATTCACGAGCTGAAACGGTGGAGCTAGACCAGGCTGAGGAGGGACGTGGCAGAGTTTGGTGTGGGTGGAGAGCCTGAGCCGGTGCAAACAGGTCTGAAACGCCAAGGTTAGGAGCTGAAGCCACGTCCACGAGCTGAGTGGAGGCTGTGGGAAGGACCGCCGTGTCACCGTGTGTCAGGTGTAACCGCTGAGACCAAATGGTTGAACAGAAAAATGTTACAGAGAATGAAACGTTGTTCCAAAATGCATAGTTGAGTAGAGGTCTGAGGAAGCACGAGCCATGTGTCGATGGAGACTAGCATAAACAGAAACCAGTAGTGTAACCATTGGAGAAACCACGTGTAACGTCTTGGCGTAAGATCTTGGTTGGTGGCGCGGAGAATGCGAGACTCGAATGCAGAGATCCCACATGCCTAGAGATTGTCCCTTCATAGAGCAGACTAGTGGTGTGCCAACCACACATGAAATGGTCACGGTGACCAGAAACTAAGGATGAATGGCAATGGAACTCGTTCAATGCTGATTCAGGCAAAGCACTCATGCAGTATGGCGAGCAGCACCGTGTAGAGTAGCCATCCATGGGTTGAGCACCGTGAGCAGAGCAGCCATCTGGTCAGAAACGTAGTCGTGGTATCCATAGAGAAGGAGATAGTCATGAGGGGAAGGCCACACTACAAACACGTAGAGAAGGAGCCCATCAAACCAGAAGCCAAAAACCACGAACCAGGAGCACAATGAGTAGGCCTGAGCAAACGGTGAGGCAATAATATGGAAGGACGAGCCATCCAAAGGAAACAAGGCACAACCCAAGCACATGCAAAGCTAGGTGAAGTTCCAGACCGGAGAATAAAAACGAGCGCAAGGTAAGAGTGGTGCAGAGCCCAAATATCAAAACACGACAAACCAGTGCAAAAAATGGGCCCAAAAACTGCTATACTTCAATCCTGCAATATTGAACCTGCCAGTTCCTTGATTCTAAACACAACCATAACCACAAGGAGTACACAAACAACCCACAAAGAAACGCCACTAGAATCTCGAAAATATACAAGTAAAGCACATGCAAAAAAGCCGAGAGCTTGCACAAACAACTACACGGTGGAGCAACGATGGCGAGCAACGTGATTCCGGTCCCCACGCTCTGATACCATGAAGGAGTGTAGGACGAAGACCTGGAAGGAATTCACAAGCATCGAATAGTTGCACTTCACCAAAGTGTAGGAGTTGCGAGATTGAAGCAAGCAAGCTTTGTAAAGCAATGTGCATGCATATGAGAGCTCAAGATTCGAAAAGTGGAGTGGAATGGAAGCCTTAGCTTAGCTTGTATTGGCTTAACATAGATCAAAAGAGATGGTGTACATATAGGGGAGTGAATGTGTAACTCCCATGTAAGAGAAGATTCCTCCATAATGGAGAAGAGGAGTTACTTTCCCAAATGGGAATGTAACTCCTATGACACACTTACACATATGACAAATTCTGTAAGAGAATCTGTCATAACTAAGATGACACCTAGATCCATGTCCACCTAAGTGAGATGACTCACCTGGTGAGGTGGAATAACACTAAATAAGTGAATAAATATACCACCTACACCAACATGCATGAGGTCAAAAAGGTCAATTCATGGGTTGTATGTATTGTATTAGGCCATTCCACCTATTCCTAGCCTTGAAGCATGCATAATGAGGTAAAGGTATGAGATTTGCACCCAATCAATCATGAAAAATCATTTTGGAAACATGGAGAGCATGTTTGGAGATTTCCTAAGCATTCACATGAGCTTCATGGTATAGATACATGTTGAATACCATGATTTAGGTGCTCATCTAGACCAGGTTTAGGTTCTAGGAGGTATGAGATTGAGTTGTGGAGCCATGTGGGATCATGAATGTATATAGGTAGGTGTTTCATGATGTAATAAGGATGTTAGGACCTTTTGGATAATTTCTATGGTGAGTTATAGTGTCATTTCAGTTGACCATATCCTAAAAGACAAAACCCCAAGGGCTAGTCATGTAAATGAGATGGGATGAGAAGATGGAGAACTATTTGAGATATGATGATGATTGGAGATGATGAAAATAGGTATCCTAAAGGTGTGAGAAAAATTTGGAGTCATTCTCAAAGAGGTTTTTGAAGATAACTCGGTTTCATTGAAAGAGTGTAAAAAAGGTCATTTTCAGCTTAATTTGCACATTCGATGCTCACCATAAAGTGTGTGCTTTTCATGGAACCTTGTTTCTTTCAGGGATGTTTCTACATTGAGTCTAGAAGGTTTTAAAAAATAATGAGGTCATTTCATCATCACAGTTTTATGAACGAGTGTTAAGAAGGTAATTTTTTTTTGTATGTTTGAAACCCTAGTTCTCATAAGTGTCCATAATTTATTTCTAGTGTTATGATGATTTTATGATGTATAGTACTCCTCCAAGTTTCCAAAAAGGTATTTACCCCACTCAAACAAGCCTGTTTATGAAGAAGTTTAGTTTGGGACAAGGTTGTCCAAAGGAGTTGCAAAATAAATGGAAATTATTTTTAGTATGTAATTTTTATTGATGTCCATTTTTATTTTAGGTCATGGTGATGCATCTAAATGGAAAAGTGTTCCCTATTTGTGAAGTCGAATCAAAGGGCGGTTGTGAGGCGGTTTGTAGAGATGAGTGGTTGGGTTGAAGGCCTTCCACTTAGAGTTGTAAGGAGTTTCAATATTTCCTAAAAATAGTATTTAGATGGATTTTCATTTTTATAAGTGTTTTCTTATGATGAGATTATTTTTTCTTCCTCTTAGGCCAGTTTATGGAGAAGAAAGTTTCTTTATTTTTCATGATAGGTTTGCTTAGGCTAGACATTTGAGTTAGTTGATGCATGAGATGGATGATTTGATGCTTTATATCACCTATAGAGTGAATAGGGATTAATTTTGTTCCTATTTAAGGCATTTTTAGGTATTAAAAGTGACAATAAGGGTGTAAACAAGTTATATTTGTGAAACTGTTTCTTACAGAAGCTTAGTTTGGTGAAGAGAAAAGTTGTTATGGTTTACACATATGATTGTTTCATCTATAATGTATTCATGTTATTTATAGGTCCCTTGGATCCCATAGAGTGGTTATATTCCATATTTGAGTTGGTCTTGGGTGATCTTGATGCCTAAATGTGAAGACAAGGTGTTAAAACAACAATTTGTTGAAGATTATGAGTCTTTTGGCTTATTTTATGAATTATTTGATTGGTCCAAGAAAATTTATGACCATGGATGATGCTTATATGTCATATTACACATGTGTTCTGAATTTTAGATATTGACTAATCATAATTTTGGAATTTGTGCTTTTATCTCATTCTAGTGATGGGTTTTGGGTAGTTTTTGTGCTTGTATGGAGGTTTTTTTGCATGTTTGGCTCATATGGGTCATATGTGACCGTTTTAATTAATTTAATGGGATGATATTAATTTTTATTTTTATAAATTATATTTAAGGACCAACCTCTTTTGTTTGAAGGAAGGGAAACATATTTAAGTAGTGTTTTGAGTTTATTTTTGAACTAGTGCTTTTGGAGGGAAAAGTGTGACCCATGTAGAAGTGAATAACGGTGTATGAAATAATTTGTATAGATTTGAAGAAGTTGTTTTAGATAGAATAATGATAGAGAGCATGAGTGAAAGAGTTTAGATCCAAGACAAATCTAATAAGAAGAAGATAAAGTGAGTTAGAGGAATGAGGGTTTGAAGAAGGGTGTGTGATTTGAATTAGATTTCTCCATCAGTTGTGGTAGAAACAATATTTATATATCATCATATTCGGTGGATGAGTTGGTGCTCAATCATCTTATGGAATTATAACCTCCTTTTGGAGTGGGTGCTTCACTAAATTAGGGGTTGGTGCTATACAAAACTAAGGGTTGGTTCTCCTTGTGAAGTTAGTGATTCACTAAATTTATTTATTGTCAATAATATCGAGAAAAGATTTAGTGGGTTTTCCTCCCCACGATGGTTTCCCACTCATATGTTGTGTGCATGTTTCTTCTTTTTTTTTCGTGTTATTTTGAATTCTTAACACACACCTAATGTGTATATATGGTTATGGATGGTAAATGGGTGAATTAAATAATGAATGTATGTGATGGTAAATGAATTGAAAGAATCATAGGACTAATTTAATTCCCCAACTCAGTCCATTGTGCTTCCAACAATTGGTATCGATAAGTTATTTGAGAAGCAATTCTAATCACTTGGAGGAGATCCTAGAAGCACAAGATGGCTAAGAAAATTATGAAAGAGGATAAAAATTTAAGATCCATGGCCAAGAAGGATGGAGAAAATATCAAAACCTTAAAGAGTCAATTAGAAAAGGCTATACCAGATTTGAGTGCAAATGAAGAGGAATGTGAAATATTGAAAAATAAGCCCCGTGATGTGTGTTTGCATCGTCAAGATGATCTTAAAGAGGTGGTAATGGATCTTCAAGTGGATTTAGCTTTCCATTGGAAGGAGAAAATCATTTTGAAGTCTAAAATCAAAGGTATGTTAGCTTATCTTAATACCAAAGAATAAGAGTACATCAAACTTAAGAAATTCATACCCTAAAGTTCAAAGGAAATGAAAATCCTAATCTAGAAGAATAAAGAGCTGGTCCTAGTTCCAATGGAATTGAATATGATGGTGTTCATAACAAGAAGGTCTATTCGAGGCCTAATCCTATTAGACAACCAAATGTAATAAGGTATGCAAAATTTCATGGTTATTGTTATGCTTGCAATGGTTATGGTCATATAGCAAGGGATTGTAGGAATTTTTTTAGTTGTGTGTACCCTTGGAGAAATGGAAAATACCACAAGAGTGATCAGTTAAGGGAAAGGAAAGAGGTTATTTTTCATAATTTTCATCACATGTTAGGAAATAAGGGATAAAATATGTGGAATAATCCCTCACAAGAATCGCAACAGTAGAAAATATTACAGATCTCAAATAAAAGTGCAGAATAAAATAACACAACACAAAGATATAGTATTTAACGTGGTTCACCCAATTTGGGATACCTCCACCAAGAATCACTCTCTCAAATTTTATTACAAGCCACTGATCTCTCAATACAATACCCAGATTTGTTTGGAGCTATGCTCAACAAACTCTATAAAATTCACACCCGAATTCAAAACACATTTGCAATGTTACATTATACCTACCATATGCACAAAACCACATAAGTAGACAATTGCTTAAGAATTTTCCAAAACCGTGGGTATTAAAACCATGGGCCAAAATCGTCCCATAAATCTATGGATAAAAAAATCCCACCCATATGAGAAAATCACATTTCCTAGTATATCAAGCACATTTTCTAAGAATACGACTCTTAGTGTACAGTCTTCAACACTTTCACACATGAAAACATGCTCCACAACCTAACATCACAAGGGTTATATTGCAAGGTTTTTTTCTCATGAATCATATAGGCACGTGAATAAGGTTGAAGCTCTTAAATTAAAGGAAGCATTGATTCTTAAATAAGTCAAAGTTGAATCGATTCAATTAAGAAAAGAAACTTAAGCTCAAACAAGGTTGTCAATGAGTCAAATCATGAAGACTATATCAAGATGGTTGAACTAAAGTTAGAGATCCAATCAAGTCATATGTGTTTGAATTCCATTCAATCTTCATTGCATGAAAAGTTGAAGAAAATATGATTGTGGTAAACTTCAAGGGTTATAAGGTATATTAAGTGACCCATTCATGTGGTTATTGAGCTCTTATTATTGTGAGGTGTATGTGCTAGAAAGAGTGCTTCATTCATCTTTATCCTTAAAGTTTGTGTGTGTGTTATTTAAGGTGATTCTAGGTCTAGGTGTTGATTTTGCAGGATGTTGTAGGTATTTTGAGTCTTAATGGTCTATGTCACTATTTTATGAAGTCTTTAATAACCATAAGAAGTATGAAGGTGTATGTTGTATCTTTGTTCTGTCATGTCTTTGTTCTATGATCACAATCAAAATAATGTTGAGATCTTTATCATCATATAGAATTCCTATTTCTTACTTCAAATTTTGTCATGTATTCTTACTAGTACATTATATAATTCTAAATGGAGCTATTCATGTATGAAACCATAAAGAGTTATACTATCTCTATTTTTTTCTAAGTATTATGTCATTGATGTGGTTTATGTTATGTAGTTTTTGGTGAAGTTAGCATCAAAGTGTTCATTATTATTTAGGATGTAATTCAAAAAGGACTTATGTCAAAGTTGTAAAATTCCTTGTCTTAGTATAATATGTCATGTAGTAACGTGTTATCGAGTCTAAAGGTATGGACAATGTCACAAATTTCATGATATGTTTAAGGTTTTTGTCAATTAGCGAGGAGAGATTCAAATTTTTAAGAAGGGTATTGAAGGTTGATGTCATAAAGAGGTGTATTAAATTGTATCAAAACTTGTGCCATGAGTCTTAAATGTTCCACGAAGTCTATAACAACCGAGTCTTATTTTTCAAGTGCATATCAAACTACAATGTGTTCGAGATACGACTATAGGTCTTGAAAATATTTGTAGAAGTCTATGTATCTTTGTTGGAACTTGAAGGACGAAACAATTTTACAGTCAAAACCATAAGTGATGGTCTTTGAGGAATGATAAGTTGGACTTAGTATTCATAATAATGTTCAAGATGTTGGTGTATCTCGGGGTTTGTGTGTGTGTCTCTACAAAGGCGTTAAAGTGTATGTAGAGCCTATATCAGGTGCCATAAGGTTGTAAAGTAAGTTATTCATAAGTTATTGGGTTAGTATAGTTTTGTTTGGAGTTAAAAAGAAGGTCAAAATATTTGTGTCTAAGTTTTAAAGACCCTTGGTTATAATAATGCTATGAGAAGGTCAAATATTATCTTGAGTCTTCAAGTAGACTATGATATGATTCTAGTAGATATATATAATCATAGTGTTATGAATATTTCCTACAAAGTGTAAGATAATTAAATGTGTAGCTATGTAATCCAAATTTCAGTTTACATATATATCATGTATCTATGATGTGTCTTGGTGCCTACTTAATACTATTGCATGTGTGTGAGGACTTTGAAAAGGATCAAGATCACCATGTACTTTGAGAAAGTTGACATGTTGTGATTTAGGTGTTTTAATTGATGTAAAAGCCAATTAATGACAACGAGGATGATGTGGGAGAGTCATATTATGATGAGTAGTATGGTAACATGAAGATTCATGTGTGTTCTTGGTTACATGAGTTGATTCAGTGAGACTGACTTGGTGTAGCAAGCCTAATCAAGTGACCTACCTAGCCTAGGTGGTGGTACATGGTGGTTGGATCCTTTTGATGTCTTAAGAAGAATGTTAGAAGTATGGAGAACATTTTTAGGGAGTGTTTAGGAACTCATATGAGTTTTACAGGACGGGTACATGTTAAAGACCAAGTTTTAGGTGCTCATCTAGACCAAGTATATGTGCTAGGAGGTATGAGATTGAGATGTAGAGCTATATGATCTCATTGAATCATGCAAGGATTTCATACAAGAAATTCCAAGTATGTTAGGACCTTTTGGAGATGTTTTATGTTGAGTTATGATGTTATTTTAGTTGACCCTAGCCTAGACTATGCAAAACCCTAAGGGATAGTCATGCAAATGAGATGGGATGAGAAGATGGAGAGATATTTGAGCCATAAATATGATAGGAGATGATGAAATAATGTGTACTAGAGGTATGAGAAAAATTTGGAGTCATTTTGAAGAGGATTTTGTAAGATAAGTTAGTTTTGGTGAAACATGGTCCAAGAAAGGGTGTTTTCTAGCTCAAATTGCACCTTCTGATGTTCACCCTAAATTGTGTGATTTGCATGGGACCTTATGGATTTAAGGGATGTTTCTAAATTGAGTCTAGAATGTTTCAAAAAAAAATTAGGTCATTTCATCTTCACATTTTTATGCATGAATATTAGGAAGGTAAATAATTTTTGTCTATTCAAACCCTAACTCAAAAGATGTAGGATATATAATGCTCATAAGTGTCCAAAATTGATTGATAGTGCATGGATTATTATTCCATGATGTAGATGAATCATCCATGTTTTGAGAAAGGTATGTTAGTGCTTATGATGATGAGTGGACCCCACTCAAATAGGTATGTTTCTCAAGTTCGAGTTTTGGACAAGGTTTTCCAAAGGAGTTTCTAAATAAATGGATATTTATTTTGGTATGTGAGTTTTTATTGATTTACATATTGGTTTTAATTCATTATGATGAATAAAAATGAAAAAGTGTGCCCTATTTGTGAAGACTAGTAAAAGGGTAGATTTGGGGCAAATTCAAGCCATTTGCATAAATGGGCTTGGTTGAAGGTCTTCTACTTAGAGTTATGAGAAGTTACAATATTTTATAGAAATAGGATTTATAATGAATAAAAATGGTATACATTTTTTCTCATGATGATTATATTTTATGGGTCATCCATGTCAATTTTTGAAGAAGAAATTTTGTTGGTCCAAGGATAGGATTTCTCGGGATAAAAGAATGATGTGATTGAAGCATGGGATGGATTGGTTGATGATTTATATCACATTTAAAGTGAATAGGAGTTAATTTTTTTCTTGGTGAATGAATTTAGAGGTCTAATTATAATAAAGGGTACATACCATTTGAGTTTGTAAAATAGGTTTCTCAACAACTTGATTTGGAGAAGAGGAAAGTAGATGTGGATTAAACAAATGGATGTTTCATGATCTCTAACTTGTATGGATGTGAATTAAAGGACCTACATACTCAATATATTGGTCACATTATATAGTTGATATTATTTGGAGTGGTCTACATGCCCAAAGGTGAAGACAAGGTGCTCAAAACAACTATTTGGTGAAGGATATGAGCCTTTTGGCCCATGTTCTGAAATATTTTATTAGTCCATGTAAAAGTGAGACCATGGATGATTTTTAAGTGTCATATTATACATGTGTTATTATTTTTAGATATTTAATAATCATGGTTTTTGCGTTTTTTATTTTATTGATCTTGGTGATAGGGTTTTGAGCCTTTTTGGTGCAAATGGATGGTTTTGGGCATGACCAACCTATATGGGTCATATGTGACCATTTTGATGATGTGAATTTTTTTGATGGTGTGAATTATTATTTTTGGAGTTTGAGGATGAAGACTCATATCATGTCCCTAGGGTTTGATATTTGGAAATATGTGGAGAATGTCTATACTACTCCTGTCACTCCACTAAATCATGCTACGATAAGAAGGCATGTAGTGACAATTCAAAGGATTTTAATGCTATCATATGTGGTCTAGGAGAATTTGAGATGGGAAAGGTAATGCATTACAAGTCAACAAAAGAAGCATGGGAAAAATTGAAGTTCGATATGAAGTAGACTTCAAGGTAAGAATTGCTAAGATTTAAAATTTTAGAAATCATTTTGAAATTCTTAAGATGAGTGATGATGAGTCT
Source organism: Taxus wallichiana var. yunnanensis (assembly GCA_018340775.1). Lineage (NCBI taxonomy): Eukaryota > Viridiplantae > Streptophyta > Pinopsida > Cupressales > Taxaceae > Taxus > Taxus wallichiana. The sequence goes on from CM031241.1 coordinate 635,255,589, forward strand.
ATTGCTTCATATTTGCTTAGAGTTGAAAATATTGTCAACAACATGAAAGGTTTAGGAGAAGATGTAAAAGAAGAATTTGTAGTCCAAAAGGTTTTGAGATCTCTAACTCCTAGGTTTGATTCTAAAGTATTTACTATTGAAGAGGCCAAGGATTTGACTCATTTGAAGATGGATGAGTTACATGGGACTTTGATTTCCTATGAAATGAGGATTGTTGATTCCAAACCAGCTAAGAAAGAGGTTGCTTTCAGATTTGAAATGAATACTAATGGCAAGAAGACCAAGGAGGAGGATGATTTTGTTGAGCTTGATAATTATTTGCAATGGTTTCTAGAATATTGAAGGTTGGCTCTGGAAAATACAAAGGTAAGCTTCCTTATAAATGTTTCAAATGTGGTAAATTAAGAAATTTTGGTATCAATTGTCCTCATAAGAAAAAAAAGTAAGATCATGATATAAATTATCATAATAGATATCATGACAAGAAGTATCACAAGTATGGTAAAGGAAAGAAGAGCTTTAGAAATTTTGATAACAAGAAGAATATTTTTTTATTCAAAAGAAGAGGATTGTTTTTCTAATGATAGTAGTGGTGTTTACAATTTTGAGTCTGATTACGATTATGAAATTTCTGTAAATGAATATTTTTCATGACTAAATATGCCATGAGATCCTCTAGTGATGGCTCTTCATTATTAGGTGATTTTATATCAGGTTATTGTAGTTACTTTGGGGAAGATGAAGATGATGTTGAAGATGATCTAGAGAGAATCCAAAAGGAGTTAAGGAATGCTAAAAATAAGAATAAGAATCAAATTTCTTAGGTCAAAGATTATGAAAATAAGGTTCATGATCTAGAAAAAGAGCATAGGTATGAAACAAGCAAGCTAAAGGAATCAATCAAATTGCTAGAAGAAAAGGTAAAGTTTTTAGTCTCAAGTGTGCAAGATAAAAAGTGAATGTGGATATAAATTAGAATATTTATAGTTTCTAAATGAAAAATTTTGTAAGAAAACAATGTCCTTTCATAAATTTGAGAAAAGTGCCAAGGATCTTGATGATCTTCTTGGAAAAAAAGATCAGTAGGTGACAAAGTAGGTTTGGGGTTTAGTGATGACCTCAAGGGAAAGGAAAAGATGTAAGATGACAATGTTTCAAGAAAGAAGAATGAAGAACCATGCAAGAAGGATGAAAAGAAGGAGAGCTTCACCAAAGAAAAGATGAAGCCAAAGTCCATTAGGCAACCTAATGCCTCAAGGTATGAAAGATCATTCAATGGTTATTGTTTCTCATGTAATGGTTTTGTTCATAGGGATAAGGAGTGTAAGAGGTCTGCTAGATATGATCACCCTTGGAAAGATGATAGATGTATGCAAACAAAGAGTGTGGTGTGCTATAACTATCATGAAAGAGGTCATGTATCTATTTTTTTCTTGTATGATACTTCAAGTCAAAATTGGAGTAATGGTGGTTACAAGGGAAGGAGTGGAGTTGTGTGTTTCAATTATAACACGTTTGGACATATTTCTAGGGAATGTTATAATCATACAAGGTAATAAAGAATTTTTCAAGGACCAATAATGAATTATAGGAGGAAAAAAATCATAGGAAGCTAAAAGGGATAATGGTACTTCATTACAATAAAATTTTAACACAAACCAGGGCATAACTCAAAACTAAAATAATAATCAAGTGAATGGAAGTAAGGTACATGTGTCTAAAAGTTCTTGATACCTCTTTAGCTCATTCTTATAGACCTATCGTGATGTCATATGCCTCTAATAAGCTTCTTAGAGGTATATTTGTTGATATTAAGCATCATAGTGAGGGGGAGATTTCTAGGTTCATATGTTCCTTCTACATTGGGTCAAGATATGTTTTATTAAGATTATAAGAGTGTTTTGTTGCATTACTTGGTTGTTCGAAGTGTGAAAATTCTTATGTCTTAGTATTGTGGTTTCTATGTGTTTGAATATGTTTTCAAGTTTGTGAATTCCCTATCATGATGTGGTATCAGTTTGGGATGACTCAATTTCTAAAAGTTTCATGTTGTTGACATGGGAAGTCTATTATCATTCAAATCATGATGTGTCATAGGACCTTCAAAAGTAAAATGTCTATATCAAGTTTTCATAGGAGAATGTATAGTTTGTGAAGTTGTGTAATGGTCTTAAAAGGATGAATAATGTGATCAAGATGTCTTAGAGTTTGCATATTCATCAAGGAGTTTAACTGGTCATCATTTTTTTTTGTTTTCTCTAAGTCTTTGAATCTTGAGATCATAAGAAGCCATCAAGTATTAATGATTTGTATATAATTTATGAAAGGAAGGAAACATAGTTATTACAATTCAAAGGTCCTATATTGTGTTCTTGAGTTTTCATAATGTATTCATGGTCTCTGTGTTTATCCACATGTTGGAGGAAGAAAAATTTGATGAGCTCAGGTAAAAAGGGTGTCTCATTCAAGATTATATGATGTTGTTAATGGAATGAGATTATATACATGATATGAGGTCAAAATGAATAGCCTATATTAGTATATTAGTATAGTGATGCTACATACATGCATACGAGTCTCTTGAATTTGTATAAGGTCTCATGTGTGGTATAACTAACTATATGGTTAAAGTTAGTAAGGATTGTATAGGTTTGGATAAAATTAATGAACAATTGAGTTATCATGAAGAGATAGGTAAGTACTATATACAAAATACTGGAAAACCCTATCTAGGGTTTAACAAGGTTTTAATGAAATGAAGGTCTTAAAGGTTGATTCAAGTGTTAAAAATTTGAACATATGATCTTGAATCATTCCTCATATTTTGATGTTTCATTTCTAAAGACTTATTTCATTTTTCATAGCTCATGATAGTTTGTACTCACAAAGATGAAAAAGTTCACGCACCTAATTGAAAATTGGAAAGTGAAAGTTGATACTCCTATTTCAAAGTGTCCTATGGTAAAATTTAGTATACATCAAAAACATGAAAATGGGTTTCTACAAATATCTAGGTATTGGTTTAAAACTTAGCATTGCAAATTTTATGTAAGAGAATGTACTTAGGTAGGTCTAGTAGCATGTACTAGTAGTTTTGGAGAATAATGATTTGATTAAGAGGATGTCCTTTCCTTAAAAAGGAATAAATTTTTTTGGTCTTGATCCAAGTATCTATCAATCATGAATTCACTGGTTTGGAAGTATTATACAAATGATATATTGTATAATTGTTATTTTAAAGAATAAAGGAACTGTCTTTGATAGTGTATGTTTGTTATACTCTTGTAAGTGCTCATATAGATAAGAAATGAACTCTTTGAAAAAGAAATATGAATTCTTGATTATCTTAGAGGATTCATAAATTTAATTAGTATGAATAGGTATGGAGTGAAATTATGTATGGGAACTTTTATAAATTAATCAAAATATGCTTGGGACTATGTAGTGTCACAACATAGAACTGAATAGTGAGTTGAAATGTTTTTCTACAAGTATTGTCCGAGTTTAAGAAGATATTTGAATGAACTATTCATGCATGATAAGGAGTGCCAAATTTATGAGTTATAATTCGAGCCAATACAGATGTTAAGTAATAAGGAATTTGATAAATTCCTTAAATTCAAGGTATTGTCATGTATGATATAGATTACTTCAAGATTTCTAGTCGATGTGTTAATTATTAATCAAGTGTTAATGATGTTCCATGATATTACCTCGTCAAGTGTGTGTCCATGATCCCTTCATCTGAAAAGATATATTTTGATGTGTAATGTGAAAATATTTTTGGTTGCAAGTACAAAAATGGATCTTTTTTATCACAATAGATGGCCTTATTTTTCTCCAAACCGAAGACCTATAGGACTATGTGCGAATGCAGTCTCAAGGAGAGTCTTTAATGGACTTAGTCCAAGTGAATTAAGCATTAAAAGTGGCTACAAGGTCTCCTTAACCTAAGAAATTTTTTTGAGAGACAATGAAAGGATTATAAAGGTTTCAAGGGCATGATTTATACTTGGCTATGTATTGTAGTAGGGTACATGTGTGAATAAAGACATGCTACATGTTAGAATAGCTCACCAAGGTAGGGGGAGCTATTTTTCTCCTTAATCAATGACCATGCAGTGTTTTGAAAACTTAAAAGACATGGATAATGGAAACTATAGTGGTGTATGGATGGTAGCTTTTATGTGTGAAGTGTATCTAGTGTCATGATGTTAAAAGCATCATATACGTATGATTAGCCCATTATAATAGGGAAGACTCCCTTATCAGTGATCTTGGTGGGAAAAGTGATTAGAACAGTCTAGATGATGAAGGATGGCATGATTAAGTGTTTTACAAGAGGTTGGATGGTTTGAAAATCAATTCATATGCTCAAGAAGGGTTCATAATCTTAGAATGAGGTTGAAAACATTGAGGAAATGGTTCAAGATTGTGGCTAGATAGACGATTTATTCTCATGGCGTAATATCAAGGTAAGTATCCAAAGTTTTGTTCTTTCAACTAGATTATGATGGTATGAGTCTAGGAGGATCAATAAGAAGGTGTTTTATAGGATGTTTGTGCTTCTAGGAATTGTCAAAGTTGGGCTAGAAGGTACTAAAGGTTCAAGTTAGGGATTCCATTGTTGAAGGAGATGTGTGATCATACAAGCAAGCTTGAATCCCTAGAAAGGTGATTCAAATAAAAAATAAAGCTAATCATGGGATTTTGATTCTCGTTAGTAATATTGGCATGTGTGTGGATGTTATTCTTTTTCCAAGGTTTTCTACAATGTTCTCAAAGGTTGAAAAAGTTCAAAACAAGGTATAAGTTGATGAAAACGTGTTTTTGAGCCCAAAAAAGGATGTTGTGGGATGATTACAATCTAAAAGTGCTTTAAAATATGCTATTAGCTCTAGATTATTCATTTTTTTCATGTTAAGGTGTTTTCTATGCTTATTCTTAGGGGTAGCGCAATGTTTTAATGCCTTAAGAGTGGCAAAACTCATATTTTTGTGAGAAATGACTAGATTGTGAGCTAGTATGAAGACTTTTGTTGATGTTTCTAACCAAGAGGAAAACCTATAAAGTTGATAAAGGTGAATTTCATGTAGGTACATGTAAGATTTTTCATTAATCTAAAAAGGGGGAAAAGTTTAGGAGGTTTTTCATTAATGACAAATGGGGAGATTGTTGGCATGTTATGATTTAGGTGTTGTCATTGATGTAAAATCCCATTAATGGTAGAGGATGATAGAGGAGATTCAATGCATACTGAGTAGGATGGTAACATGGATATTCAAGTGTGTTATTGGTAGTATGAATTAATTCAAAGGAGATTTTCTTGGTGTAAGAAGCCCAATCAAAGCGACCTAGTTAGCCGAGGTGATGGTGCATGGTGGTTGGAGCCTCTCAATGGTTTGAGAAGAATGTTGGCAACATGTAAGGCTTGTTTGGGGAGTTTTTAGGAATTCACATGAGTTTTAAGGTGTATGTATAGGTTGAAGACCAAGTTTTAGGTGCTCATCTAGACCTGGTCTAGGTGCTAGGAGGTATGAGATTGAGATGTAGAGCTATGTGAGCTCATATAAGCATGAAAGGATGTCATAAAAGATATTCCATGTATGTTAGGAATTTTCGGAGATGTTTTATGTTTATTTATGATTATATTTCAGTTAAAACTATCATATACTATGTAAAACCTTAAGGGATAGTCAAGCAAATGATATGGGATGAGATGATGGAGAGCTATCTGAGCCATGATGATAGTTGGAGATGATGAACAAAGATGGTAAATAGAGGAGAATATGGAGAGATATATGATCCATGAATATGATTAGAGATGTTGTAAATAGGTTTCATAGAGGTGCGAGAAAAATTTGGAGTGACTCTGAATAGGATTTTGTAAGAGAAGTTAGTTTCTGTGAAACAAGGTCCAAGAAAGGGTGCTTTCTAGAGATACCCTAAATTTTTCTCTTTAAATTGGACCTTTTGGATTTAAAATATTTTCTAAATTGATTCTATAAGGTTTCCAAAAATAAATGAGTTCATTTCATTGTCACATTTTTATGAATGAATGTTAAGAAGGTAAACAACTTTTGTGTGTTTGAAACCCTAGCTCAAATGTGGTAGAAGAGATAATGATAATAATTGTTTATAATTTATTTTTATTACATGGATGATTATTAAATGATGTATAGGACTCCTATATGTTTCTATAAATGTATGATAGTGATTCTGGTGATGAGTGTACCCCACTCAAATAGGCATGTTTATTAAGAAGTTCAGTTTGGACAAGGTTGTCTAAAGGATTCGGTAAATAAATGGAAATTATTTTTACTATGTGAGTTTTTCTTGATGTCAATATTGTTTTTAGGTCATGATGATGCATCAAAACAAAAAATTGTGCCCTATTCGCGAAGACTAGTCAAATAGCGCTTTGGGACAATTTAAGTAGATTGTAGAGATGGGGTGGGTCAAGGCCTTATACTTAGAGTTGGAAGGAGTTAAAATATGTTATGGAAATATTATTCAGAGGTATTTATATTTTTATAAGTTTTGTCTCATTATTTTGATATTTGATGGGTCATCCAGTAAATTTGTGAAGAATAATGTTTGTTGGTTTTTCAAGACAAGACTATTCAAAGTTAAAAGAATGAAGTGATTAAAGCATGAGATGGATTTTTTTATGCTTTATATCACCTGTAAATTGAATAAGGGTGAATTTTTTCATATTTAATTCCTTTGGAGTTATTGTAAGTGGAAAAAATGGTGTAAATAAGTTGATTTCGCAAAACAAGTTTATGGGTGGTATGATTCGAGAAGAGGAAAGTAGTCATGGACTCGAACACGTGGATGGTTCATGATATATAAATGACATGGATGTGATTTTAAATTCTTGAGTATTACATAAAGTTGTCACAATCCATATTTGCGATGATTTAGAGTGGTCAAGATGCCTAAAGATGAATATAGGGTGTTGGAAACAACTGTTTGGTGAAGGATATAAGCCTTTTGGCCCATGTTATGAAATATTTGATTGGTCCAAGTAAAATTGTGACCATGAATTATGTTTAAATGTCATATTACACATTTGTGATGATTTTTAGAGCTTGAATAATCATGGTTTTGGTGTTAGTGGATTTTACTCATCCTAGTGATGGGGTTTTGAGCCTTTTTGGTGTAAGATGGATGGTTTTGGGCATGGCCGACCTATATAGGTCATATGTGACCTTTTTATGAATTAATTTTGATGTTTTCAAGTTTCCTTGGTTAAAAAAAATGAGGGAAACTTACTTGGTGAGTATTTGAATCAAGAGGAAGGTATATAAGTGATGTTTTGGGTGTAATTTTACACTAGTTGAGCAAGAGAGAGAAAGTGCAACCTATGTGAGAGTGTTTTGTAGGTACAAAGGCATGTATTGATATATTATAGAGTTAATGATAGGTTGAATAATTTTTTCAAGAGTGTGTGCAATGGTTTGAGGAAAAGAGAATTGAATAAAGTGAAAGATAGATCAAGTTTGAGAAGTTAGGGTTTGAACAAGGGGTTGAAGGAGTTTGAAGCTGAATTTTTTGATCACCATAAGATGAGTTGTGAAGAATTTTACCAGTGATAATATCATTAAAATGTTGTGTGATGATTCATATTCATGTAAGTATCTTTTATGGGTAATATAAACAAGGGTTTAGGGGTTGGTGCTCGTTGTGGGGTTGGTGTCTCACTAAAGACATTCTTATGATGTGTAATATTCACTTGAGTATTTTTTGTGAGTAATATTAGAAATTGTTTTAGTGGGGTTTCTTCCCCTTAAGGGTTTCCCATTTATAACCTTATGTTATGGTGTTGCTTCTATTTTTATGGTTAATTGAATGTATGTTGTATGATGTTGTGCACACTCTAATGGATGGTTAATTGATTAATGGTTTAAGTGAACAATCTGAAATTGAAATTGAGTTTGTAAGGAATGATTCACCCCCTCTCAATCCATTATTCTTCCAATAGAAAAGGATTAAGATCACCATGTACCTATGAGGTGTGTATGATTAGATTGGAACAATGTAGTAAAAGAGTATGAAATCCTATAGTAATAATGTCAAGGCACGAAGGTGTGTAATGCTACTACATATCTACAAAGAACAAAAAGGTCCATCTAAGTGTTAGAATGGATATGCTCATATGAGTGGATATATGCATGAAAATCATTTCTCAGCTGGTCTCGGTGAGTGTGAAATGATAACCTACAAGGTATGAAGTGTGTCAAGTCTAGGTATAGATGCTTAATGCCATGAATGGTGACTTTATCAAGAACATGAGGAGACAATGTGATTATTTTCTTCTCGAGGTTTATTCTTATAGATCATTCAACATTTAGTGTGTACTTTAGGACGTGATGGGTAATTAAGGAAAGAGGAGTATGTTATAACCTTTATCTAGGTGTACTACGTAATATGAAGGATCGATGGATCCTTTTACATGTTATTACAAAGCTTTAAGATATTGTAATTCAAGATATGTTCATTAATATGTACATTTGAAACTATATTATAAAGAGTATAAAGATCATAAGAGGGGTTATAAGGATTTTATCAAAGATTAGTAACAAGGAGTCTTTGTTAGTTCATCATGCTAATACACAAACTAGTATTGTGTCATACTTTGAGGTGTCAATGGATGAAGGGAATAATAAGGAGTTTTTTGAAGAATGCACGAAGAATATAAGGGTATTATTGAATATCCGACATGATAACATGTTTCTTAGCTGAGGTGCAAGGAATGATTAGTGTTTTGACCATCGATGAAGTATTAAAGTCATCTAGAAGTGAAAAATCAATATCTATAAATGTGCATGAGTGCTTAGAGGAAGAGGAAGCTAAAATTATGACTTGATCAGGTAATTAAAATGTATTAAACGTTGAATATTTCAATTTTCATGATATTAAGCTAAGATATCGGACTTAAACTTGTGTAAAAAGTGTGAAATATATCTTAGAAATTTAAAATCAGTAGCTATAGGTATGGAAAAATTTGATAGGTTCTGAGAGAGTTCTCTAAGATTGTTTTATGTAAAATAATTCTCATGAAGAGGGAAAAGACACATATAAGTTTGTGTATAGCTACCGTGAAATCATCAAAGTAGTGTATGAAAGTGTTATTTAAAGCCAAGGATTGATGAGGAGAGTTATATTTATGCAAAATCTTGAAGCTAGTTCAAAGAAGATATGGATATGTATAGGTTCAATATATTTGATATGGTTGAATACTATACTTGCATAAACAATAATGCTAAAAAGGGTGACCGACAAGGTAGAAGTACTTGTTGACTATTTTTCATATTTCTTTAGGGGTTTTCTACAACTATGTGGAGTTCTCATGGTCTCAACTAAAAGGAATTTAGGATCCTTGTCATGTTTTTCAAAAAAACAAGTTATGGAAAAGATTGGTTTAAAGATATATTAGTTCTCATAAGTGGTATTATGATTTTTCCACAATAAGGTGGAAATTATTGTTGGTGTCCTAAGTAGGTCTTAAAGTATGCATAACGCAAAATACTCGAAGAGAATGTGAAAGCCTATCTATTTTATAGATGTGAAGAAATGTTTGAGTCAATGATATACAAGTCATAATTGGTCACCAAGACAAGGGAAGATTGTATTTGTCCTTAATCAAGGTGTAGTTCACTCCATTTCATGCCAAATTAGAGTACTATCAGTCCAGTACAGCATGGTAAGGTCAAAAATGATGAAAACAAATTGAAAAAATAGAGAATTAGAGGTCCGATCAGCTCTAAAGGTGTACAAAGGACTGTAGTAGTAGGAAGAAAGTGAAGACATATAGATTTGTATACATGGACTTAGGTAGGGAGATCTTGGTTGAACTCTCCAAAAAGGAATAAAGCATGAAGAAGAGTGGAAACGAAGCATAGATGGTTTAATCATGCATGATGTGTTTCTAAAAGTTCTAGTGAGGGTGAAATGATGAAATTTATAGGATTATTGGTTTAGAATGTGACATAAGTGCTCATATAGGTATGATTTCATGAAAAGGAGTTAGAAAGCACTAAAAATTACTTCAAGTTAGTAGGATGATGTATGATCCTTCTAAAAGGCATAAAATCGTGGTATGAGGTCATTATTATTTTGTATTATGAGCTAGATATAGATAGTATGATTCTAGGGGAGCCTATTGGTGGTTTTTATGAGATTAGGATACTCTTAGTGGCATGAGAAGTTTTTTAAATTTTCACCGAAGATGAGGAATAGGGAAAATAGTCCTAAATGTGGTTTTGGTAGATATAGAGGAATTTTTGTTGATTTGAGCATGATATTGACCAAGGAGAGCTTGAAAAACATTATTGTAGATGAATTACAAATTGTATAAGTTTAGGGAGATAGTTTATAGATAATTACAAGTCTATGGATCTACTTATTCTGTTAAAGAGTTTAGAAAAGAGAAAATATTGTTCCAAGGGGAGCTATTCAAGAATGTAAGTCAAGTTTTTGCATTGTTTCCATTGTATTTAGTTTTGTGTTGTCATTTTATATGTATATTGTTAGTATATCCTTTTTCATAAATGTAAAAGGGGAGAGAAGAATCAAAAACATGGAAATGAGGTCATGTAGGTGTGTTTTTCATATGGTTTCCATCAATGACAAAGGGGAGATTGTTCGTCATTGTGTGTTTTGTTTACATTAATATCAATTCCATTGATGGTAAATAGTTTCATGAGGTTATTTGAGTCTCCATGAGGTTTTAGTTAGGTGTCAAGCATGAAGGTTGATTGGAAGTGCCCAGATTTTGTTAGTTCTAGAAGTCCCGAGATTGGTTTGTTAGGAATAGTCATCAGTATGTGCTCTATTGAGTTAATTAAATGATGCCATGTGATCAAACATGGTTATTATGACATGTCATGAGTGTTTAAGGGTTTTCATGAGGTCAAATAGGTTAGTTCATGGGTTGTATGTGTTGAGTCAAGTCATTCTAGGTCTATTCCTAACCTTGGAGCATGTAGAAGAGGTATAGGTATGAGTTTTGGACCCAATCAATCATGGAGAAACATGTTAGCATCATGGAAATAATTTTTTGAGAGTTTCTAGGCACTCACATGACCTTTAGGATATAAATACAAGTTGAAGACCATGATTCAGGTGCTCATCTAGACCAAGTCTAGGTATTAGGAGCTATGAGATTAAGTTGTGGAGCCATGTGGGCTCATGGATGCATGTAATAAGTTGTTTCATGGTGTAATAAGGATGTTAGGAACTTTTGGAGAGTTTCTATGATGATTTAAAGTGTAATTTCAGTTTAACCTAGCCTAAACCATGAAAAACCCCAAGGGTTAGTCGATGGGTTGAAAAGATGAACTATTTGAGATAAGTTGATGATTGGAGATGATGAAAAGATAAGTCAGTTTTAGTGAAAGATGGTCAAGAAGAAGGTCATTTCCAGCTCAAATTACACCTTCTGATGCTCACCCTTAATTTTTTTCTTTGCATGTGACCTTGTGGATTTTAAGGATGTTTCTAAATTGAGTCTAGAAGGTTTCAAAAATAATGAGCCCATTTCGTTGTCACATTTTTATGAACGAATGTTAAGAAGGTAAACAAATTTTTGTGTGTTTGAAATCATAGATTAGAAAAATTAAGAGAGATAATGCTCATAAGTGTTTATAATTTATTTCTAGTGATGATATAATTATTATATGATGTAGATGACCCCTCCAAGTTTTTAGAAAGGTATGGTAGTGCATGTGGTGATAAGTAAACCCCACACAAACATTTCTATTTCTCAAGATTTTTCATTTTAGGACAAGGTTGTCCAAAGGAGTTACAAAATAAATGAAAATTTTTGTTAGTATTAAAATGTTCTTGATTTATATGGTGTTTCAGGTCATGGTGATAGATTTAAATGGAAAATTGTGCCCTACTTGTGAAGACTAGTCAAAGGGCAATTTTGGGGCAGTTTCAAGAAGTTTCAGAGAGACTAGTATTGGTTGAAGGCCTTCCACTTGGAGTTGGAAGGATTTAAAATATGTTATAGAAAGAGGGTTAAGATTTATTTATATTTGTATATGTTTTTTCTCATGATGATTTGATTTGATGTGAATTTCATCCCACGTTTTGGAGAAGAAGGTTTTTCAAGATATGTTTGCTCAAGCCGAAGATTAAGTTAGTTGATGTATGAGATGGATGGGTTTATTATTGATATAAAATAAATAGTCAAGAGGGATGAGTTGTGTTCCTAGTGGAGAAATTTTGAGGTCTTAAAAGTGACATAAATGGTTCTAACAAGTTAGATTTGTGAAACTTCTTTATGGGCAACTTAGTTTGGTGAAGAAGAAAGTTGTTGCATAGCTTAGCACATATGATTTTATCATGAGATATAACATGAGTGGATGTGATTTACAAGTCTGTTGGATTCCATAAAGTGGTTATATGCCATATTTGAGTTGATCTTGGCTGGTCTTGATGCCCAAAGGTGAAGACAGGTGTTGGAAACAACTATTTGGTAAAGGATATGAGCCTTTTGGCTTATGTTATGAATTATTTGATTAGTCCAAGAAAATTTACAACCATGGATGCTTATTATATGTAATATTACACATCCATTATGAATTTTGGAGCTTGAATAATCATTGTTTTTGCATTTGTGGTGTTAGCTCATCCCAGTGATGGGGTTTTGAGTGGTTTTTGTGCTTGTATGAAGGTTTTGGGCATGACCGACCTATATGGGTCATATGTGACCATTTTAATGAATTTTATGGCATGATATTAAGTTATTTTGGGTGAAATTATGATGAAGGATTGACCTCTCTTGTGTTTTAAGGAAGGGAAGCATATTTAAGTAGTGTTTTGAGTTCATTTTTTATTTAGTGCTCTTAGAGGGAAAAATGTGACTCATGTAGAAGTGAATAACATGTATGAAGGCATATGTTGAGAGATGAAGAATTTTTATTTAGGTGGAGGAAGGATAGAGAACATGAGTATAAGGTTTTAGAGCCAAGGCAAGTCTAAGAAGAAGAAGATAGAGCAAGTTATAGGAATGAGGGTTTAAAGATGGTGTATGAGCTGAATTAGAGATCTCCATCATTTATGGTAATAAAAATATTTAGAGATCATCATATTCAGGTGGCGGAGTTTTTCTTAGTCATATTAGGGGTTGTAGCCTCCTTTTGGAGTGGGTACTTCACTAAATTAGGTTTGGTGCTCCTTGTAGGGTTGGTGTTATACTAAACTAGGGGTTGGTGCTCCTTGTGAAGTTAGTGCTTTAATAAATTTATTTTTTGTGAGTAATATTAGTAAATTTTCAGTGTGTTTTCTTCCACATGATGGTTTCCCACTCATATATGGTTTTCACAAGTCTTATTATTTATTTCATGTTATTGTGAATGCTTAATACACACCAAATAAACATATGTGGCTATGAATGTTAAATGGATGAATGAAATAATGAATGTATGCAATGGTAAAAAATTGAAAGAATCATAGGACTGATTCACCCCTAGTCCATTGTGCTTCCAACATATAAGGGATTGTGTCACCTATGAATACTTTTCTTTCTTAAGATCCATGTATATAACAACATACTTGATGACATAGTAAGATAGTAGTATGTGCATGATTTTGTGTCTATATTTACCCCTCCTTTATGATATTTTAATGAAATTAAATAAGTGTAAAATAAGTAAGGAAAATACCTATAATTTTTTTATGGAAGTCATATTGCAAAGTGCATGTAGATTTTAAGAACTTGTAGCATGGTGAACCATGGGTCAGGCTTCTTTCACCCATGTGGCGTAAGATGAGATAAAAAAATGTTGTAAGGATAACTTACGTAAATAATTGAAATGAATTAGAAATTTTCGACATGTTGAGCTGTTTTCAAAGGAGATTGAAGAGGTAGGGGGTGATCAATTGCCAATCTGATTTGTTTGTATATAGGAGGATTTAGGCGTCCCGCCACTAGATGAAGAGTGTTGGGGAAAGAGTTATAGTTTTACTCTCCATCCATGAATATGTCCCCAAAAGGTCAAACCACTATAGATTAATAGAGAAAAAAATTATTTATGATTTAGATCCAATTAGTTTTGATTTAGTTCTGATTGAAGAACCCACATAGAGCACTATCGGAAAGGAAATGACGTATCATTTCCCCCACTCCTATGGTAATGGGTGTCCCAATTTTAATAGTGTTAGATGGATTCCAAGTTAGGTCATATGGGAGAGATAGTAAATGAGATTATTATACCAATTGATTGATTTGATTTGAATGATAGAAGATTGCTTTGAGATTGCATCCTTAGTAAATTACTCATGGAGATATCTTTTACTTTGCCCACATATAAGTTCATTTAGGGAATAGATTTGAAATAATGTAAAGTATTGAATGTCGTATAGAATTATTATACCTTTGTTTAAATGAGATCAGATAAATTATGATATTAATGTGTTAGGAATGTCAATTGATTGTATTATATCTTGAGAGGGATTATAAGATGATCCCGATTATATGCCCCCTTTCGGGAAAGGATGAGGAAGGAGAAATGTGAACTGAATGAGAAAATAAGATGTATAAGATGTTGTAATAATAAATGAGAAATAATGTGAGATGTTGGAATTTGTATGGTACAGTGCTAGAGGAAATTATGATATATATATGGTGCAAATAATGAGAAAAATAGAGTTACGAGGCTAAATATGTGAACGAAACTATGTGATGTATATTAGTTGTAATGGTTACGCATAGTGACTATAGTATATGCTAAATAGGAATTATTATATATAGTAACATGGAAAAGTGAATAGTAATTTCATTTGTACTGAGATTGAGTGAAATTTGGAACTTTGGGTTGTGAGGATACCGCGTGTTAGAGAAACAAGTTTGACTAGATTTAAGAGAGTAGCAATGGCCATGGATTCACAGACAACTAATGAGTTTATAAGTGTGATTATGCTTCACCTGATTCTTAGAAATTTATTTGAAATATTGAAAAAATAGATAGGGTAATGGGCATAGGAAGAATACCTATTGAAATGTTGGTTGATGGGTTGTTGCACACGTATGACTTCTTGATCCACAACTGATTATGAGAGCTTCCGTTTGGCTAGGAGGAACTACCTGTAATGAAAATCAAGACCACCAAAAAGAGTTAAACAATATGTGCAGTGAACTGCCTAGCGTGTGCTAGATCCGAGAAGTGTGATACTTCCTAGACGGCTGTCAGTCCACTATTTAAAACAATTTAATGTGAGTAGTAAAATAAATCCTATCGTAGTTGATATGATTTGGGTATCTCATCCGAAAACACAATAAGAAAGATCTAATCTAACAGTTAAGTTAAAATAAGATCCAAGGTCAAGTAATCGGTTCAAGACCCTACAGTCCGACAAAGGTTTTAAGTAGATCACAAGTGAATAAGGGTGATGTGAAATTAGGTGAATAGGTCACTATTCTGGGTTGTATGGGTAAATACAGAGACCGATGCCGGTTAAGGGTGATCGACAAAGCTTTGGTGTAACTAAGTTTGCCATCGTGGAATTCTGGGAATGCCACAGAATGAGTTTCGCCTCCTTTTTATTGCACAAAGGACTTTGGTTGGTCGAATGAGGTATTAGGTGGTTTGGGTGGGATTTGGCAAGGTTTTAATGAGTATATGGAGGGGTGAGTATTATCGGAGGTCTGTGGGTGGCCAAGAGAAAAAAAGGGTGATAATATAATGACAAAATGAAATGAACCAGAGGAATACAACATTCCACTTACTTGGATTCTGGTCCTGGATGCTTATGAGTGAGGGATGAAGATGCTGGTAAGAGATTGAAGACTGCAGATAATCACCAATTGTAGGAAAGCTTCTGCATGGGCTGCATGTGTATTCCTTTTTGCTTGGTTGGATCAAATCCTTACTGGGGTGAGTGTTGGATGGTTGTGTAGGAGAAAATGCTTGATCTCCTTCCTTGCATGTGTGTTCTTGCTGAAACTCATTCTCGAAGATGTGATGTCTCTCAGAATGTTCCAAATGTTTGCCAACCTCTAAAATAAGGTTGTTTTGGGGATTAAAAGGTAACCAACAACGAGTTCTAGCTTAACCAACGATGGTTAGGGGTAATCGGTGTCGGTCAAGGTGAGATTTCCTAGGTTTACTAAACTAGGTAGATCCCCTTGATTTTTTGGAATCTCATGTCGTTAACCTGCGGATTAGATTGGAAGCTTCTTGTAAGCATGTGGGAATGTGGTTAGAGAGAATGTAGGCATTGATTTTTAGGGTTTGGGTAAGTCTTAGTTAGTTATGGAAACTTACTAAGAATAGGTCTTAGGGTGAGTTGGCTTGATGAGGTGTCTAGGTGATGTACGTGTGGATATTATCTAAATTAAGATATTTAAATAATAAATATGGCGAGGATAATGAATTAATTTAGTTAGATTAATTAAATCAATATTAGTGGAGTGAAGGGGGCCATGGTTAGGTTAATGTGATGAAGGGTGTTTATTTGTCGAGGGACTAAAGGGGAGTGTGACCTAATTTTAGTGTCTACATTTTGCCCCTTTTTGTTGTATAGCTTGTATTGGTAAGCGATGCTAACAAAAATAAGATGTGGTTGCCCCATGTGTGGATGAAGGTGATCCTCCTCAAACCAAGAATTGACGATGCGTAAGTTAATTGATGAGTGGTTTTATAAAAGGTAAATTTGAAAAAGGGGAAGGTTGGGAACAGGGAAAAAGGGTGAAAGGTCTACCCGGTAGTCTAGGTTATGGGTCAAGGTCAAAGGAAGTAAAATTCAAATGCACATGCGTATAAACCGTAACATGCTACCGATTTGAAGAGTAGTCAAACTCTACATTGTCTAAGGCGATAGGTTCATCCAAAGAAGGTTGAAGTGATTCCATATCAAGGTATAGGATATGGTCAGAAAACACGATGTAGGTTAGGTGCAGAACGTTTAGGTATGTTCAAAGTACACCAAAGGTAGGGTTAGGATAAACAGTCATGGAAATAGGATAGGTAAGGTCATTAGGTCAATAAAAGGTAATGTGCTGCACAAGGTATAGCAGACACATGAGGTCAAAGGTCACTAGCGATGGTCCAGGGCCAAAAATTTAGGTCATGGCACGGGTAAGGCCGAGGAATGACGAAAATAAAGAGTCCCCAAAGGAGGAAAAAGGGAGGTAGTAAATGATGAGGTCGGGAAAGGTGAGGTAAATGGGTTGGGTAAAGGTGAGGTGGGGTAAATGAGCAGGGTAAAGGGTAGGTGTGGAAAAAAGGAGGGATAGGCGGGGTAATAGGGTAAAATGGTGGGTTTTGTGCAAGATAGGGTGATCGATGCGGTCAAGGGCAACCGATGCTGATATAGGGAAACCTACCATGGTAAGGTAGGCATGAAACCGATGCTTGTGAAGGTTAAACCGGTGTCGGTTAGGTCGGGTTTGTTATAAAAACAAAAATTACATGTTTTTTTAATTCATTTGTCATTTAGTGAATTGAGAAAATGACAAAAGAGAGAGAAAAGAGAGAAAAGTGTCCAGATGAAATGGAGCATTGAGTTAGCGGTGTGAATGGTGGGTGATGGTTGGTGAGAGGCAGGTCCACAGGATCGATGCGTGTGATTTGATTGGTTGGAGACGTGGGTGGATATTTAGTGATCGAAAAGGCCAAAAAGGGATCAGGCGGGCCATCGGTGCGGTGGATGACGAGATGTGCCACCGAGATGACAGGAACACGATGAGGTAAGTGTCCAACTTTAGTTGTATTTAGTTAGATAGATTAGATGATTGGTAGAGTGTTGTTGTAGTTGTTATTTTGGGTGGGGAAAAAAATTAAATTTGGGAATGGGGGAAAAGTGGGTAAAATAGGAATAGGGGGGAAATAAATGGGAGAGGAGGGGATGGGATGAGGTGTAAGGGAGTTTTAAGTAATTTTAGGTGGGTAAAAGGGGCAAGGGGGAAGTTTTTGAGAAAAAGGGGTTTAGGGATCATGGGTTTTTTCCACGATAAGAATCGGCGTCTGTTAAGTGTGGCTGGCATCGGTAGTGTGTAATCGGTATTGGTCATGAAACAAGTGACCGATGTTAGTTAAGGGGTGACTAGGGATGATGAAAGGGAACCGAACTTGATCAAGTTTTGGGGATAATGGTTCAAAGGTGCCATAGGTTGGGTGATTAAGATGGGTAGGGGTAAAGTAGGTTGTTGGGAAATGATAGGGGAAAATGTGGGTGTGATAAATGTAGATTAATGTATTGTTTGTATTAGATGTAGGGGAGAGATCAGCTATGTATGTGGGACAGGGTTCCACCCCTACTTGTGATAGTGTATGGTGCAATGACCCTTGAGGAGCTGCAACATGTGGAGGTGGTGGGCTTGAGTGGAGTCCAACTATCGGCATGTAGTCTAGTATCCTAGTTTTGATGGTCACGCTCATCGATAGATGGGATTCGTAATAACAACACGTTCCACCTACCGACGGGTGAGATCACTGTCACCCTGGAGGACGTGTTCAGGATTCTACGGCTACCCATATTGGGTACGCAGGTCTACTCTATCTCCTCCGAGGCCTCGAGGAGCTGATGTTGATGGTGTTTGGTGAGGGGATGGCCGAGCTGACATTCCATAGTGCCAACATTCGATATGGAGAGATGTACCTAGCCCATCCGGAGGAGATGAGGCTAGTGGTTCTTTTGATGGAGGTAGTGTGCGTTGCACACTACCAGATGTAGAGGGTGGACGTTTTCCCCGATCGTTGATGGGGGTACTCCACGACATGATGATAGATGAGACCCACTTTTCCTAGGCACTAGCATTCCTGGTGTAACTGTATAGAGAGTTATGGGCATATGGGCGGCTGTGCAGGTTCAGCCTATGTTGTACCTTCTTACTACACTGTTGGGCTTATGAGCACATAGCTTGTGTGTAGCTAGTAGGGATGCCCCAAGATTGGATGCATTCCCACCGAGATTTTGTGTGGGTGGGGTACATGTGATGGGTGCCGGCTATTGAGAGTGGAGATCGAGCAGGCCCACACATGATGTGGCCTATTTCCAACGGTTATTAGAGGGGTTGTCTAGAGTGGACATTATATGGAGGTCGTATGTGGGATTCCCCTCATATAGGCATATGTATGAGGAGCTAGTTGAGCTCTAGCTTTTGAGATGGATATAAGGTCACCATGCCAGGGAGCACGAGATGATCCCGGTAGATAGATCGGAGTGGTAGTTCGGCTATTACAGATGTACCTCTTCCCTTCCCGTAGTATAGGAGAGATGACGTGGAGAGGCCCTTACCTCTACCACAGCCTACAGTGCCCATAGGGCAGGAGGAGCAGGCAGTGGACCGATGGATAGATGATGTCGGGGTCACAGATAGGTATAGACAGTGGTGGGTGGTGCATTTATGAGCCATACCACCCAGAGGGCAGCTGGATCTAGCCACCATCACAGTGTAGAGAGACGCCCTACAGGGGTAGGTGGATACTCTGATTACCCAATTGGGTATGGTATAGACATAGCTAGTGAGCTCAGAGTAGAGGTAGTAGAGCTACATGTATAAGTGGCTAGTCTAGACCCAGATGGCCAATGGTGGGGATGGAGATGGAGAGGGGATGATGGTCAAGTGGTAGCCTTACGGCATAGGTGGAAGGTTTGCAGGGCCAGTTGGCCACCATAGCCAGTGCACACATATTGGCCTTATAGCCCAGATATAGGCACATGGGCAAGGGGCACCACCACAGGCACCGGGACTAGGTCCCAGTTCACAGGTAGGAGCAGGACATGGTCCCACATGATAGGTACAGGGGCCGAGACCTATGGGACCACCATAGACCGTGCCTATATCTAGGTTACGAGATGCCCTAGGTGAGGCTAGATACTATCGTAGACCAACCGATGGCAGCCGGGATAAATTCCTATCCTATGGAGAGTATCGGGCACAACATGTGTCAAGTGAGAGGACTAGATCCCACACTCACAGTGTAGAGAGCATAGGGGGCCATCAAGCTCCGAGGCCAGATTAGGGAGAGGCCACCAGCGCACGGAGACCAGCTCCAGGTGAGGCGCTAATAGGGACTCAACCACCACCTATGATGGGTGGGGAGATGCTAGTAGGTCACTAGACAAGGGTCGAGGAGGCAGAGGGTATAGGTGATACAAAGATGGAGGATATCTACTAAGATTCCTGATATGGGGCTTTTGATATTTGATGTATGATAGTCATTTTTGTGATATATACTAGCCTATGCATGTCAAAGATAGTGAGGATGTATGAGAGGTTTTTGTATATTTTGAGCATATATCGGCATGCACGCTGAAGATATTTTGTATTAGTTCATTATTTTATTGTATATGAGATTGGCCTACGTGCGGATGACATTTTGTATTGAGTATCGGCCTATGTGCCGATAATTTTGAGATGATGGACATGATGGGACATCCATATATGTTGTATTGAGATACACACTTATTTATATGATGAGATACATGAGATTCTTGATTTGTTGATGTTTTGATGAGACTTTTGATTTATTATTTTGATATGGATGGAAATTAGGTGAGTTAGGCATGATGAAGTCAGGTTTGGTTTAGGCATGGATTGAGTCAGGTCATAGGCATGGATCAAGTCAAGTTATGTTTTAGGCATGATTGAGTTAGGTCATAGGTATGGATCGAGTCAGGTTATGTTTTAGGCATGATTGAGTTAGGTCATAGGCATGGATCGAGTTAGGTTTGGTTTGTTTAGGCATGGTTGAGTCAAGTTTGTTTAGGCATGGTTGTGTTTAAAGTAGTTGAAGTTGTGATTCATTATTTTGTGAAATAAATATATGGGTCATATGTGAGATATGGTATAATACATGCATGATGATGGTAGAGAAATGGTAGTCATAATAAATGTATGTTGTGATGAGGATTAAAATATGAAGCAACTTGTTATATATGTGGTTTAATTTTCAAAGTTGGATATAAAAGGGAAACTAAGTAGGGTATGATGTAATGTGAGGAAGATGAAAGATGAATTGTTTAGGGTAGAGAGTGGCTGAGCTAACCTCCAAGGGCCCCATGCCCTCGAGTGCTACCTACATAGTCCCGGTGAAAAGGACCTCAGGCCGATGTAGTTCTCCCATGAGCTAGGGAAGAATAGGATGAGGTATGAAAATGAGTTAGTAGGTTTTAGGTATGTTGTGGGTTTAGGTCTGTTAGGTGTGGGTGGGTTATAGGAAAATTGATATAGGTGATGTCGATTGTGGCAAAAGAAGAAGAATACCCCAAAGGTAAGTGTCGAGGACCAAATCTTGTATAAGGTAATCAAAACGTAAACAAATATGGTTAATCATAGATAGATCATACCTTGGAGGAGGTGATGAAAGACCCTAAAGATTGGTTATAATCTAAGGTGAAAAGTAGTCACATGATCACCAAATGTCTTGGAGGAGGTCCCTTGAGGCATAAAAATGAAAGTGAAGAAAGGGTAAAAGGTGGTTAATTTTTTATGTGGCATGAGGTAGCATGCTCTTCAGGCAAGAGATCCAAGGTCACAATGGGCAAGTCCATGACTAAAAAGTTTTCTGTGTTGACTTGTATTTGAGATAGACTTGATCGATGTGGGAAGTCTATATGGGATGAGAAATTTAACTCCTTGAGGTCTTCATGAAGCTGATCAATGCAAGAAGCTTCAAATTCTCTCACTTTTTTTTTTTGTAAAGGCTTTACATTTGTCCTTCAAGGGAGCAGTCTATTTATAGCAGTGGTTGTCGAGAGGAAGATGTCCTTTTGAGGGAGTCATCTTTTATATTAGAATTTTGACTCAGGAGTTGGGTCCCATGTGAGGGATTTGAAGTCATGGACAAGACCAAGGTGAAGAATAAGATTCTTGTTCGAAAAGCAGGGTGAAATGACCATGGGATCTCATCTAAAGGTAGATGAAAAGTATCCATGAGAATCATGTTATGTGCAACATCATGGTACACATATTCAATCGAATATAACAAGTGATGAGTACTCACATGATTCTTGTTTAATCATTGGTAAGGTGTATGAAGTGGATAGTGCTCAAGGGACGAGCATGGAAAGAGACAAAAGGTGAGGTAGGACTAAAAATCAACAATATAATGGTCGAAGATGCAAGGCGTTAAGGGGCTCAGGTTTGGGTTCACCATCAAGTGAAGATAAATGATAATCACCTTATCCATAAGTATGAGCCACGTTGTATGGTCCAAGCCAATTAGGAGAAAATTTTCCCTGTTTACTTTTTTCTGCTTTGGTTACATGTTGATTTTCTTTCAGGACAAGGTCATTGATTTTGAAGGTTCATTCATGGACACGTTTTTCATAGGCATGTTTGATACGTTTTTAGTAAACTTGAAGGTGATCAAGAATGTTAAGATGACATTCATCTAATAACTCAAGTTGTGTTAAATGGTCTTGACGAAAGTCATCATCATTGAGCATGTCATGGAGAGAAATGTGGAGTGAGGGAATCTAGACTTTGAGAGGTAGAATAGCCTCTATACCATAGACCAGAGAAAATGGTGTGGCAGCAATGGAAGTGTGAATACTAGTGCGGTATGCCCATAGGGAAAAAGGAATGTGCGTATGCCAATCCTTCCCAGTATTGTTAACCACTTTCATGAGAATTTTTTTAAGGTTTTGTTAGTGGATTCAGCTTGGCCGTTGGTCTATGGGTAATAAGGTGATGAAAAACTTAGCTAAATGTCGAAGGCATCACAAATTTTTGCAATGTTTTGTTTTTCAATTATTTTCCATTGTCAGTGATGAGGTGATGAGGAACACCAAAGCAAAAAATGATGTGATGACTGATGAACTCACATATTTTCTCGACTTTCATGGAGATGAGTGGTATGGCTTTGACCCATTTTGTATAGTATTCGGTAGTGGTGATGATCCATTGATGAAATTGGGAAGAATGGGGTTGATCTCTCTAATAAGATCAAAACCCCATTGAGAGAAGGGCCAAAGGTCACGGGTGACTTATAAGGCGTGATCCCATGTATAATGAAGATTAGCATGTTGTTGACATTTTACACAACGTTTGACATAGTCACACAAATCATAGTTAAGGGTCACGAATGAATAGCCTAGGTGAAGAATACACTTAGCAACAATAGAAGGCCATCAAGTGACCTCCATATATGCCATCATGAACTTCCTTAATGGTATAAGGAATTTCAGAACTTGTGAGGCATCGTAAGAGAATACCATCAAATCTACGCTTATAGAGAAGCCCCCCATGATGACGTAATGAGATACCTTTTAAGGAAGGTGCGTTATTCGTTACGGGTGAGATTAGGAGGTAAGATGGAGAGAGAAAGATAGTTGAGAGTATTGTTTGTACCAAAGGTCACTCGGGTTTGGGGTAGTGGTTCCGATAGAGTAAAATTCACATGGTAAATAAGAAGGTGATTGGAGTCATTGTATGGTGACAAATATTTTAGAATCGACGGGTGAAGCAGGTATTTGGGAAGCCAAGAAGGCCATGGTATCTACAAATTTGTTGGTTGAACGTGGGATGGTTTGAAGGGTGTAACGTTGATCAAAGGTGGTCAAAAGTATGTCCACATGATGTTTATACTTTTGAAGTATCTCATTACAACATTGGTATATACCATTGATTTGGTTTACAAGTCAATTGAGAATCACCAAATATGTTGATTAATTTGAAATTTAGGGTATAGACAATGCTTGAGACCTAATACGAGTGCTTCATATTCGGTGATATTGTTTGTGCATTCAAAATCAAGTTTGAAAGAAAAAGGCATTGGCTCACCATCAAGTGGAATGAGGATAATACCATCCCCACCCCATGCAAGTGACACTTTCCATCGAAGAAGAGATTCATTTGAAAGGGGGTTCATCCAAAGAAAGGCTAGCAATTGACTCATCTAGAAAGTCAAAATAGAGGGTTGATCCCAAAATAGGTGCATCGAGCCAATTGGTCAGCGATATCTTGACCCTTGATGGAATTTTGATGAATGAATTTGAGGTTGAGGTCCACAAAAGCATAAGCCATATCAGTGGACACCCCGATTTTGATAAGGTTTGGCATACATGAAGTGTAAGGGGTCAATGTTAGTCACAACATGGTTTTGTGGTTGAGTAGGTAATGGCGGAGTTTAGTGGCAACAAAACTAAGGCTAAGAATTTTTTTGGGATGGGTGTATCGAAGTTTCATATTCCAAAAGAGTACATCTTATGTAATAAACCAACCTGCTCCTTGTGTTTTCATCGTATGAGCGAATATATGGCTCCCAAGGAGTGATCGATAGCATCAGATGTATAGGTAGAAAGGTGTATGATCACCCTTAGGTGGAATGAGTATGGGTGGTTGGAGAAGAGGAGGGCCTCAAAAGATTTGTGATAAGTCCCATTTAAAGGAGACATCCTTCTTGAGAAGATGATGATATGGTTATGCAAATCATATAATTGTTGAAACGAGGGAATAGACTCGAATTTACCTTGAGGCATGGAGTTGTTTAAGGTCATGGGTGGAGGCATTTTGGTGAAGGTGGTGATGAAGGTTAAGTGGGTGAAGGTGGAGAAGAGTTGATGTCCTGATGAGTTCAATGTGAGCCTATTTGGTAGGTGGTTCAGAAATCGACACCACTACGGTTGTTATGTTTTGCAGGTGGTGCATGGAATAATGGTAAGGTGGCCTTGCTTGTAAAATCAAAAACCAAAACCCTTCCACACACATCAGTGTAGGAAGGTGTGGGAAAAACGATGATTGGTGAGAGACTGGAAGTCGGTGGAAAATGGGTGGGTTTGTGATGGTGGTTCAGGTGTGTAAGTGGTAGTATCAAGTCCCCATAGGTGAGACTGGTACAAGGTGAGGAGGACCATAAAGGAGTGCTCTCTTATGCGGTGATCATAGTAAGGATGTTGGTGAAGACTTTTGTACTCTTGTGGAGTAAGAAATGTGTTGACGCTATATAGGCGGTACTCCCCCAGAGTGAGGCATTGAAAAACACCTTCTAAGGGATCAGTGGTTGGTATGTAGGTAGCTGGAATGGATGATGTGTCGAGGTCAATGTGGAGGTGGAGTTAATGGATTGGGAGGCTGATGGGTCAGCCGTGGAGGTGTGGCAGCGGTAGGAATGGAGGAGGTATGTGTGGTTGAGGTAGCAACTATACTGGTAAGTGGAGGTGTAGGTGAAGTGGTGGTGGTCATAGAGGTAGACACCTTAATGGGTATGAGCACATCATTGGGTTAGTAAAGCATTTTTCATGTTTTAAAAGGTGATGGATCAGCTGGATAGTATAGGTATGTACTTTATGCTCAAACTTTACACAATGATGCAAAGTGGAAGGAATGTAACCCATGACACGAATCCAAGGTCTTCCAAGCAACACGTTATATTGAAACTCCCCCTCCAAGATGTAGAATAATTCTAGGACAGTGCGGGGGCCCATGCGAATGTGGAGGATGACAATGCCTAATGTAGAGGTGATAAGCGTTTATGAATGAAAACAACATGATAGGATGTTTATGCATGTAATTTTCAGGTATGTGCATTTGAGTGAATGCATGGGATGAAATGATGTTAATGCTAGTGCCCCCATCAATCATCACACGTCACACCCATATGTCATCAATGTGGATAGAGATGAAGAGGGTGCAGGTCATCATCATTTTGGTGCGGTGCTATCTCTTCCTCTTAAGAAGCTAAGGGAGGCTACTGTGGTGAGTAGAGTGTGGTGTGGATAAAGGTGGTAATTTTGTGAGAGAGGCTACATGATGGGGTGTGATAATGGAGGATACAGGTGTAGGGTCATTAGGTAAAACCTCAATAGATTGAAGAACCTCCATGAGAGCTTGACGATGGGATTCTGAGGTTTGGATGAGGTCATATAAGGACATTTTGAGGGGAGATTGGTGTAATTGTTTGAGCATGGTGCGATGTGTGACTCCATTAGAAATGGGGTATGTGGGGTCATGGATAGTGATTTTAGGTATGGGTGTAGATGGTATGTTGGGTATAGGATTGGTTGGTGGGTCACCTTTTCTTTACCTTTATCCTTCTGAGCATGGGTAGTAATGTGTATCATGTTGATTTGAGGGGAGTTGGAAAATGGAGAAGGTGTAGGGTGAGTGGTATAACGACATGATGGGTAGAAACCTACCGGAGGAGAAAAACCCTGTGAGGTGAGATAGGTAGAATGAAATTTGGGTGATGGTGTGGCAAGTTCTCTGATGTGAACCATGTTAATTTCAATCTTGGAGGTGGTTCTAGGAGCTGTGGGGGTGGAGGTCATGGTTATTGAGTGGGTAGTGTGGGAATGGGTGTCGGTGAGGCAGGGTCCTCATCGAGAAGGTCGTCATCATCAAAGTTATTCTTTTGAAGGACACAACCGGATAAGAATGGTTTTTAATGCCTTGCAGTTCTCCACATCATGCCCTAGCACATGATGGTAGGCACAAATTTTAGTGTCATCAAACCCTTTTGGCTTGGGTTTGAGGGGGTCATAAGGTCTTTAGTGGTAGAAATGTGATAACAAGTCTCAGAGGTTGGTTAAATTTTGGCATATGACCCTACTAGTGGATCATAATGAGAGGTGAAGTGAACGTGGGTTTGGGTGTAGGTATGGTGGATTATTGAGGAACAGTCCTCGCAGGAGGGGGAATAGGTCGAGCTATGGTTTTGGGTGTTGGCGTGGTCTTGGGTGTCGGTCATGTTTGTCTAGGTAGGGGTATAGTAGATGAATGAGTAGGAGGGTGTGTGGTTGTTTTGACTATCTTATTGGAGGGTAAAGAGTTTTGTTTTTGGGTTGCACCTTCTTGGGTAAAGGTGATATGGGTGTACGAGGTCTAGAAGGAAAAGAAGATGGGGGAAGAGGATGAGTTACCCAGGGGGGATAACAAAGGTGTTGTGAAGGTAGATGATGCGGATCGTGCGGGGGTGTGAGGGACAAAGAGACCAAGTGTAGTGGGTAGTGGAGAAGTTACGAGAGTATTGGGGGTATGGGTGGTAAAGATGTCAAGGTGTGGGTGTAGTCATGTGTTGGGCACTTAGGTAGGTTAGAGGTTTGTGAGGAAGGATGGGTGTTGTGTTTTTGGTTTATTGATGGGTGGAGGTTTCTTAACCATGTTGGGGGTTGAGGTCCTAAGACAGATGGGACAAGTGCAAGTGTGATTAACACAACAAGGGTATGAGTTCTATGGGTTTGGTTCTTTTTTTGGGTGCTAGAGTAGGTGTGGTGTTGACTTTGGAGGATGTAGCTAAATCTAGTTTGATAGGTGGATGAGTAAGGCTAGTGGTTGGGTGACCCCTAAAGTGGTAATAGGTTTATTCGAGGAAGATGTTGTAGGTGTGGGTTTGGGTTTAGATGTAGATTGAGTTATGGGTAAGGGTGTATGTTGAGCTATGATGGGTGTTGTGGAAGAAGTTGTGATAGAGGTGGTTGTGTTTGTTTGGATTGGTCGAAATATTTTGGGTAGATAGTGGAACTATCAAAGAAGTGACAGTCTACATCTATGTTAAACATGAAGAAAAAGGCACCCCAAAGTAAGGCCTATCCACATAATCTAAGTGATTGGCCAAACATGAGAACGACACGTCTGTAGGTGGAGTTGAAGAGGACCTAATGGCAATTCCCGTAAAATGTGTCTTAGAGATGGGGAATTGGCTAGCTTTAGCTTCCATGGGTAAGAGAGCCGAAAGTAGGTCTGTAGGATCTTGGGTAGCTGATGGAGAATGCTCACCAAGAGGCAAAGGTATCTCAATAGGGTCTATGATAGGGGGGAGATGATGGGAGCTCCTATGTGGGTGGAGGAGGTAAATAAGTATCCTATGTGGATTGAAGAAGTATTGTGGGTATCGGTTCTCTAGGTGGAGAAGCCAAAGGTGAAATGGTCTCGATGTTAGTAGAAGACTCCTCCATAGGGGAGGAAGGAGGTGAAAGGTGTTCCTCTGTGGGTGAAGGAACAGGGGAGGTTGGTTCTGATGTGGAAGGAGGATTGCGGATAGAATATTCTCTATGGATGGAATATGGGAAGCAACAAGTGTGTCACTAAAAATAGCGTGGACCTCGTGGGTATGGGTATCATGAGTTGAGGCCTCACTAGTTTGATCAGATGAAGGGGCATGATTAGGAAATGGTTTCTTAAGATGTGTAGGTTTTGGTTGGTAGGTGCATTAGGATTATCCACGGTTAACTCACCTTTCTCAAGCATTTCTTGGACAATGTTTTTGAAAGTGATGTAATTTCCATCACTATGACCCTTTACTCGATGATAGTTACAAAAGTCATGTTCTTTATACCATGTGGGCATGGGGTGAGCAGGATCAAAACCAGTGTGTGGTTTTATAGGTGGAAGGGTGATGGCCCCGACTTTGATAAGCTTTTATAAGATAGAAGAGTAAGGCTCCCCAATTGGGGTGTATTTCATTGTTCCTTCTAAATTGAAAAGTTTGGATGGGTGAGAGATTAGATGAGGGGGTAGCCTGATTTGATGGATGAGCTGGACCGAATTTGAGTACCATTGCGTTAGCGATGCCCTTAGCTTTTGAATAATTATTTTGTGGTTTGGAAGAAGAAGAAGTATCATTCGACTTGAATGCTAAATTCTTATTACGTAATTGGATTTTATTCTCTTCAATGGCATGAATCTCTAACTTTCATGCCATGGTGAATGCTTCATCGAATGTTAGAAAGGTTTGAACCAGCAGGGTCAGGTGAGATATGTCTAGCACAATCCCGCATGAAGATCCCAATGAGTTTTATTTTTGGTAGTTGGAAGGTGAGCTAATTAATCAGGCTACGCCAGTGAGTGAAAAAATCTGTGATAGATTCATCCTCATACTGACGTGTGGAGTATAGGTCGGTCATGGTAACCTTCTTGATGATGTTGATGGAGAAATGATCCAAGAAGGCTTGGGCTACCTAATTAAATGAAAATATGGAGTGTCTAGGTAACCCACTATACCAATCTAATGCAGGTCCAATCAGAGACATGGGAAAGGTTCTTAGGAGCAAAGCATCATCATGAGTGATTAGGTAGCACCCATGTTTGAATGAGCAAAAATGTTGTTATGGGTCTTCCTTGCTATTGAAATGATTGAATTTAGGCATCTCCCAATGCACAAGGTATGGATGAATAGGAATGGATGGGTGGATAGGCTCGTTGCAAATCTCATCATAGGTGAGAGTGTTACAGGAGCCGAAACCGATGCCTCCAATGTCTGCATCTTGTCCATCATTAATTTGATTAGGTCATTGGTAGGTTGCGATGATTGGGTGCCTCTTGTAGTGTGAGAGGGTTGGTTTTGGGCATATAACGGGGGTGACACTCCAGTATATGGTGTTTCCGTGTAGGTTGATTGAGAAGAAGATAGTGAAATAGGGGGTACGTACCCAGAGTGAATAATAGATGAAATGGAGGCTACTAATAATATGTATATGGAGGTGGAAGGGTCATGGTAACCCTAGTGGCAATGGGGGCTAACTACTTGTGGAATGGAAAGGACCATGTTCTGAAAAGGGGTAGGGGTCACCGACACCGAGGTGGTAATGTAGCTACGGGTATATGCGAGACATTAGGGCTGGATGAGGTTTCATTTTGGGTAGTTTTTGAAGGTATGGTGGATGTGTCAGGTGTAATGGAGGTAAAATGACGTGGCATCATAATGCGGTATAAGACCTAGTTGCGAAAAATTAGGGGTAAGGTGGAGGTAGGTATCGGGAGCCGATGAAGGGCCGACACAAGAGTGGGAGTGAGAGTCAGGGGGGTGTATACGGGCATGCCATATATCAACTGACCCGAGGCATATCAAGTGGACGAGTGGAAAGATAAAACTACAAGGCGGTGGGGGTTTTGGTCAAGGAGTCGTGTGAACTCTCATCTCCGTAGCGATAGTGATAGGTTAGATAGGATCCATGGTGGGTAAAAATGGAAGGTGGTGAAGGACTAGGTGGGAGTGGTTGACAACCCGGCATGGAATACAAGAGTGCTTTCTTGTCTTCGGGTTAGTACCATGTGAACCAAGATCGATCGCTTGGGCCGCTTCTCTATAAATGACACAGAAAAACAACAGGGATAGGTGAAACAGAGGTAAAAAGTGGATTAGGTACAAAATGTTTGCTGGAAAGTGACATAGGATAACCGATGTTGGTTAGGGTAAACCGACACCGATCATAAGTAACCGCTGCCGGTCACTATAAAAAATGGACAGTGAGTCAAGAACAAGGGTATAAGGCCAAATTTGATAGGTATGCCAAATCTGATGAGTTTTATAACATCAATGGGAATGATAGTAGTGATAGGACTGTGAAAAGTGGAAGAAAATGAATAGATTTCCTTTTGGGTAGGTTAACAAAAGGACCTAGAACAAATGCATGTTGTGTATAACCAACGAAAATTAGAGGGTAACCAATGATGGTCACTAGACCAACACCGGTCACTATGGAATTAAAACAATGATGAAAGAAAAGTGGTTGTGAATTAAAATTTGATGAGGAATCAAACCCAAAATTCTGAGAATGATGAGAATATGGTCTAGGCACACTCAAGAAGAGTTGAATACACCAACTATGATGAGGAGCGTGTAAGGAAAACAAAAAATAAATGAAGAGTGTGACCTCTCACCTCAAAACGCAAGCCAAGCAAAAACACTAAAAAATGTGACCCTAAGAGTGCCTTTTCTATTATGTTTGTTTAGCTTATGCTATTTAAGGACTGACTCATGAACTGTAGAATAGAAATTTTGGTGAGGATGGCTTCCTACAAAGAAGGAGATTTAAAAGGTGAGGTTTCAGGTATGTTATGGAGGGGGGGCTTCACTCCGAAGTATGAATCGATAGAGCAAAGTTGAGTCCGGGGAGTACCTACAATCCTCATCATTAGCGATCGTTACAAGTGTTCCTAGGAAAGATGTTGTTTAAGAATATGTATTTTTTTTGAATTTTGTGTAATGTGGAAAGACTTAGAGAGAGAGAGATGTGCTTTCTATGATTCCTTTTTCAACCATTAGCTGGGAATGACTTCGAACGTATAGGTTTCCCTCAATTAATGTGAGCTAATGCGATAAATCAAAATGCAATGCACTTATTTTAAGCCCAAATCAAAATGTGAAGTTTGATGACACAAATGGATGAATAGGAAGAGGGATGCTCTTTCACTAAAATGTAGAAAACAAGAAGAAATGATTCTTTTTAATTACACCAAAAGAAAGGTTTCTTTTAGAGAAAATAGAAAGAAAAGGTAGGTTACCAAGGAAGAAAATTCATGTGTATGCTTTTCAGAAGGGAACCAAACACACAAATTTTCCTAGAAATGAATAAAATGCAAGGAACTTCTAATGGGTCCCACCAGGTGTGCCAAAATGTTTCACCTGATTCTTAGACATTTCTTTGAAATATTGATGAAATAGATAGGGTAACGAGCATAGGAAGAATACCTGTTGAAATGTTGGTTGATGGGTTGTTACGTGGATATGACTTCTGATCCATAGCTAATTGTGAGAGCTTCCTTTTGGCTAGGAGGAACTACCTATAATGAAAAGCAAGACCACTAAAAAGAGTTAAACAATATGTGCAAGTGAACTGCCTAGTGTGTGCTAGATCTAGGAAGTGTGATACTTCTAGATAGCCTATCAAACCACTTGTTTACAATAATTTAATGCAGTAATAAAATAAATCTTATCGTAGTTGAAATGATTTGGGTATCTCATCCAAAATACAATAAGAAGGATCTAATCTAACAGTTAAGTTAAAATAAGATCTCAAGGTCAAGTAATCGGTTGGGGTCCCCGCAGTCCGAAAAGGTCTCAGGTAGATCACAAGTGAATAAGGGTGATGTGGAATTAGGTGGATAGGTCATTTTCTGGGTTGTATGGGTAAATACAGAGACTAATGCTAGTTAAAGGTGACCGACGACAGTTTGGTGTAACTGCAAGCCGCTTACTGTGGAATTCTGGGAATGCCACAAGATGAGTTTTGGGCCTCCTTTGTGATTGCACAAAGGACTTTGGTTGGTCGGAATGAGGTATTAGGTGGTTTGGGTGGGATTTGGTGAGGTTTTAATGAGTATATGGAGGGGTGAGTATTAACGGAGGTCTGTGGGTGGCCAAGAGAATAAAAGGGTGACAATATAATGACGAAATGAAATGAACCAAAGGAATACAATGTTCCACTTACTTGGATTCTGGTCCTGGACGCTTATGAGTGAGGGATGAAGATACTGGTAAGAGATTGAAGACTTTAGATAATCACCAATCGTAGGAAAGCTTCTACATGGGCTGCATGTATATTCCCTTTTGCTTGTTTGGATCAAATCCTTGCTGGTGGTGAGTGTTGAATGGTTGTGTAGGAGAAAATGCTTGATCTCCTTCCTTGCATGTGTGTTCTTGATGAAACTCATTCTCAGAAGATGTGATGTCTCTCAGGAATGTGCCAAATGTTTTCCAACCTCTAAAATAAGGTTGTTTTGGGGATTAAAAGGTGACCAACGATGGTTCCGCTTAATCCGACGGTTAGGGCTAACCGGAAGGTGGGATTTCCTAGGTTTACTAAACTAGATAGATCCCCTTGATTTTTTGGGATCTTGTGTCATTAACCCGCTGGATTAGATTGGAATCTTCTCGTAAGAATGCAGAATGTGATTAGAGAGAATGTAGGCATTGATTTTTCAGGGTTTGGGTAAGTCTTAGTTAGTTATGGCAACTTACTAAGAATAGGTCTTAAGGTGAGTTGGCTTGATGAGGTGTTTAGGCGAGATGTATGTGTGGATATTATCTAAATTAAGATATTTAAATAATAAATATGGTGAGGATAATGAATTAATTTAATTAGATTAATTAAATTAATATTAGTGGAGTGAAGGGGGCATGGCTAGGTTAATGTGATGAAGGGTGTTTATTTGTCGAGCGTCTAAAGGGGAGTGTGACCTAATTTTAGTGTCTACAGATTAATTTTGGAAAATACTTTGTCAAATATGCCTATTTTTGTCAATTTGTGTAAATTTTACATTTGTGTATTTTTGGCATTTCTAACTTGGGCGTAAATGGCTGGTCATTTTCACCTTGTGTGACACTAGAGCCTAGTTTCAGTGATACTTATTTGTTTCGGGCACTTGTGACTTGATCCCTGTTTACTTGGTGTCCCATGGCCAAATTTGGGCACTTGTGATGTGAAATGTTGATATTATGATCAGTTTGATGATATGATAAGTGATTTTTATAGTATGTATGGTGTACTAATGGAAGTAACTTATTGTTATTTGTGCTATGTAGAGGGATATCCATTATAGAGAGTTTTTCATGGGTCACCATTTGATTAAGTTTCTTACTTTGGGATTATCGATGCAAAGTGGGATATATTGGACCATGTCGGCCTATGACACATTTCTATATTGGGTTAAGTACCTCATAATATGCCTATGTTAACTGATTTGTGTAATAAATAGTGCACAAATACGCTTACATTCAAGTTTCCTACTTGGTGAGATGATGGCGACCATAGAGAATGTGTACTAGATATTGTAGTTTCCATTTGTAGGAGAGTAAAAGTGATGACTATAGTCGATTCCCATAGTCATGATTAGGGAAATGAGGTGGTATTTTACAAGGACACGAGTATAAGAAGAGACTCATATCAGTTTAGATTTGATATTGAGATCTAGTATTCCACATTTGTGGAAGTTTATTACAACAAACCTATTTTTATTGGTGGGAGTGGAAGGTGGTGGATTTGGGATATTATATAAGATGCATGATATTTTTCACAGATAGACGATCATGGGATGATATATGCTTAGGCATAGTGTGTATTAACCCACTTGTATAAATACATATATGTTTAAAAATAGGATCATGGAGGTGGACTAGGAGCCATGAATTTGTTGCACATATGGTTGTATGAACATATATAGATATTGAGGCCACTTAGTGGGCCGCAAGTAGAGTGGACTAGACCCGAGATATTTGTAATGAGGTGGTTGGGTACCCATAGTAGGAAGATGGACACGACCACCTATATGTCTATGATAGATCAGATGGGTCCCGCCATTATATGGAGGCCATATAGAGATTATAGAGGTTGGGCTGGAGGATTATGTGGAGTTGTGGTTTATTCAATGTACTATGCAACTAGAGGATTAATTTCCGGGGGTGGATGGGTTGTCCTAAGGTGAATGAGTATTAAGGCGGTTTGGCATGATCCAAGATGTACCCCGCAGTCGTATATATGGTTGAGATCTACTAGAGCTGCGAGATGAGAAAATTTAAGAATGGGCCCAACTAGAGCATCCATGCTTAGATGAAGCAAATGTGGCAATAGAGTGTATACAAGTTGATTGTGCAGGTGCAACCCGACATACATTGAGTGGTGGGAAACACATCGATGGGTGTTGTTATTTCCAGCAGTGGTGGATGCACTATGTGGAATGATAATTAGAGGTGTAAAGGGGTAGGTATCTTCCCCGAGGTAGATGATGTAGCAAATGCAAAAGTGGAGTATAAGTATTTTTTTACATTTTTTGTTTGTTGTTTGTTGATTGATATAAGGTATGTATGCAAAGATGTGTAATGAATAATGTTGGTTATGGGATTATAGGTGATGCTTATTGGTCACTAATTGTGGACACCTCCATATGCATGTAAACTCACAACATGCCCTCAAATGTGCTCGGATAAGAGGTATGCTAGATAAGTGTCAAATTTGATGTCGATGGAATGAAACCGAAAATAGAATGTGTGGTGGGAGGAAGTGCGAAGCAAGGGTCTTAGAAATCCAATGAGGTACTATATAAATTTTTGAGGAATGAAAGGATGTGACCATAAGTGGATTAGATGAAGAACATGAATGGATAATGGCCTTAGCATGTGGGTGAATAACTAATTTAGATGGAGGTGAAAGAGACAAGTGAATAATGGTGGAAGCTTGCTTATGAGAAATAGGAGAAAGAGAGAACTCAAGAGAGATAGAGCAAAAATAAATGACACCTTTGTCTTCTAAATGTTGTAATTAATCATGGAGAGCATAACATTCATTATCATGCTGGCCATTGATGTGGTGGAAGTTTGTAATACCCTTGCTATTTTGATAGTTGTACTTTGATTCTGTGGTTAATTGGCACACATTTATTATGGGATTGTATTCTTCTTTATGATCATTACAGATTGTTTATGCATGCTCACGTAAATAAAATTATTTACTTTTGATCTAGCATACTTATAATCCTTTAATGGTAGAATATGTACTTATGTTTTGATAGCATTATGATGTACTTGCCTTTTTATTGCTAACATGAACTTAGTGACTTTAACTCTTGGATAGTGTTATCCGGGTTCTGGAACAAAGCAGTGAAGTGATAACATCAAGGGTAAGTTGCATGATTATTTATTTTTAATTAATTCTATTAAACTATATTATAGATATGGGATTTAGAATAAAACCTGGATTAATTTCAATGATCTGGGCTATTATCTTGAATCATCATACTATTTTTAGACATGAATGTTTGGGTTTCACCGCTACCACCATGAAGGCTATGATTTATTACACTAAGCCTAGTTCATTTTAAATAAATTTTAAGGGGAATGATTATATTCATTTACATTTAGATATCCTAAACTATAACCTATGTTAATTGGTTATGTTTTAATTCTAAGAACCCTAACCTAAGTAAGGGAAAGGGGCTCCTAACTAAATGGTTTGAATGCATTACAATTTCTAAGGACATGTTGGTTGGATTTTTTCGACTTTGAATATGTCGAATGGAAGTGTCCAAAAATCATAAAAAGTTAGGAAATTCACCTTTTGACAAGGTGAAGATTTCCTCTTATTTATGAGAGGGGTAGTTCCTTGTATGATGTGATTTTTTGTATTTTTGGTGCTTTTAACCAAAAAGCACAAAAGGGTAGAAAAATTGAGATATGCAAAGGAGGGAGAAAGAATGAGGAGGGAAAGAGAACAAACGTTCGTAGGTTTTAGGCAAGATAGAAAAACTAGGACACCAAGGTATACAAATCTATCTTATCAAGGACACATCAATCCTTCTTGGTCATACAATATTTCCTTACAAGGTTGGTTAGATGAGAAATGGGAGAACACTTCTATCTGGAAAAATACATACAATGAGCATGAAATATAGGAAGCACAAAGTCTTCTTCTCCTTCAAAATATGTTGATATGGCACAAAGTCCACATACTTTGATGATCAACACAAAGTCTAATTCACCTAGGTATCATTCATACTATGAAGGAAAAACAATATTAATAATCAAATTACAAGTAATTTAGCATATTTTGTAATTGATAAATCATTAACACAACAATATAGAAAGCATTGTATTGATCTGTGTACACAAATTTATAGTAAAATGTGTAGATAGAATAGTTTTCTCCCAAAGCATGGAAAGGAAGAATGAGAGAATGAAAAGAGATAGATTGAGGATCCATTTTACCATTACAATGCAGCCTTATATAGGCATCTTCTCCAAGAAGCAGTTATAAAACTACTTGACTAATCTTTAACCCCAATCCCAACCTCAAGTTGACTCAACTTGAGTTATATATTACATTACAATTCACAAATGTATAATATTTAATTAATTTGGTGAAAAAATTAATTAAATATATTTCAACTTTAATTATCATGCACTTGGTGAACACTTAGATGAAAATTGCATTCTTGTTTCATGTTGTCCCATTTATCGTACTCCCAACCACCTGGAGATCTTTTCTTAGAATCGGGTCTATTTTCTACCAATTTTCTATAAAATATTCATTAATTATGGAATCTATTGATTGTTGTGTGTAGGTCTCGAAGCTACGGTTCTAACGAGATCAATTTTGTGAAAATCTATAGAGGAACACCAAGTTATGAGCTTCGAGTGTAGGTAACTTTTTTGGGTTTTCACAGTTTACCTCGATGTTCACGGGAATAAGAATTAATTATTGGCTGGATAAGTCATTCTAAATATTTTTCTCCTTTTATATTTTTTTCTCATCTTTTAAATATCTTAGAGGCATTTAAATTTGTTGGGCCACTTTGATTTCCATTACTTTCAAGTAGGAGGGGTTTGTATTATTTATAACCGACAATCAAAATGTTTCCACCTAGGCGGCTTGGTTGAGCCGTACGCACCTCTCATCCCTCCATATTGGGCTCCTTTACCTTGTGCACTTTGAGCTCACTATTATTATTAATTTTTGTTTCCATCTAGACATCCTTACACCAAACTATCCTTCATACACACCGAGTTATAAGTTTTGTGGCATTGAGATGCTTTACATTCTTGTTGACTCACCCCCTTCCTTGGGGTTTCCATGTTGCATGGTTAAATAAAAATCAAGCTTTATCTCCTTTATTCCACTGCCCTGGTTAACTCAGGCTTCCATATTACTCTCATGGCCAATGTGGATGCCTCGGGTTTTAGCCACACAATTTACCCATGGGCCACTTGGGTTCGCAAATGCCGACTCCTTCGCACTATTCCAAAATGCCCACGTCAGGCCCACATTGTTTCTTAAAACTTGCTTTGACCCCACCATGAGCCATTGACTAGGACAATCTCATTGTCCTTCTATCTGGGTTAGGTATTTCAATTCTTTTCCACCCGTGTGTCCCAAGTTCACATGAGAAATCTAAGACCCAATTCCCGCTATCACCACAATGCTCTTGGTGACTCGACGCTAGCTCACCATCCCGCTAATTCCTCACCCGATATGGTAATTTTTTGACTTATTCCACATGACGGACTCACCTTTAGATCAAAAATATCCCAACCACCTTATTCTCCCCGACTCTCATCTTCATGCATTGAGCCATTCTTAAGCTCGATCATCTTTATTGAAATTTGGTTATTTAATATCTAGTAGACTGTGAGGAGCTAAGATTATTTTGTAGAATACTTGCTTCCCATTTGAAATAATATAGGAGCTTTCCTATCATGGAGTGACTCGGTCTAGACTCTCAATGTGCTTCCACAACATTTTGATCCCGGATAACAACTCATATCTCGACTTCACATCTCCAACATTATGAACTTGGGTTCCCTGCAATAGACTTGATCATTTATGTGAACTCTAAGAGCTCATTCCCATTCCTTTGTACCATTTTCACCATCTATTAACTTGGCTCGTAAAAATTGAGTCTCACCATTATTGGGAAATAGCTCGCTTTGAGATTTAGCTCACTTTTCATAATGCCAATATAGCTTGGCCTGGCCCTCTGAATGGATCAATATTACTTGTTTTCCTACCATGATATCTAATTTTATGTATTCACAACTCGGTTCTTCTTAATGCATTATACCGCTAAGTTCAACCTTGAAACAAATCGAATCCTTTGAACTCAATGGGCACGGATGTTGGTATCGACTCGATTATGTATGGTTTTGAACTCGACCACAATATAAAAAAACTTGGGCCCTCAAGAGCAGCTTGGCCATTAACCATTATCTACTACCCCACTTTTTGGCTCCCCGACACTTTGCCATATCAATCTTATATTCAATAGCTTGGTGACCTCGACATGTGGCTTGCTTAATACAGAATGGCTTGGCTGTGTAAAATGACCTAGCTCTCCACCCATGAGCTCATTGGCTTAGTTTGAACGAATCGCTTCCTTTACAAAACTCGAACCAAATTTCTCTCGCAATATAGAGCTCAACCTTTTCTTCCAAGTAGCTCAATTCATAGAGTAATTCGACATTTGTTTCAACTAGCTTGGCCTTTTTGTTAGCTCATCCTCCCCTAGGTAACTCGATGTATGGTTGAGTGTATATTAACTAAGCTCATCTCTCCTAATGAAATCAACCTTTTGTATATAAACAACTAGGTTCTTTTAATAACTTGATGAGTTCTCGATCTTGATATCCATTTATGAGTTTGGCCCCATGCAACATCCTAGCTATCAAGAACCACTTCACCTTGATATTTCATGGGCCTAGATCCTTCATTTAAATGACTCGCTTTTGATGCACTTAGGGGACTCATCAATGAGCTCAATCACTTATTTTTTGGTGCAAGTTCAAATCAGTCTTTCAATCATGCAAATCGATCCATACCACCAAGTCATTGTGTCTTACCTCCATATGCTGCCATGATGGATAATTAGAGCCTTCTCAATAGTATATTTGAATGACTGATGCAAAACCAATAGTGTGACCTACGTTATTATAAACCTAATGCAATTTTGGCCAGATATGTGATTTACGCAGTTGGTGGCATTAAGCTAGCCCAATGCACCAAAAACTAGTTTGAAGATCTTTAAAGGGACTTGTCCACTTCTTCACTCAACTCAATCAATGCCAAACAACTCGGATATGATCTCAATGAGCTCAGTTCATTAAGAGTAACTTGCACATGATTTTCCTTTTCACATTTGCACTTTCTCGGTCAAGAACTTATATTTAGCTCATTTTTCCCAAAAGCGTAACTCACCCACCATGAACGAGCTCGAAAAAGGCCCAGCTCACCAAACTGTCCAAGGGCTCCAACAATAAATTTTACCCCTTTTCAATCATGCCTCTAGCCTATTACAACCAGAGTGCTTGGAGGTGTTTTTGGAGCAATGTTTTTGCCATTTTTCCTAAGGGTGGGCCTTTTAACCAATTTTCATAATGCAAGCTCACACATTGTCTAATTTATACAGTGGTACCGAAATTGGATAACAATCGAGTACCAAACAAACCTGAAATATCCGCAACAAAGGAATCTAACCCAAAACTTTACACCATTTTATAATTGGTGACAATAGCTGGCTCTTTCTAGGGACAACTTCAATTGAGCACCACGCAAACAAGACATAGCTCGAACTCCATAATCTTTAGTTTTGAAATAGACCAATATCTTATCCATTGAGCCAAGGATTAATACAGGAGACACTCTCTCATACAATGCAATAGGAAGGGAAACAAGCCAAAAAGAAGAAAGAGGATATCTACAGGATGAAGGAAAGAGACTGTATAAAATCTACATAATTCTAGAGACAGGTTGAGAAAAATAGGTAACTTTGTGAAACATCACACTGAATTTATGAGGCACCTAGGAATAGAAAATGATCATTTGAGTATACAAAAATATCATAGGAGTATTGTGTGGCTTGAAAAGGAAAATTGAAGCAAGTAGACCATCCACATAGTGATACTCCATACTAAAATTATCCAGTTCCTGTGAAGAGTTGAATGTCTTCCTAACACTTTTATTCTTCTGATAATGAGAAGGTGTAGCAATAAGGCCATAAAAATCTCGTATAACCATTGGTTGCTTCCATACTGATTTTTACACACTAATGAACTCTAAAAATAGATTCTTGAGAAAATCTAATCCTTATAACATCAACTTCCTATTTCGATACAATGCTAATCTCATCCATGTGAAAATTTTTGAAACTATCATGACATTGATCTTGAAACCCATGCACTTCCATACAAATTTCCTTGCAGTCACTCTCAAGAGGAAAGGAACTGAATGATTTGTCATTTTTCTTCAATTTGTGTAATTTCTACCTTGCCCTTGGAAAATACACCTGTTGTTTTTACAAAATCAACATCCTTACTTTCTAGGTCTCTACTCCTAAGAACAAGTTGTATTACTGATTTATATTCAACAATATCATCCTCTTCCTCTTTCCCACATTTTGAAGAATGATTCGAGACAGGACTGTCATAATCATAATTGTGAAGAAAATATTATAGGCATGGATTTATATTTTCTATTTTTTAAGGACTACAAAAAGGCTCATGTGTGCTCATCTTATCAATACATATGATAGGAGGACTAGTGAGCTCATTGATTTCTTTTTCTTCGGGTACAGACACTTGTTTTTCATTGAAATAATTGTCAACAATGAAATCCATATCGTTGTCTTGAAATTCTTCAATCATAGGAGAGAGAAAAGTCTTGTCCATTTTTTCATGATGAACATCTACTTCCACTAGCATAGGATCACTTCTTTCAAACCAAGGACATTCAACCTTGGTGCATGACATATCTTCTAAAAACTCTATTTCAGGTTGAAATGAAGCCCCAAGTTGTTTGTCTTCTTCATCATTTGAAGGAATACCAAACTGACATACACTAGACGGAGCAATAAGAAGACATTCATTGGTGGAATTGAGATAATGTTGAGGAATGAATACCTTGTAATGTGGAGAATCATCATGAGAAGCCTCTAGAACTTGAATGGTCTCCTCTTCATTACAAAGTGTCTCATATTCATTGATTGATTGTTCTTCAATTTGTTTTTCCTCCTCACGTGCATGCAATTGCATGTATTGTCTTTACACTTCTCTCATCAGTTGTATGGAATTTTTATCATCTGCATTTGCTATTTTCATCTTCCTACCTTTTGCAGCACTTTCTTGATATTTAAGCCACAAATATTTAATCACTAGATCATCACATGCAATAATTTATTTCAATCTATCCTTCCTTTCTTGCATTGTTAGTTTAATTTTTGGAGATGAAACACATGCAATAATGGATTTATTTTTGGTAGATGGAGTATTAACACAACCTAGAAATATCTTTCTTACTTGCTTATCTTCAACAGGTTGCAGCAGTGTTTGTGAAATCATTTTTGGATTCATACCTCCATAGAAGTTCTGCAGAAATTGGACTTGTTCTAGATTGAATGGAGCTTGAAAATTTTGAATAGGGAGATCTCCATCTTCATCCCCATCACTGTCACTATCACTCTGTAACATCCAATTTTTGTCACTTCAATCTTAGAGATTTTTTTATCTTACCTCATGTAGCTGATTTAAATACCCATATATTTAAATCCAACATAAGTCTTAATGCAATCCATTTTTGATAACTATCATGAACCATGTGCAACTGTATGAGAGAATACTGAACTTTACTCGTTCTCCCTCAATGCTCTTTACAAGCCATACATAAAATGTATCCCTTTGGTTCTCCTTTAACAAGATATGATATATAAGTGATAACCCCTAAGTGTGTACCTGGGTTCCACCTATGAAATCCACATGCATCTCACAACTTAGATAATGGTGAAATCTCGACAATGTAATCAGCAGTTACACTACCTTACACAAGGTTTCTAAGTCATGTATGCCATGCTCGATTCCATGATGACACACTCACCATTGGAATCTTGTCATCTCACCTTATTCACTTGTTCAGTTATATGGATTTGCAGTCAATGATGTTGTAAACAGCTACAAGTCTTGTATAAGGTACAAGTCCGGATTAACCTACATGAAGTCATACCTAAATGTCATCATGTGATGCCTATGGGAAAGCAAGTGTCTTCATTGCTTAGTGAAGAGTATCTAGAGTCCTGTCCCATAGTATCACAATAGGTTAAATGTAGTTCCAAAAATACTCATTTCTTCCTATCTGTTTCAGATATAAGATAGATCAATCTTTAGATCTAAATTCCCAATCCTGTTGTTTATTAATGATTCAATTTCTACCGAATCAAAATAATTCCTTACATTATCAAGGAGTAATAACCACTAATGTTATTCTTACTCCCATAAGCAATCATGCAAGCTACATAATCACTCATCATTGGGGACATACGAGTCATTCCCATTACCCTCCTTTCAATAACACATATGCTATATTATTAGAATCGTGTTATTCAGTTTTACTTCAGCATTTATACTAGCCAGGTCTGATTTATCTATATATATATATATATATATATATATATATATATATATCTCATTCATTTTAAGGTTCTTGTTTCAGTAGAATTCCCAATTCTCTTGAGGACCTTTACAACAATAACCAAACCCGACTTAGGTTTATTTGCATGGTTACTATCACCTTGGCAGTATAATCATTTTTCTTGGATCCTTATACCAATTTCCTTGGCATCCAAAAATACATTCCATTAATTCCAGCTATCACTTGTTGCTTTCCTTTCTATGACTACACCGTCATATCTTAATCATGGTTGATTTCAACTCACTAATTTTAGGAACATAGATACCAAACTTTCACCATGGATCTATTATCAAGTACTCAAGGTGAGCATAATCTGCATGCTCCTAACAACAATTTCATCATTTGCATTAGGCATCATACCCAAGGTTTCATATAAGTTTGGTGTTCAAGAGTTTAGTCTCCTATAAATTTCTTCACCAACTCTATCCCATCCCCTATGGGTCCTTTTAGTATTTCAAGTTTAACCTAGTTAATAATGAATTATCTTCATTACATCTTGTTAGTTGGAGTAACTCCATCATAGACATTCATCACATCATATTTCAAAAGATGGTAATCTGCTAGATCTTATACTTTATTTACCCATTTTATGGAAAGACAGTTCACAAGTATCAAAGAACATCTGTGTTCTATTCTCATTAATATTTCATCTTGAAGTATTATGTTGAACTCCCCATGATGTTACGGGATTTGGGTTAGTTTTATAAGTGTTTCAACTTAATTTCCTTAAAGGTTTAATTGCTGCCCAAAAGGAACATCAACAAGTTTAAGGACATAACCCTTATATGTTGACTTTTATCTTATCATCCGGAATGTTCATCATATTAATTTATCTCTAGTATAGTTACTCAAACTTTACTAAAAGAATATTCCTTAAGTATGTATACATAAGCATATACATCAAGATTCATACATAGATGATTTCTCATCTACCAAGCATTTGACCTTTAACTAGTCTTGTGAGGAATCACAACCTCTTGCTAACAATAATATTAACTTCCCTAGTTAATCAGTTTAGATTAAAGAATTCATCAACACTACTTCATAGTGTGATCCATTAACCTATCCATTATATTAATGATTTATAACTTCACAATTCATCCATTGAACTTACTAGGTTCACCTAGTCCATAAGATAGTTGTTATACTTCCAAAACAGAGAGTTACAATAACCCTCCATTACAATCAT
This sequence comes from Taxus wallichiana var. yunnanensis, assembly GCA_018340775.1. Lineage (NCBI taxonomy): Eukaryota > Viridiplantae > Streptophyta > Pinopsida > Cupressales > Taxaceae > Taxus > Taxus wallichiana. Next base: position 635,299,402 of record CM031241.1, read on the forward strand.
CCAATGATCCAATTTTCATAAAATATCATAAGTGTAAGGCCATTCTTATACCGACACTACTACAACATAGTAGAATTTATTACAAAATTTACAGAGAGGGCATCAACATTCTTCAACACTATGAAGCGGTATTTATTGACCAAATATATGGAATCTTTACCATGTCACAATTTAGCATAAATGTACCCTAGATTTTTACAATAAAATCTTTGCTCAAAGGCAATAATAACTTCATTGACATAATTAAGAATGTCTCAATTCATAAATTGACTGCCACTTTATCCTTTAAAAGTAAGCATACGGTTCAATTAGATAATCAAGGCGTTTCTTTACTTTACGCCTGCTATCTTCACTCACTTTCCTGCAATGGTTAGGCAAGGTCAGTTTGACTGAACTGAGAAAGAAAAGTCCTTTATCCCATTTATCAATTTATGTCATTAAATGTTAGAATGAATATATACTAGCAATAATAATCTCATTCTTACAATTTAACCATGTAATGCAACAAACATCTTATTTACTTAACTTGCTTTGCAAAACATTAAGTACAACTCTTTTACCTTTTTAGTGTTCCTTCATGAAAAAGTCTCATCAACACTTCACTTATTTAAATTGAAGTAATGCCCAAAATATGTTAATGTCAAACAATGACCATCAACTAATTAATACCACATGTTATTATAATTACAACCGAATTCCACAGAGGTTATATAGAGTATCAAGCTCTTATAAATCGTGGTAAGTATCTATACCATCCCATTCATAACTAGGAATTGCTGCAACTATTGTTGTTGCTCAAGCAATTCAAACAAGTATTAACCTTGGACACACAAGGTAATCCAAACTATGGAAATGAAAACAACCATTTTCATCAATATGAACATATCCATCGAGATAGATCCAGTTAAAACACATGACGTTTATATGTCATAACTACATAAAACAACATATTATGCATTATCCATTAATTTCCTAAGAAGGAATGATATCTATACATCTAAAGTTACATATCGTAGTAACTTAAAGGAGTTAAGGCAATATCGAATTTATTTCCTATTTATACCATATTATACCTTCTTTGATAAAACACATCATCTCAAATTATGTCTTATTGTATTCAGTTGTAATAAGAATCCGAAGGCACAACCATTCCAAAGCTTAATTATGCATACGTAAAGAGTCTAAACTCCCCAAATTTTTCTCAATGACTAGCACATATTACTCCTCAATAATGGAGATATGTTACACTTGATTTAATTGTCCTATAGAGATTCAATCAGTTACATAAACTTCACATAATATTAATATTAAAATTTGTAGTAAAGGTTGGTTTAAAGAAATGGGAACAAAACTAAGTTTTAGTTCCACCTTTGCGCCATATAAATGGAGCAACAATACTTAAGACACACATCCGAGGTGCCAACCAACCAAGACCCTTTGGTTTCAATAAGGATTTTTAGCCTTCCTTATAAAAATGATACAATCCATCATTTTTCCAATCTTTATCCATCAAGACTTCCTGGAGGAGGAAGAATTGGTGTGCCATACCCGCGTAAGATAAATTAGGCTCAGTCCTTCGAAACCTAATTCCCAATTTCATTTGTTGTTCTCCAGTGTCAATTCAAACTAGTTTAGACAACCACTTAAGAGTAATTAATTGAATTCTTAAAATTTAGATTGAGCTGAAGGTTCCACAAAATCAACATTCAATTATATCAACAAAAGGTAGTTCCTATATCCTAAGGAAAGGAACATTCCTATTGAGATTACAACCTTCATGAGGCTAAATGATGACAACATGAGATACTTCTGCAACTCAGCCATCTATTGTTGTCCAACTACTATGAAACTAGGAGTAACCCCAACTGTTTCCCAATAAAATTTCCTAGGAGTTGCAAGGATCCACGTATCAAACAAGGATAACAAGAAGTGTTGACAGTTTATTAACACATCATTCAAACTGAGCCTTGCCAAAAAGGTTTATGCCCAGGTTTATTTTACAAGGAGGGAGTGGTAAATGTAATTTTCTCACAGACCCACTAATGGTAAAATATTACGATGGGTGACTAGAAAATCCTCCACCCCAACGGCAATCCTATTCTTCTCTCAATCCAATCGATGGAAGAAGAAGTCTATAAATTATCCTATGCATGAGATAGAAATACCAACAAGATATCACCAAATCTACCTGGCTCATGCCCAAATATACCTCCTTTTTCTACGGTTGTTACACACAGAACAGAAGTGAAAGTAATAAACACCAATATCTAGAATAGGTTTAATTACTAGATCCATATACCTATATTTCAGTTAGGTAAAGGGAACCCATACACCCAAATTCAATTTTTGCATAACATTATATTATTTGCACAAAAACCCATTATTATCTAGGTCAACCTCCTCGGCAAAATGCAACCAAAATTTCTCTTTCTCGGGTCTTAATAAGTAAACATAATTTGAGAAATCTAAAAGATAGCAACAATATTAAATACGTAGATTTAACAGTCATACTATTTACCATTTCTTTTCACAGAAAAATAGAGTATAAAAACAACAACCTCCAACCATCACATACCCAATTAATCTTAACTCAAACAAAATTACAATATGTATTCACTCTAACATCTGATGAAATAAAAATATAAAAGAGATAACAATGTTTATTGCCTGTAATTTACTTCCTACATCCTTTGAGATCTTTCCCAACAAGTGTTACAGCAACAAAGAGCTTATGGCTTCAAGATTGTCCACCTCGAACCAGCCAACAATTCCAACCTTCTTTGTAGTCATACAAAATGGTGTCTCCCAATTTATAAATTTTCCCATAAAAAAACTTCCTCTTCTTAAAATAGCGATATGAACTCATAGTTTACTCGCCATGCACAGATACCAGAAGTGGAGTTTTTCTCCCATTTCATCAACAAAACCAAATGAAGAAGTTGCATGCAATTCACTTCCTTAGGGAGATTTATGGATTTCCATAAATATTAAATGCACAATTTAATGGTGTTAAATGCTGGAGTACCACACCAATGACTCATCCAACTACCACCGCCCTTCAACTCTCCTCCAAAATTGGTGGGATTTCTGCAGTTTAAAACCTCATTTACCTTTTCCACGAAATTTGCTAAATATCATTCACTTAATTACTTTCTATAACCTAGGTTGATTAACCTTTGGTGAGAATGAAATACAATATAATATAAAACCAATGTTATAACACATGCATAGCCTTAATGTTATTATCTAAATGCCCCATAACTCCCATAGTCCCTAGAGTTACATTATATAATTTTAAATATGTTGGCATGTCCCTTAAGGTCTATGACCTACCTTACGTTATCAATGATCTTACACATAGCGGTTTGGTTATACCGTTTTACGGTCATTAAATCGTTGTTCAACTAACTCCGGCATCTCAAAAGGATTACCTAGAAAATCACACACTAAATTTTCAATAATTCAAAGGTCCCAAAATTAACATCTCAACCCCAAATTTACAAGCTCATGTCAACCAATCTACAAAGTGATTAATCAATAATATGGGTTAAGTGAATCCCTCCACTCGACTCTGATGTTTAAATCACATCACCTTCTAAAGTTGTCACAATGATACATTATCTCAAATATGTATAATAGTTTTAGAAATATATAGACCAGGCCTAATGTGATGTCATGGCTCAAGATTGATTTGCAGTGATGTATATCACAAAGAAGAGACTTTTGACCCGTAAGTCGTTCACAATACTTCGTGAGACTTATTGACTTAGTGCTTACAAGCTTAAGCCAATAACAATAATATTGTTCTAAGGCATTAATTAGCAACAACACTCTTAGTTTAGATAATCACAAGATCGATATCAGTTCTTACTTACCATATCATTCCCTTTGTCTTGTTTTCTTAACCTTTATTGAAAACACTTGTTCCTCTTCCACTTGATGTCAAGATCGGTCGAAGACGACGATCTTGTTAAATTCTTGACTGCACTTGCGGGGTATTACACACTCATTGGTGTGGGACAATTTTTCTTTTCATCTCTCCTTCATTCCTGGGAAGGATACTCAATTGAGGAATGAATGTGACGAAATTCATCCCTAGTAGAGTCGTCAAAAATTGTTGGTTGGATTTCTTTCCACCGAATAGGCACAATGGAAGTGTGCAAAAATAAACAATAGCTAGGAAATTCAACTTCGAGACGGGTGAAGTTTTCCTCTACTTTGTGAGAGGGTAGTTCCCTCGTATGATGTGATTTTTGTAGTTCATTACTTTTAACTGGAAAGCACAAAAGGGTAGAAAATTTGAGAAAAGAAAAGGAGAAAGAAAGAATGAGGAGGGAAAGATAACACAACCTGTAGGTGTTAGGAAAGATAGAAAAATCTGAGACACCAAGTTCTACAAATCTATCTTATCAAGGACACACCAGTCCTTCTTGGTCGTACAAGATTTCCTTACAAGGTTGGTTGGATGAGAAATGGGAGAACACTTCTATCTGGAAAATACATATAATGAGCATGAAATATAGGAAGCACAAATTCTTCTTCTCCCTTAGAATATGTTGATATGGCACAAAGTCCACGTACTTTGATGATCAACACAAAGTTTGATTCACCTAGGCATCATTCATACTATGAAGGAACAACAACATTAATAATCCAATCACAAGCAGTTTAGCATATTTTGTAATTGGGAAATCATTAACACAACAATATAGAAAGCATTGTATTGATTTGTGTACACAAAGTTACAACAAAATGTTCGAGATAGCATAATTTTCTCCCAAAACATGAAAAGGAAGAATGAGATAAATAAAAGAGATATATAGAGGATCCCTTTTACCACTAAAATGCAGCCTTATATAGGTATCTTCTCTAAGAAGCAATTATAAAAATACTTAACTAATATTTAACCCCAATCCCAACCTCAAGTTGACTCAACTTGAGTTATACATTACATTACAATTCAAAATGTATAATATTTGATTAATTTGGTGGATAAATTAATCAAATATATTTAAAATTTAATTATCATGCGCTAAGTGAACACTTAGATCAAAATTGCATTCTGTTTCATGTTGTCACATTTATCGTACTCATGCAAGATCTATCCTTAGAACTCGGGTCTATTTTTTGCTAAATTTTTGAAAAAATCTTCATCAATTCAGAAATTTCATTATTTTTTGTGTAGGTCTCGGAGACATGGCTCCAACAAGACTAATTTTGCAAAAATCCGTTGAGGAACACCCAAGTTATTAGCTTCGAGTGCGGGTGACTATTTTGGGTTTTCATAGGCTTGCATGGTGTTCACGAACTAAGAATTAATTCTTAGCTAGAAAAGTCATTCTAAATATTTATCTCCTTTTATAATGTTTTCTCATCTTTTAAGTATCTTAGAGGAATTTAAATTCATGAGGAAACTTGTATATTACTTTTGAATAGGAGGGGTTTGTATTGTTTATACCGAAATCAAAATGTTGCTAGCCCGACCAACTCAGTCGAGTTGGTACTCACCTCTCATACCTCCATGTTGGGCTCCTTTACCTTGTGTGCTGATCTCACTATTATCATTTATTTTTGTTTCCATCTCGGAATCCTTACACCGATATATGTATTTTTTTGGTGTTGGGATGTTTTGCATTCTTGTTGACTCACCCACCTTCCTTGGGGTTTCCACATTACATGGTTAAATGAAAATCAAGATTCATATCCTTTATTATACTACCTTAGTTAACTTAGGCTTCCATATTACTCTCATGGCCGATGTGAATGCCTTAGGTTTTAGTCGTAAAATTTACCCATGGGCCACTTGGGCTCCCATATGCTTTGAATCCTCCGCACTATGCCAAAATTCCCACATCGGGCCTGTATTGGTTATTCAAACTCGCTTTGACCCCACCAGAGCCATTGATTGGGCCAATCTCCATGTCCTTTTATCTCGCATCGGGAATTTTGGTTTTTTTCTACCCATGTGTCTTGATTTCACACGAGACATCTGGGACCCAATTCCCCACTATCATCATAATGATTTTTGTTGACTCCTACACTATCTCGTCATCCCGTTAAGTCCTCGTCCATTTTGGTAAGTTCTCACATTTTCCACATGATGGACTTGACTTTAGATCAAAACTAGATAGACCACCTTATTCACCCCGACTCTCAACTTCATGCACCGAGCCATTCTTGAGCTCGATCATCTTTATTGAAATTCAGTTCTCTAATTTCTAGTAGACTATGAGGATCTCAGATTATTTTGTATAATACTTTCTTCCCATGCGAACTGATTTAGGGATATTTCCTTTCGTGGAGTGAATCGGTCTAGACTCTTAATGGGCTTCCACACCATTTTGATGCCAAGATAATAGCTCATATCTCGAATTGACATCTCCAAATTATGAACTTGGGTTCCGTGTAACAGCTTGATCATTAATGTGAGCTCCAATATCTCATTCCCTTTCCTTTGTACCATGTTCATCATCTATCAACTTGGCATGTAAAAAGTGACTCTAGCCATTCTTGGGAAATAGCTCTACCTGGCCCTTTGAATGGCTCAATGCTACCCATTTGCCTACCATGATATCTAATTTGATGTATTCCCACCTTGGTTCTTCTTAACGCATCACACTACTAAGATCAACCTCAAAGCAACTCGACTCCTTTGAACTTGATGGGCATGGATGTTAGAATCGACTCGGTTATGCATGGTTTTGAACTCGGTCACAATATACACCAACTCCAGCCCTCAAGGAGCAAATTTTCCTTTCACCATTATTGACTGCCCCACTTCTATGGCTTCTAATAGTGCTAAATCGATCTTCTATTCAATAGCTCGGTGAATTCGACATGCGGATCGCTTACTACGGAATGGATCGACCGTGCATAATTACATGGGTCTCCACCCATGGGCTCCATGGCATGGTTGAACAACCTACTTACTTTGCAAAACCTGAACCATGTCATATTGCAATATAGATTTTAACCTTTTCTTTGAAGCAACTCAATTCATAGAGTAATTCAATGTTCATTTCAACCATCTCTACCGTCTTTGTTAGCTCATCCTCCCCTAGGTAACTTGATACTTGACTCGGTGTATATTAACCAAGTTTGTCTCTCATAATGAAATCAAACTTTTATATCCAAATAGCTGGGTGACTTTAATAGCTCGATGAGTTCTCAAAGCATCTCAATCTCAATTTATGAGTTTGAGCCCATGCAACAACCCCTCTATCAACAACTAGTTCACCTTGATCTTTCGTGGGCCTAGCTCCTTCATTCAAATGGCTTGGTTCTAATACACCTAGGGGACTTGCTAATGAGATCGATCACTTATTCTATGGCGTGAGTTCAACTCGGTTTCTCAATCATGCAACTCAATCCATACCACGAAGTCATTACATCTTACCTCCATATGTTGCCATGATGGATAATTGGAGCCCGCTCAATAGTATATTTGAATGAATGATACACAATCAATAACTCGACCTTCGTTATTATGAACCCGATGTAATGTTGGCCGGTTGTGTGATTTATGCGGTTGGTGGCATTAAGCTAGCCCAATGCACCACAAAACTAGTTCGGAGCTCTTTAAAGTGACTCTGCCACTTCTTCAATTAGCTCAATCAATGCCAAATAACTCGGTTATGAGCTCAATGAGCTCAGTTCATTAAGATTAACTTGTACAGATTTGGATTTGCACATTTACACTTGCTCGATCAAGAACTTTATTTTAGATCATTTATCCCATAACCCTAAATCATTCACCATGAATGAGATCGATAAAGGCCCACTCACCGAACTATCCAAGGGCTCAAAGAATAAATTTTACCCCTTTTCAATCATGCCTCTAGCTTATTACAATCAGAATGCTTGGAGGTGTTTTTCAAAGCAATATTTTTGCTATTTTTCCTGAAGGTGGGCCTCTTAACTAATTGTCACAATGAAAGCTCACTCGTTGTCCAATTTCACCAAGGTAGTGAAATTGAATAACAATAAAGTACTTAGAAACCTGAAATATCCGCAACAAAAGAATCTAACCCAAAATTTTTAAAATTTTAAAAAATTTAAACCATTTTATAATGGGTGACAATAGGACCTAATAATATAAATTTTTGCATTCGAATTATTGTTAAGACAAACTAAAGTTTAATGGTTAAAGGTTGATTTAATAAATTATAAACTATATCTATGCGAAAACCCTAACACCTAACCTAAACACTTCTATGGTTGGATTTTGGAAGGATGTTATGTTGCATGGTAAGATGAGTTGGATTCCCACCAACTCATACTTAGAATTTTAATTATCTTTTATTGTATGGCCACTGCCATATTTTGGCAGAAAATCCGGTCAAGTGTTAGTCTCAACCAAATCCTTAGCTAAAGGCAATAGTTAAGGTTTTATTAAAGTCATTGTTTGTTCTAAAATTAAATGGTGGTAAATTAGTTGGAAGGAATATAGAGGAGAACTAACAGTCCTTCCCCAACATTGAATTTCATTAATCGACTCCAAAACTACCTTGGAGAAGGAAACAATGGTTTTTGAGTGAAAAGAGAAGAGTTTAGTTTCATTATTTTGTTTCATATCAAGCTCTTGAAGCTCTGCATGTCGATGGTTTTGGTGCATGATCTATTTTGAATCTACATCTAGTTTTCTATTGCATGGAGGAGGAATTTTGGAACTCTTAATGGCTTGGGTTATTAAAAAAAAGTGATGGGATGAATGGGAGAGTTCTGTTTTGAGAAGGTAGTTTCAAACTTCGGTGAAGGTATTGGTGTTTGATCTTACGGAAGGAAACTCATGGAGCTTGGAGAAGCAAGTACATGGATCTCTACCAAGCATGATAGGCTCTAACTCTTTAAAACATTTTTCACTAAATAATTATTTCATGAAAGGAAATATGATTTTAAATGGGAATCATTTTAAGGTTTTGGGTGTTATTTAAATAATTCAAACTTGGGTTATCTTCTCGTATTTTCTTCATTTTTGTATGATGTGGACTATATTATATGAATGTAAAATGATGGCATAATATTATATGGTTCTGGGTTATATTTATTGATTGAATCCTTGATATTATTTTATGTTCACACCAGTGGAGAACTTGTAACAGTTTGAGATGCTTATGGAAGCATATTGTTCAATTTTGGTTGGTTTTTGTACTTGCTTAAACATTGGTATACCTAGAAGTTTGTTTGATAAGTGATAATGGGTCTGGGTTTTGGTTACCTGTTTCTATTCTTATGGTCTTCAATCCCTGAAAAGGTTATGGGTACTTCTTGTTTATCCTTTTCATGAACCTTCCTACCTTAAATAAGGATATTGATTCTATTCGATTTATATAGACTATATACTACTATTGTTGTTGCATAGTATTATCGACTTTACTGATGTTTGGATAGATACCCTTAATGGGTATTCAATTTAGGCATCTAACATGTACTTATACATTAGAATGCTGATCTGGATATTCGTCTTGATTGACATTAATGATTTTGCTAGGAGTTTTACAGGTGAATTGCTAACACTTTCTCTTACCGGATCTCTAACCTCTACAAATTTTATAGACTCCTTTGGTTTTTTGTCCATGCTTACATTTGGGCCATGTTGCATAATAGACTTGGAGTATGGTTTCATGTTGTATTTGGTTCATGTTGTTTAAGAGATCTCTTAGAGCCTGAACTATTGATATGAAATAATCATTGCATGAATTATATATGCTACTGTACTTAATGATAATGATCATATTTATGGATTATTATCCTTAAATATCAGGAAGTACTAACATATAGTATCATAGTTAAGTAATAACACCTCAGGTTAGTGAACTCTATGCGGGTTAGATAATGAACAATTTAATCGGTCATATAGACCCTAATGATATGATTAAACAAGTTATAGCTTTTCTAACTTTTGTTAAATGTTGTATAAACTTTTAGATGTATAACTTATATTTAATGGTGATTAAGGTATTGTTCGTATGAAATATACATGGTTGTATAATCAAGTTAAGTTCATATAGATTTATCTTGACTATTTTATTAGGTTACGATTATATAAGTTTACTTGATGTGATTTGAACCATTTTTGCATAGGTGGGAAATGACTTTGTTTGATCAAGTTGATATTGATTAACTTATATTTAATATAAGTTAATGCTTGTATGGATCTTGCTTTTATGAAGTACTTTAGTTACTATGTATTCATTATGTTGGTGTTTGTAATGATTCAATGTCTATTTTGGATGTTCAAAAAAATGTGTGTTCCTTTCTAAACCTTAAAGTAATTTCATTTAAAAGTGGCATTCCTTGTATGAAATTGTTAGTTAGATATTTTTTCTAAAGATTTAGATCTTATCATGCCAGTTCATATGAATTGATAGATGATAACAATCTTGTAGATGGACTTCGTGAAAGATGAAAGAAGGATGAAGTTTAGAAGTTTTCATTTGTTCTATTGATTGAAGAAAGATGATTTGTATAATTGATTGTATTATTCATTACTTGATGTACTTATGTTTTGGAAATAGGAAAGGCTAATGGCATGTTTATTGTATCTATTCTAAAAAGAGAAGTTGTTGATTCAAGATGTCTTAAGCAAGTTTTGTTATTTAGTTTTGGAATTGAATAAAGAAAGTTCCTTTTAATTAACATTGTCTTATGTACTCCTTGAAGTAAATGATTGATATTTTTCCATACTTGGTTAGTATGTCATTTTAAAATAAAAAGACAAATTACATTAGTTTCAGCAATTACATGGGATGTAGAGCCTAAAATAATGAAAGATAAAGATGTTCCTATATGATTGAATATCATTTATAACCTATAGGGAAGTGTGGTTTATTATTTAAGTGCATTATGATTGGAGTTAATTTATACATATTATGTTGTAAATAACTTAAGTGAATATAATTTATACTTAGTAACATATAAGGAAGACATTATAAGGTTGACTTCATGGTCTAGATGAATGTTTTATTAGGAACAACAATTATTAATCTAAAGGAACATTATGAAGCTATGTACATAAAGGGATGAATTATACATATATGAATTCTTACATATAAAAATGAAATTTTATTGATGTTTGTAAATACATTAATATTATGGCTTGGAATTAAGCTATTTGCATAATGCTTAAGATTAATATGTTTACTTCTTAAGTATGAAAACAAACAAAAGAATGATAGATGTGTGGAATCACGACTGTTCCTAAGGGCACATGCATGTATAAATAATAATGTATGACTGTTGTCCTACATTAACACAACTAAAAGGAAGAACATGACACCTACCCATTTATACCTAATTACTAAATAAGGTATGTTCTCACGATTAGACATTATACGACTTTAATATGCGATCTACACTTCCCCTTTAATCAATTAACGTAATATATTTAATTAATCATGATCCCTTCATCCTATAATAATATTCATCCTCACATTATTAATTAATTTAATTAAGTTAATTTCACCCTCACACCTCCACCTCATCATTACACCTCACCTGGACCCATTCCAGGGGCATTTAACTCATAATGACCAAGTCATCACTCTCAACACTGAGTCATCACTCCCAGTGTTGAGTCACCACTTAACCTAACTAATTAAGACTTCTTCTAAACCTAATTGGACTTCTTTTATGACCTTCCTACCTTCTCTCACATGAACTCCACTTCCTAAGCAAACTTAATCAAAATCATGCCAAAAATAGTAAAGATCTTCCTATTTTTGGTAAACCTAGAATTTCCTGCCTTAACCGATGCGTCGGTTATCCCTCAACCGATGTTGGTCACCTAACTAACCATCATCGGTTACCTTATATACACTTTCACAAATCTTTACATGGGTTGGTCATTTAGTTATTGGAGTCTATTTCATTCAAGCATGAATCTTCAAGCCCTCCATCCAGATGATGAACACACACAACCACAATAGTGCAAGAAAAGCAACCGTTTTCCCTTCCAGAGCATTGGAATATTCATAGGAACACTCTAGGAGTATTTCCGTGACACTGAGACACAAAATTTCTTCACGGATCAACTACTTTCCTCCTCCACCTCCCAAGATCTACAGAGACATCAAGTAAGTATTGTGATCCTAATCATTTTACTTATTCCTTTTGTAGATCTTTGGTTTCTTTTAGTAGTTTATTTCTTTGTTGCCTGTACATCACCTTCCTCCCACCAACCCACTATTCAACCATCCCAAGCCTTTTCACCATTCTAAACCTCCTTCTTAGTATCCTTGAGTCTTCTCATCCATATTACAACCCAAACCATACTACTCTCTCACTCTCTGTGCAATCACAGAGAGCCTAAAAACCTTGTTTAATAATTTACTATCAAATTTCCCCTACTAACGTCGGTCACCTTAACCATCGTCAATCTCCCTCTCTCTGGCATCGTCACTAGGACTGATATCGATATCATCATGTGTTTTTGTTAACCTTCACCAAAATTCCCTCTAACATCACCTAAACTCCACCCAGACCTTACCAGATACCTCTGTGACCTTACCTAACACCCCTATGACTTGTCCCACCAAAAACATACCTTTCTGATGCTAGATTAGTTTAGATTTTAATACTTTGCTTAATCTAGTTTGTTGATAACATTTTGAGATACCTAAATCAAAGTGTTAGCAATAGGACCTTTATTTCTCATATTTACTTTCATTAATTTGATAAAAAATAGTGGATTGACAACCATCTAGGAAGCATCACACTTCCTGGAACTAGCCTTCGCTAGGAAGTCCTCTGACTCTTTTGCTATTTAATATCATTTGGTGGTCTTGTTTTGTATCTACAGGTAGTCCTTCCCAGAAAAAAGGAGTTCTCCACGATCAGCTTGGATAAAGTTAGTAATGCACACATTCAACCTTCAACCAACATAATCACAGGTATTCCTCCTTGACCTTTTACCTTATCTATTTTATCACACAACTTATTTGGTGAAACATTTTGGCATGCTTGGTGGGACCCATCGGGGTTATTTTGCATTGTTCATTCCTAGGTGAAATATTGTGTGTCTATTTCCTTTTGAAAGCATTCACATTAAATTTTCTCCTTTGGAACATTCTCTCTCTTCTACTTGTCTCATTGACACTCGTATTTTGGACTAAAAAGAACCATTCTTTTTATTTTTGTATTGCATTAGTGAAAGACATACTCTTGCCTATTCATCATTTCTCTCATCGAATGTCATTGTGGATTTGGGTCTAAAATATTTGCATATCATTTCTGAGTGTTGCATCTGTAGCTCATTTAAAATTGTGGGCAACCTATATGCTTTGAAGTCATGCCCAGCTGATGGTTGACAAATTGAATCATAGTGCACACTTTCTTCTCTACACCAAACCACTAAAAATAAAGTACTCATTTTCTTAAACAACATCCTACCCAGAAGAAGTTTCAATGATCACACGATCAAAGGATTGATAGTGGGCTCCAAACTAGTTTCTCTGTCCAGTCATTATCTCAGAGAAAGGACCCCCCTTGCCAAAACTTACCTGAAACTATCCTTAGTTCTTGGATTTTCATAGGGCACCTTTTATCAAACCAAAAACTCTACTCTATTCACAAGTCAGTCCTAAATGGCATAAGCTAGAACATAAAATCCACCACATAGGATTTCATGTTTGCTAGTTTTGCTTGATCTGTGTTTTGAGGTGTGAGGTCATATTCTCCATTCTTCTTTCCCTTTCACACTCCATAATCATAGTTGGTGTATTCCAACTCTTTTTGAGTGTGTTAGGGTCAATCATTTCCATACTCAGGTTTCTAGGTTGGTCTTTTATTTGATCTAAATTACCAAATTCACTTTTTCCATCTTTTCACAAATTTCATATGAGTAATGTCGTCTCCAGCGACCATCATTGGTTTACTCATCTAACCATCATTGGTTTACTTGACCATTTGTCGGTTTCCTGTTGTTTTGGTCATTTTAACCAAAGTAGCATTCATCACATTTATGTTCTTTTCTAGGGTTTCCTCAGTTACCTCACCATATCTCTGTGTCTTTGAAATCACTATCAAAATCCAATTTGCTTCATTTTCATCATTTATTGCCACATTTACAAATCTTTTGATTTTCCATAGTAACTGGTATCGGTCCTTTGACCATCATCGGTTACCCTCTGATCACCACTGACACTGGTTACCCAACTGTCATTGGTCTCTTGTGTTTTAATTTTTCAATTAAAAAACACCATTTTCACCTTCCAAAACTATTTTCTCCATTCCTTCTATGTTCTTTTGTCATCTACAGAGATCAGATTACTAGGTCTACTATAACTCACATGGTTTTGACTCGTATCCAAGCCAACACCCTCGTATTCCATGCTATCCTTCAACCACTCCTACCTAGCCCATCACTACCTTCCATTCTATCACCTATGGATCCCAATCAACCTATCATCATTAGTATTGGTGATGAGGAGTTTGCAAGACTCCTTGATCAAAACCCCACTACTTTACAATATTATTTATCCCATTCATCCACTCGGGATTCATCAGGGAAACTTGTATATGGCATGCATGTGTCCATTCCTCCTACCCTCACACCCACTTTCTACATCAACTACTACTAGCTCGACATTACCCTCTTCCACCTTACCACCTGTGGTGTCCCAAATTGACCCTACATCATTGATATTTTTGCACCTATGACATCTATCATGCACCTTTGACATCAGTTTCTCTTGTGATGTCAACCATTCCTTTATCAACTTCCTTGAGTGTAGGTCTATCTGCACCCACCACCTCTCATATACCTATTGCATCTCAGCCACCCATGGTGTCGGTAACCCATACTCCCTTCCAAAACATTTTCCTCTCCATCCCATAATCTCTTCCTCCAATTACTACAAGAGTCATTACATCCACTCCACCTACCTACACTTATCACCAACATCCCCTATCTCATCTATCACTTATTCAGGATACTTTCCACCTTGCATCTATTCCTCCCTCACAATTTTTTGTACTCGGCACCACCATATACTTGGGATGTCATGCCCATGTCATACCTTCATCATCTACCCCCTTATACTACAGGGGGTTCCCAGTCATCACAACCTACTAACAATCTTATCAAAATGATGATGGACAAGATGCAGACATTGAAGCATCGGTCTCTAGCTCATGTAATTCTCTACATACGATGAGATTTGTAATGAGCCCATTCACCCATCCATTCCATTCATCCATACCCTATGCATTGGGAAATTCCTAAATTCAACTGGTTTAACAACAAAGAAAGACCCACAACAACACTTGTGGTCTTTTAAACATGGGTGTTATCTGATCACTCATGATGATGCTTTTCTCTTATGAACATTCCCAATGTCCTTGATAGGACCTACATTGGATTGGTATAGTGGTCTACCTAGGCACTCCATTTACTCATTCAACCAAGTAGCTCAAGATTTCCTAGACCAATTTTCTATCAACATCATCAAGAAAGTCACCATGACCGACTTGTACTCGACACAACAATACGAAGATGAATCTATCACATATTTTTCACTCATTGGTGAAGCCTAATCAACAACTCACATTTTAATTACCTCAAACTAAGTTAATAGAGTTGTTCACCAGGGCTTGTGTTAGGCACATCTCACCAAAAATCTCAAGTTCAAACCTTCCACGCACATTTGATGAGGCATTCACCATGGCCCAAAACTTGAAATTCATGCCATTGAAGAGAAGAAGATACAATTATGTAACAAGAATGTTGCATTTAAATCAAATGATACCTCTTCTTCTTCCAAACCACAAAATAATTACTCCAAAGAAAAAGGATCTTCCCACGTGGTAGTTTTGAAATCGGCCCATCTCACCCATCCAACCAATCAAATCCTTCTTCCAACCTTTCTCTTGTTCAAGATTTTCAGTTCAAGCGGGAGCAAAAAATACACTCCCATAGGAGAACCCTATTCTTCGGTTTTAGAAAAACTTTTAAAATTGGAGTAATCACTCTTCCACCCATCAAACCACATACTTGGTTTTGACCCTTCTCCATCCTATGCCTGCATGGTATAAATAAAATGATTACTGTAACTATCATCACGTTAAAGGTCATAGCGATAATAATTGTATAACTTTCAAAAATATCATCCAAGAAATGTTAGATAGTGGAGATCTCATCTTGGATAACCCTAATGCATCGGCTAATCAGAATCTTCACATCTTCAAGAAACCATTCCCAAACCACACCCCATCATCTAACCAAACCATCAACCTTCTCACCAATGATAATAACGTTCATGAGGTTCATGTTGTTTTGACATCATACCAAAATCTTCCTCAATTTCCTCCTACTCCATCTATCGAGGAGATTCTTGCATGAGCTCCTTCATCCATGGAAGAGTTTGTTTCATCTACTCCTTTACCCATAGAG
This sequence comes from Taxus wallichiana var. yunnanensis, assembly GCA_018340775.1. NCBI lineage: Eukaryota > Viridiplantae > Streptophyta > Pinopsida > Cupressales > Taxaceae > Taxus > Taxus wallichiana. The sequence continues at coordinate 635,315,792 of CM031241.1, forward strand.
GAGTCTCCCTTATCTCCCCCTTCACCCATGGAGGAGTCTACCATATCTCTGAGAGATAATTTCCCCACACACCCCTCAAACTAATGAATGAACAACCCACAATATTTACTCTCCTACCCATGGGAGAGTCATGCTTACCTTCCTCTTCACCAAAAGATGAACCTACCTCATCCTACTTGTCATCTCCCCTACCCATAGGGATCCATTAGTAACGCCCCTTCCTATTGGTGACAATTCTCCATTGGCTTTCAAGGATCCTGTTGATTTTCTCTTGGCTCTTTTACCCATAGAGTCAGAAGCCAACCATTTCCTTGTCTCATAGACATTCTTTACAGGGATTACTACCAAATCAACATCATCCCCCTCCAATGGTTCCATTTTCATGTTTGGCTAACCACTTGGATTATGTCAACAATTCCATGCTTTGGGGATGCCTTTGGCTTCCTTTCTCAACTCAGATGCAAATGTTGTCTTCTTGATACTTCCACGATCTATCCAAAGGTGTTTTAGACAACCAAACCAACCATGCCCATGCCAGTTGTAGACCTCTTCTTCATCACCCTCACCCACACCTAAACCTTTACCATCAACTAAAATTTTTCCAATGCCTAAAGCCTTACCTACATCTATATCTTCCTCCATGTCCAAACCCATTTGCCACATTGGGAGTCATGTCGACATCAAGCCTAGTCCATCCCCTATCAAATGGATTTAGCCATGTCCTCACAAGCTAGTGCAAAGACTATTCCCCCACCTAAGAGGAAGACCAACCTCTTAGGCCACATACACTGGTTTTCCCCTACTACCCCTCTCACCTTCACCACTTCCATCTATCCTAGGACCCCACCCATCAACCTTGGCCAAACAACCTCCTACCCAAGGTAAACTAAAAGCACAACAACCCACCTCCTCATCATGATCCTCTATTACACCCAAATTACCTACACACTTACACCTTCACATCACCTGCATCCTTTCTACCTACCTATACCTACACCACTTCCAGTATCCTCATCATTACCTATGATATTCCCTTCTCTTCAACTAGTACCTTCCACCTTTCCTCTTCCCATAGCCTTCACCGCACCTCCATTATCACCTTGGCTAACCCATCCCCTTCCACCATCTACCTTCCCTTCTACATCACACTTCTTCTTCACCTTTACCCAAGAAGGTGCAACCAAAGTCCAAAAATCCACTACCCTCCAAAGAGGTAGTTAAACCTACACCTTCAACCACTAGTTCATCTGCTACATCTTTACCCAAGAAGGTGCAATCCAAACCTAAAACCATACTACCTACCAAATAGGTGGTCAAACTTGACTCAACCTCTGATTCCACCTCCCATGGCGCCTCTCCCACAAAATCACCCACACTTTCATCTAGACCCACACTTACTTTGCATTGTGATCCATTGGCAGGGTCTTATGCCAACATCTTAGCTAACCTTTTGGAAACCTCTGTCATCACATTGCCACCACTTAGACCTTATGACCACTCAAACCTAAACCAGAAGGTTTGATGATACAAAAATTTTTGCTTACCATCATGTGCTGGGCATGATGTGGAAAATTGTAAGGCTCTTAAGACTGTTCTTCTCCAACTATGTCCTCTCAAGAAAAAACTTTGAATGATGATGATCTTTTAGATGAGGACCCTATTCCACCTCCACCTATCACCACACATCCTCATCCCTTACCTATTCAGTAACCTTCATCTCCCCTCCACAACCCTTTTATCCTCCTCCAACATTTGAGATCAATATGGTCCACATAAGAGAGCTATCCAAACCTCCACCAAAATGCCAATGCATTACATTTTTTTCACAAAACCAATATATTCCCTCACCATATTTTTTCCCATCCTATCACTACACCTATCACAACTCACTTGCTCCTTTACCACATATTAATATGGTTAACATTACCACTCAATCCTAGAAGGAAAAGGAAAGGAGAAAACAACTAGCCCATCTACTACTCTTTTACCCAATATCCCATCTGCACTTGCACCTAAAATCACCATCCATGGACCCACATACCCTATTTTTGATGGGGTTTCCCATCATACAATGATTAAACAATTACACCAATATCCTCTCAAAATGTCTTTGTATGACCTTGTCCAAACCTCTGAGTCTCATCGACAGGCCCTCATTGAGGTTCTGTAATCTATTGAGGTTTTACCTAATGACCCTACTCCTATGGAATCCATTATCACTCCTCACCATGTGGCCTCTCTTACCACTTCATCCCTTCCTCTTGCACACCCACTACCACTCATCAAGTAGCCACTCTCAGTTTCTCTGACATGATTGTACCTCTCCAATCAGATGATCTTGATCCCACCCTATTCATTTTTGTCTACATTGATAATATACGTGTTTGATGCGTTATGATCGATGGTGGTGCCAGTATTAACATCATTTCCTCCCATGCGTATAACCAAATGCACATCCCTACCAATTATGCATAATAACCCAGTTATGTTGCATTCATTCAACGATGCCATGACTTCCACCCTTAGCACCATCATTCTCCACATTTGTGTGGGCCCCATACCATTCCAAAATTATTCTATGTCTTAGAGGGGGAATTACAGTATAACATGTTGTTTGGCCAACCTTGGATCCATGCCATGGGTTGTGTTCCTTCAACCTTACACCGTTGTTTAAAATTTGAACATGAAGGACATAACTATACCATTCTAGCATACCTTCACCATTCAAGACTTGTAACATGTTATATCGACCCAATGATGTCCTTATACTAGTTAAGGCATCTACCACCACTACCACTTCCCCTTCACCCATGGCCCCATCCACCAATGTTGTTGCTACCTCTTCCACAAATAACTCCTCTATTCCCACTGTTGCCACAACTTCTGTAGCTGAACCCATCAACTAACCCATCTACTTCTCAACAAACCAATGCTTCTTCTTCCCAGTTGTCCAGTAGTTCATCCATTCCTGCTACCCACATATCAACTACTGATCCCTTAGAAGGTATTTTTTTCAATGCCTCACTCTGGGGAGTACTACCTTTATAATATTGAAATATTCCTTACTCCTTAAGAGTATGGTAAACTTCACCAACATCCCCACTATGATCACCACATAGGCAAGGTTTTCCCTTACGGTCCTCCCCACCTTTATACCAACTTAACATATGGGGACTTGATGATCTACCTACTACTTACTCGAGACACCTTCCCAAACTCAACCATTTTCCTCGACCTTCAAGATCTCTCACCACCGCCTTCTCCCACACCTTCCTCCATTATTGTTCTTGGAAGGGCTTTAGATTTTGTTTCTATGAACAAGGATACCATATTGTCATCCCATGCACACCACTCATAAACATAAAGACCACAATGGTATTGGATTTTCCGAACCATCTCCCAAGAAGGCTCGAGTCAAACTCATTGAGGATGATAAACCTTCTCCACCCCATTCACCAACTTCACCACCTTCACCTACAGAGTCTATGGATCCAAAATCCATTCCTCCTAATTTTTTTCATGAACACCATTTCCTTAGACCTCTAACTTATCAACGAGATGGCAAGGCTCCCTCTTCTCTTCCCTTCTTGTATCTTGACATGATCGATGATGATACACCTTTTATTAATGTCGTTTAATGTCAGGACGATGAGTCTATTCTCACCTACCTTGGTGCGAGAAGATTCTTATATTCACTAGTCGTTACCTTTTGAGACACAAACCATGTTGAATGAATTGACTATAGAAATAAATATTCACACTCAGGATGGCCCACACATTCTAAGAATAGGCCAATATTTATATGTTGTTGAACATGAATATTTTACTTCTTTCCTCCTGGATCATAACAACACTTTTTCTTGGTCCTACGCTGATATGCCCAGTATTGACCCAAACATTGTGGTCTACAATATCATAAATATTCCTGAAACCAAACCCATGAAACGGAAGCTGTGGAAAATGCATCCTCAAATTTCCCTTCTTGTCAAAGAAGAAATTTAGTGCCTTCTTTTTGGTGTCCTTTATCCTACCCATTGATTATCCCCAATGGATCTCTAACATTTTCCTGTCACCAAATTGACATGGGGACTTCGCATTTTACATGGATTTCCATGACCCTAACCTAGCTTGCCCCAAAGACAACTTTCCTTTACCTAGTATTGACCAACTAGTTGATCTCACCGCTAGCCATGAGATGTTATCACTCATGGATGGTTTCTCGGGTTATAAACAAATATTACTTGCCCCGGAAGATCAACATAAAACCAACTTCATAACTCCTTGGGGGACCTTCTACTATCGTGTCATGCCCTTTGGCCTTAAAAACACTTGGTACTACAAAGCGTGGGTCATGACTTATATCTTTCATGACATTATGCATCGCATATTGGAATATTACATAGATGATCTTCTTGCCAAATCCAAACATCGGGCCGAACACCTTACAATCCTTAAGGTCATCTTTGACCGTCTCTCATCAAGTATTATGTTCACTTTCAACCTAAGAAGTGTCTCTTGTTGTTCTCTCCAAAGAAGCTCCTTGGTTTTATTATTCCTTTGCATGGCATTTAAGTTGATCCCGCTAAAATCAAACTAGATTTTTATCATGGCTGCATACATATCTCTATAAGTGAGACTTGCATTGTGATACCTCGGCTAAGAAATTGTGCCTATGCTACTTGGGCCTATAGGGTTACTACTGTTCTCTGCAAGGTAGTCACTTGTGTCTCTAACCCCGCATCGTTGTCCTTGAAAACATGTAATTTGTGCATATATGGCAGCCACCTAGCCATATAATGTATCCTCTACACTATGACAATGAGCTAAATCAAAGCTACCCGGCCTTGGCAGTACCACCCGTAGTTGTGCCACCCACCACTTCTTGTATCCATCAGTGACTCCCATGTCATCAATCCATCTATCTTGTACCTTCTCCTCCTACCCTGTAGGAACACTCGGATGTGGTGGAGACATGGGTCTCTCCACGTCATCTCTATGGTATTGTGGGAATGGTGGGGCACGTCCTACGGTAGTCTAATTGCTATCCGATCCTATCCATAAGAATCATCTCATCCTCCTCGGCATGCCACCATCAGTATCCATCTCGTGAGTGAAGCTCCTCTAACTCCTCATCCATGCCTATATATGATGGATAGTCAACATATGGCCTCCACACGATATAAACTACCGAAATTCCCTCCAATCATTTGCATGTAGTATGATGAATCATATGTGTCCCTCGCCACCCTCCGTTCTCCACCGATGGTACCCATCTTCAAAACCAACTTTGAAAAAGCTACCCCTGAACCAATTCTATCGTGGTAAACCAATTGGGCACATACACACATGATGTGCTCATATGCCTAGCAATGTAATAAATAGGTATAACATATACCAAATCTCATTAATATCCCATAGGCCCATAACTCCCTATACAACTGAACTAGGAAAGTTGGTGCCCAAGAAAAGTGTATCCGCTCCTCTATCATGTCTTATAACACACCCATCGGTGCTTGCGAACTCTCCCACCCTCGAATCTGAAGAGAAAACATCCCACCACTATTCTCATCAACACTAATAGCCAAGTCTCCTACAGATATGTTATCTACATATCTCCATAAGTGAGACTCACACCGTGATACCTCATCTCACCTATGTCATTATATTTCAAACTAGATTTTGATTGTACTAACAATATCATTGAATATGAATCACTCATGTTAGGCCTTCAAGCCACTATAGCCTTAGATGTTAAATCAATTAATATCTTTGGTGACTCTCAACTAGTTGTGAACCAAGTTAATGGTATATACCAATGTCGTAACAAGATAATTCAAAAGTATAAGCATCGTGTTGACATAATTTTGACTACCTTTGACCGTTATGAACTTCAAACCACCTCGCGTTCCACTAATAAATTTGTAGATGCCATGGCTTTTCTGGCTTATCAAATCCCCGATCCACCCTCCGAATCAAAAATATTTGTCACTATACAAAGGTTGCACTCACCCTCTTATCTGATTTGAGACGTAAACCTTGTAGGAAACATTAAAACTAACTCATGTGACCTTTGGTATAAGTAGTTTGTTGACTACCTTTCCCTTTCTATTTTACCTCCAGATCTTACTCACAATGGACAATGAACCTTTCTCAAAGTGCCTCTCATTGTGTCATCATGGGTGGTCTTCTTTATAAAAAAATTTGACACTATCCTCTTATGATGTATTACAATTTCTAAAATTCCCTAAACCATCAAGGAAGTTCACAACAAAATTTATGGGGGTAACTTCACTGGTTTAGTTATCATTAAGCACATTCTTCATTTGGGCTATTCTTGGACAACCCTAAACCATGATTTTTGTGACTATGTCAAGCATTGTGTGAAGTGTCACAACATGCTAATCTTCATCACATCGCTAGTCATGCTTTATTGGTCACACAAGACCTTTGGCCTTTCTCTCAATGGGGTTTAGATCTTGTTGAAGAGATCAATTCTCATTCTTCCCAATGTCATCAATGGATTAATACTACTACCGAATATTACACTAAATGGGTGGAATCCATACCTCTTATTTCTACAAAATATAAGAAAATATGTGAATTCATCAATCATCACATCATTTGTCACTTTGGTGTTCCTCACCACCTCATCACTAATAATGGAAAACAATTAAAAAACAAAACCTATGAAAACTATGTGATGCCTTCAAAGATTGAACTCGATTTTCTTCACCTTACTATCCTCAAACAAATGGCCAAGTGGAATCAACCAACAAAACCTTAAAAAAATTCTTATGAAAGTGGTTGACAATACTGGAAAAGATTAGCACACACACATTCCTTTTGCCTTATGGGCTTATCATACTAGTATTTGTACCTCAACTTCTACCACGCCTTTCTCTTTGGTCTATGGTACATAGGTTGTCCTACCTCTCGAAGTCCAAATTCCATCTCTTCGTATCTCACTCAAAGATATGCTCAACAATGATGATTTTTGCCAGGACCATTTGGCACAACTCAAGTTATTAGATGAACGTCGTCTCAATGCTCTCGATCACCTCCAAATCTACCAAAAACGTATCAAATGTTCCTATGATAAATGTGTCCAAGAATGAACCTTCCGGTTGGTGACCTTATCCTGAAGAAAATAAACATGTAACAAAAAAGCGGAGAAAAGTAAGCGGGATAAGTTTCTCCCGATTGGCTTGGACCCTATATCGTTACTCATACCTATGGATCGGGTGCTTATCGTTTATCTTCACTCGAAGGTAAACCCAAACTTGATTCCCTCAATGCCTTGCATCTTCGACCATTCTATTGTTGAATCAAGTCTTAGATCACCTTCTGTCTATTAAGCGCTTGTCCCTTGAGCACCATTCACCCTCCACATACCTATTTTAAGGATCAATGACTAAGCAAGAATCATGTGGATTACCCATCACCTTTTAGTCTTATCTTCAATATGAGTACCACGAATCTACTCATGGCATGATTCTCATGGATACTTTTCATCCTTTTTAGGATGGAATCCCATGGTCATTCATTACTTAAAATCTCTCTTTCATAAGATAACCCTTGTGTGCTATGGTTTTGTCTTCATAAAAGAAGCCTATACTTCTCTATAGTCTTTTCCATGACCTAAAAGTCTAAAAAACAATTCAAAAGTAATATATAGGATTTTCAATCTCAAACTCCTTGAGTAAAACTTCTAGAAAAAGATGACTCCCTCAAAAAGGAAATCTAATATTTCTATCTTGTTGTTATAAATAGATTGCTCCCTTAAAGGATAACTATACAAAGCTAGCTATACTATACATAGTCTATCACAAAAAGAAGACTATTCTTGCAAAAATAAAATAAAAATATTATGAAGCTTCCCTATTGATCAACTTCACGAAGAACTCAAGGAGATACTCTACGCATCCCACATACACTTCCTTTCTTCACCCTTTGAACAGTCCAATCATGCAATGCCTTTAGGGTTTTATGTTCATAAGACATATTTGGTACGATAGACTCATAATGGTTCTTGTCAATTAATAGGATTTTGTCTCCTCTTACCATTCACCTCTTTTCTTACTTATTAATTCTCCTACACAAGCATAGACCATTGAAACCTACATTTAAGAATTCCTCTTTCACCAAAATCACCCATGCCCATTTGACCTCAATATAACCCATGCCTATTTGACCTTGATTCAACCATTCCTATGACCTAGACTCAACCATGCCTAAATGACTTAAACTCAACCATGCCTAAATGACCTTGAATCCATCATGCCTAACTTACCTTGAACTTGAATTCCTATACTGACTCCATCATGCCAATCTGGACATCAATTGGCTAAATCACCTAGAATCCATCATGTTGAAATGAACTTGATTGCATCATGCCTAAATGACCTTGACTTCATCATGCCTAACTTACCTTGACTTCCTCATGCCTATACCAGACTCCATCATGCCTACATGACCTCGACTCAATCATACCTAATTCAACTAGTTTCCATAATACACAATAACAATGGAAATTAAAAATGAGTACATCATCCATCTAGTCAACATCATCAACTATATAAATGGGAGAGTCTATGTATCAATACATATATACATAGATATACAATAAATATTAGTATCTCAAAAACTCTCATGTATAATCTCACGTCTTTGGCATGTAGGCTGGTATATATATATAAAATCACAAAAATAGTACATGTTGTGGCAAATCAACAAAGCACCCCGGATGTTGATCGATTTCTAGTTTGATATTTTAGACATCCAGTGTGATTGCACAACATTGAATCTCTTCCCCAAGTGTGGGACTTGTCAAAATGGGAAGAGAATCTCCAGATTAGAGGTTGGTTCCTCAACTCCTTTGATCAGTTATATCACTTACACAATTGCGAGAGGTTTGAAACTCCAAATCCTACTCTAAATTCCAAGGGAGACAGAGATAGAAAATGCAAAAAAGCTAAAAACTAATGCTAATGGGTGATGCACCAAAGGAGTTATAGACACCTTATACTGCAATACATACACAATCCATAAGAAAACACAGCACAAGAATGCACAAATTGCTCAAAATGTAATGAGAGATCAGGAAAACAATGCTAGATATATGAAAGGATTGAGGGATTTTAATCACAGAGCATATATTAACATTCCAGATCCAATACAATGCATTACAATGATCAAGAGGCAAAAGGGGTGCTGTATTGCATGGAAAGGTAAAAATTTCCACAAGTTCTACCAAAAAGGAAGAAAAGGGAAGTTGTAGAGCTAAAAAGTGTCTCTTTTTACAAAAATGAACCCATTCTGGCTTTTATAGTGCAAACCATGACCCCAGGAGAGAGAAACGCGGGAAAATGTGGGAGAGGTTCAACCATTGACCAAAATCCCATCAAAATAGCATGGGCATCCTCACAGACCCATTCCCTGACATTTTTAACCATGTTGGGAGAGAATGCGAGCCATTCTTCATTAAAAACGGTGGTTGAAATGTCATTTCTATCCATGACCACGTGCCAGAGGCATTTTTTTGATTTTATCTCTCTAAACTCCATCAAAATGAAAACATGACCCTAGAATCTTGTATATAATTTTACCATCTTTCCATTGATATAAAGAACATGAAAAATCGAGCTCTGGATCGAAAGTTATGGCCATTTCAAAATTTAGGGCAAAACAGGGCCAAATCGGGTCGGCGGGCAAAAAATTTGAATTTTTACCCTTTTCGGTCATTTGGAAAATTTTCAAAAATTTCCCCATGCCCCACCATTCCAGGTGCCACGTGGCATGCTTTGATTGGACGCAGGCCCTTCCAGCTCCATTTTCCTTCATTTTTGCCTTTGGCAAAATTCCCCAAAATTCCCCCCCGGGCCGACGAGTTTGGGACACGTGGCATGCTAATTGGGCGCGGGCATGTCTCCCCTTAATTTTCCGTGGGTCACCTTAATATTTCTTGACCTAGACATGTGTCAGGACCCCATTGGATGCGGGCTTATCCCTTCAATCTTTTCATGTGGGCTTTACCTTAGTTTTTTGCCATTAGTTTACGTGGCGAGATTCTATTGGCTCGCATGATAAGGGGGTGGGCTTTCCTTCTGAATTTTCTTTTATTTTCTCCTTGGGAAAAATTTCCAAATTTCCCCCGCTTCACCACTCTAACCCCGTGACATGTGGTCTCGACATGATTTGTTGGCAGGGGCGTGGGCCAAACTTCACCTTTTGAAATTTGGCGAAAAACTTCGCCAAAATTCCAACTTATCCTCCGCTCTCGAACCTCGGATCCTTAGGACACGTGTCATGTTTTTATTGGCCATGGGGCCTGTAAAAAATTTCCTCTTAAAACATTTCCAAAATACTTGGTAAAAAACCAAGTTCTCCTCCGACCCCCGCCACTTCTTGGACACGTGGCGCATTTCATTGGCTGCGGGCCTTTCAGGGGAAAATTTCCCACAAAAACTCTGTCAAGCCATAACTTCAAAAATACATGGAGTTAGGAGGAAAAATTTACCTTTCTAGAAAGCTGAGAAAGAGCTCTATCTAATGGTGCCATTTCTAGAAGGTCTTGAGTACCTTAAAAGCAAAAATTATGACTGAGGCACAAGAGAGGGAAGAATGAAAGGAGTTAGCCACAAAATGAGCAGGGGGCACATTTTGGATAACAATTTTGGTGACTCAGAGGGGTCATCTACCTGCTGGATGAAGTTACCAGTTGCCTGAAGCAACCCATTGGGCATGGAGTCATCAAATTCTCTATTCAGAACCCCAACTAATTAGAACACTGCAAGGAGGAAGATGGAATATCATCTGATGGAGCAAGGTCTGCAAACACATTCCCAGGAACAACAAGCTGTGCCAAAGCACTTAGGGAAAGAAAAATAACCTACAAAAAACAATGTGCACAAGAACTTGGAGGAATGAAAACCTAAGCTCATATTTACAAGGTGGAGGATTTCCTTTAGTAGCAATGCTTTAGATGGATTCCATTGACTGAATTTACAGCTTCTTTTCCATCCAATGAAGACAATTGGAAGGCATTATCTGTCCTTACACTTGGTGACCATGTATGGGCCACTCCAAATGGCATCAAATTTTGAATGCATTCCCGCTTTGCTCTATATGCATCCCACTTTAATACTAGATCTCCAACTTGGAAGGATCTATCCTTGGCCTTTCTATCAAAGGTCTTCTTTATTAAAGCCCGATCCTTCTCCATTGCTTGGAATGCCTGATTTTTGATTTTTGATTTCTTGAGCTCCATCAATTCGCATATCCGACCTCCATGGGCTCGAACTCTAACAACTCCAATTGTTTCATGAGTTCCAATGTTGGAAACTCAAGTGACATGGGAAAAATTACCTCTCTTCCATAAACAAGCTTGAATGGAGAGTTACCTCGTAGACCTCTTGGGAGTTATCTTATCAGCCCATAAAGCTGATTTCAACTTAGTATGCCAAGACCTCTGATTTTCATCAAGGGTCCTTCTAATGATTCTCAATAAGTTCTTGTTTGTAGACTTAGCCTAGCCATTACCCTGAGGGTAATAGTTTGATGAAGTACTGAGGTAGATAACATTTTTGACAGCCCATTCAGTCACCTTGGACCCAATGAATGCCAATGCATTATCTGATATTATTGTAGCTGGCATGCCAAACTTGGTTGTTATTCCCTCATAAAAATCTAGGATGCTAGATTCATTTGCCTCCTTGAGTGCTACTGCTTCAGTCCATTTAGTGAAGTAATATGTGGCTGTTAGAATCCACTTGTGCCCTTGGCTTGAATTGGGATTAATGACTCCAATGAAGTCCAAACCCCATTGCATGAATGGCTGGTTGACTGAAATTGGATGCAATGGAAGGGCAGCTAGTCTCTCTTTACCTGTGAAAAATGCACAATTCTTGCACCTCTTGATCCATGCATAACAATCATCAAAAATCTTGGGCCAATAATAGCCAGCCCTCATGATCTTTAGAGCTGTCACTCTTGATGCAAAATGACCACCGGCTGATCCACCATGGAACTCTTCCAACACCTTTTGAATCTGATTTGTGCCAATGCATCTCAGCAGCACTCCATTCACATCTCTCTTGAACAAAACACCATCAACAAGGGCATATGGGACAACCTGCAATCTGAAGTGTCTTCTTTGGGTCTTGTTCATCTCTAGAGGACATAGACCTATGCTTAGGAAGTGCATTATACCTTGGGTCCAACAAGGAGTGGGGGCATCATCATTCTCCTCTTGAGTGCCACTTTGCTCATGGCTGTCTTCTGCAACGCCAAAACAGCCTCCTTCTCATTGCATGCTTCCTTTGTTTTCTCAAAATCAGCTTGCTCACACAATCCTTTTCCTCTCACCAACTTGGTGACTTTGATCTCTATGTCATACTCCATGACACGAGTAATCCAACCTGCCCTTTTTCATTCAAGTCCTTGTTGAGGAGGAAGTCTTTAACTCCCACGTGAGAAACCAACAATTGAACCTTGTTGCTTGAGACTAAATGCTTGAATTTCTTCAAGCTCCCGACATTCTTGCAAGACATGCTTCTCAATGAAAGAATATCTCACCTCATATTCTTCCAGATTTGGCTGAAGAAAGCAATTGGCTGCTCATCATTGTCTTTATTCTCTTGTACCAAAATTGCATAAATAGTATCATCACCCCAAATGCATAGAAGATGAAATCCTTGGAGAAATCTAGGTTGATGAGAGTAGGTGCTTGAGAGATGGCTTCTTTGATTGCTTCAAAACTCTCCTTGCCTTTTTCTGTCCATTTGAAAGCCATGTTTTCTTTAGCATCTTGGTGATAGGCTTGACAAGGGATGCAAAATTTGGGACAAACCTCCGAACAAAATTTATTCTCCCCAAGAAAATTTGAAGGGCCTTCTTGTGGCTTGGCAATGGTAGTGCTCTTATAGCCTCAACTCTTTACTCGATCAATTGATAATCCTTATTTGGAGACAATGTGGCCAAGGAGCTTTCCTTCATGTGTTAGAAAAATACAATTTTTAGGATTCAAGGATACCCCAAATCTTCTGCACCTTTGGAACACTTGTCTCAAATGAAAGAGGTGGTCTGCTGCATTTTTTGAAAAAATAGTGATATCATCAAGATATATCAGCACTATGTTGTTAATCAATCCTTTGAACGCCATGTCCATTGCTCTTTGGAAGGTAGCTCCAGCATTGGACAGCCCAAATGGCATTTTCCTGTATGCATAAGTTCCCCATTTGGTTGTAAAGGCTGTCTTGAACTGATCTTCTTCCTTCACCATAATCTGATTGTACCCTGAATAGCCATCAAGTAGTGAAAACCTTTCAAAGCCAGCAACAACTTGTAAAATCTGCTCCATGGAAGGAAGTGGACAATGGTCCTTAAGAGATGCTCTATTCAAATCTCTGAAGTCAACACACAATCTTATTTCCCCACTCTTCTTTCTAATCTGAACCAAGTTGGCCACCCAACTAGAATGCTTGATTGGGAATATGATTCTTGATTCTATCAACTTATCTAATTCTTTCCTCATGAGAGGCTCCATGTGTGGATTGATTGGCCTTTGTTTTTTCCTGATGGGTTTAGTACTTGGATCCAACTCAATGGTGTTTTGAGCTAACTTGGGATTGAAATCTTTCAAATATCCATAGCTCCAAGAAAACACATCAGGGAATTCTTGACAAAGTTGTATGAACTCATACCTTTCTTGTTCATTTGTCATCTTACCAATTTGGAGTGATTTGCCTTCTTCCACCGAGATGGACACTGAATCTTCTCCCTTGACTTGGATGTTTGCTTTCTCCTTCCTAAACTGATCATTAGGATTGAAAATGGACTCCAAAGTAATAAGTCCCTTGGGTAGTTTGTTGGTTCTCAGCTGTACCACTTGATCACCATACTGTTGTTCCAACTTTTCTTGATTTTTAGTTGAGAACTCAGCCTCTTCTTGCAAGAAATGGATGATTTCTGATCATTCTCAAACACTTGCCAGCTTACATTGTTGTCTGGCACTGAAGGCCTTATAATCACATGGATGTTTGGTTGTACCTTATCTTTTTGAATGCTTTCAACAATGTCAAAGGCTGACCTAACTGCTGCCGCAAGCCCGCAATAGCTTGGTTCTCTCTTCTAGGAATGGATTTTATGCTAAAGCCCTCAAAATCTTCAATGAGGTCCCACACCCTGTTCTTGTAGCACTTGAGCAGATCATTCTTGGCATCATGCTGCCCCCTTATTTGGTTGACAATTAACTCACTGTCACCAAAGAATTGCAAGTTCTTTATTCCTCTCTTGATTGACCAATGAAATCCTTGCACTAAAGCTTCATATTCAGCAGTTTTATTAGAGGATGCAAACCAAAATCTAAAAGTTGAATAATACTTAACTCCTTGGGGTGAAACAAGCATAGCTCCACCTCCTGCACCTTGTCTACTCCTTGATCCATCAAAAACAACTACCATACCTCATTGTCATCCTTGTGGTCTAGCTTGGTGATGCTAGGAATAGGCTGATTTTCTTCATGCATGCAATAGACTCCTAACTCAAATTCTTCTATTTCTTGATAAGGATCAAAAGCATGCACCTTGTTTGCCCATTCATCAAGGGTTAGATCTGGGATACTTCCAACCTTGGTGTCAGCTTCATCAGTGCTTGGGTGATCTTCTTGATCAAACGCTGAACAATTGGCATTGATTTGACTTGGAGTGTAAGGCTCAATGTGAAAGTTTGCAATAGGTTCAGACCTGATTGTGGCTTTGGTTCCATATCTGGTTCTGAACAACATGTGTGACCAATCAGCAGACAAGTAACCTCCAATCTTAGCTATGAAATCCCTTGACAAACATAGGGCAAAGAGTGGTGGAAGGTCTATTACTGATACATCTTGCAAAACAACCATGTTGGGGCATGCATGCAAAGTAAGACTCAAGTTTTTTATCACTCCAACTGTTGTTACTGCTGTCCCATCCAATTGCACTACCCCTTTGGATATGGTTTCATACTGGATTCCCAACTGATCAGGTATTTGCTTGGGCATTACTGAACTACTTGCTCCGGAATCAATCATGCAATTGTGTACTAGTTGATTTCCAATGATTAATGAAACATAGAATGGAGGGGGCTTCAACATTTTACCTTTCTGTCCTCCATGACTTCCCCAGCCGGGGCAGCATTTGTGAGCACTTTCTCTTGCATTTAGACTTGTTGATTTGAAGTTGACCAGTCCTTCATGGCAGCTTGTAGCAAATCTCTTTGTCCTGGGATAGAGAGTGATTCCCACATTGATATGTTTACATTTGTCTTCTTCATCTGATCAATGATATTGAATGGAGATGAAGTATCCCTTTGTTGTCCCTTGGCCTGCACATTCATTCCTTGTGTATGGGCAGCAACAATTGGCATTTGAGCTGGCCTAGGAACTATTTTAGGCAGTCCTTGTGTGTTTGGAGCTGGATTTTGTTTGCCAATATTTTGTGGGGTGATAGAAGGTTGTGAATTACTTGGGGCCAATGGCTGTTCTTCACCCAAATTTCTCCTTTTTGACCTTGTGTTGGCTGCAACACTTTGGGAAACCATTTGATTCATGCCACAAAAATCTTTTGCCTGCCAGTTTACAAGTGTGGTATCATTTGGAGTTGATTGCTGTTGGAATGTTTCTTGTTGCTGGTCATTTCTTTGACTACCTTCACCCTCCACACCAATTAGTTGTCACCATTAATGCTTGATTCAAGGCACCGTTGAAGCACATAGATTGGTTGTGAGGTTCATTGTATGGAAAACACCAATCATATTCTTGAGCAATATTGTTTTGTCTTGCACTAATTCTTTAGATGCGAGATGTAGCATTGGGATTATAAGGCTGAAATGGTCTATTGGCGGGGAGGTCTTGCTTGATTTGAATTTACAGCTAGATTGGGTGGTCTTTGAGGTTGGTATGGCTGCCTGTTAGGCTAAGCTTGGGGCTAGAAAGAAGGTCTAAAACTATGGGCTTGCTGCCTCTTGAGTGTAACCAGCTCATTTCCTAGATTTTGCAATTGCTTCATAACTTCTTGGAGTTCATTTGAGGCACTAGAAGATGAAGTAGAAGCTTCATTCGAATTCTAATTTCCGGAGTGGGAATAGGAGCTAAATTAGGCTCTTGGCTAGTACTTGGGCTCTCTAAACTTGGAAATAATGGCATTGGAGGCCTAGGAGCTAGCTTGCCAGGTTTGAATCAAAAATTTCAGCTCTAATGGCAATGCTATAAGCAATAGGGATAGTTGTGCCTCCCATGGATTGAATCAACATAGAAATATCAGAATTTAAAGCTTTAAGGTAATAGAAGGAAAGCACCTTCTTTTGGCTGCTGACTGCCGCCTTGGAATTCTCTCCCAAGTCCTTTGAAATCTGAAATTAAAATCACCACCGCTCATTGGGAGCTCTCTTGATGGTTTTCAATGCTCCAAAAGGGACAAGTTGTCTCCTTTCTCTCTAAACTGCTCATGGAGGGCTATGCATAGCTGGTTCCAATTTTGAATGGAACCTGAGGCAAGACTCCTGAACCATTGCAAAGCTTTCCCTTTGAAAGAAGATGCCAGCAGTTTGACAACAACTTGCATCTCATCAATCTCATGGATTGCACAAATATTGGCAATATCCTTGACATGATCACTAGGAGTAGTCTGATTCTCTCCAGTAAAGTATGGGATGTTCTTCAATGCTGCAACGGAATTGGATTTTTTTGCATTGAGAGCAAGTGGGTCAGCTGCCGTGAAATTGACATAGGGGTTGTTTTGTGCCATTCTAATTGGTTTTAGAACCCTTGTTGATTGAATGAAAGGCCTACCAGGTGGAGGAGTTGAGAGAGTTCTGTTTGGTGGAGATGGAGACCTTTGAATCCTCCTCCCTCTTTGTCTTCTTCTTGGAGATAATTGCAGATATTCAAATAACACCTCTTCTTCTCCAACTCTCTTGACCTTGTAGTGATTCTTCTCATGAGTTTTCGTGCCCGCACTACTAAAACCAGCCGATTCTTCTTCCTTGAGTCGCCAGATGTGCAATTTATAGATTTTTAAAACAAGAAACTTGTAGAAAATGCACATCAATTTTGTTGTAATGAAGATGAAGACTTCTAAGGTCCCACCCGGCATGCCAAAATTGTTGTGGCAAATCAGCAGCACCTCGGATGTTGATCGATTTCTAGTTTGATATTTTGGACATCCAGTGTGATTGCACAACATTGAATCTCTTCCCCAAGTGTGGGAATTGTAAAAATGGGAAGAGAGTCTCCAGATTAGAGGCTGGTTCCTCAACTCCTCTGATCAGTTATATCACTTACACAATTGCAGAGGTTTGAAACTCCAAATCCTACTCTAAATTCCAAGGGAGAGAGAGATAGAAAATGCAAAAAAGCTAAAAACTAATGCTAATGGGTGATGCACCAAAGGAGTTGTAGACACCTAATACTACAATACATACACAATCCATAAGAAAACACAACACAAGCATGCAAAAATTGCTCAAAATGTAATGAGAGATCAGGAAAACAATGCTAGATATATGAAAGGATTGAGGGATTTTAATCACAGAGCATATATTAACATTCCAGATCCAATACAATGCATTACAATGATCAAGAGGCAAAAGGGGTGCTGTATTGCATGGAAAGGTAAAAATTTCCACAAGTTCTACCCCAAAAGGAAGAAAAGGGAAGTTGCAGAGCTAAAAAGTGTCTCTTTTTTACAAAAATGAACCCATTCTGGCTTTTATAGTGCAAACCACGACCCCAGAGAGAGAAACGTGGGAAAATGTGGGAGAGCTTCAACCATTGACCAAAATCCCATCAAAATAGCATGGGCATCCTCACGGACCCATTCCCGACATTTTTAACCATGTTGGGAGAGAATGCAAGCCATTCTTCATTAAAAATGGTGGTTGAAATGTCATTTCATCCATGACCACGTGCCGAGGCATTTTTTGATTTTATCTCTCTAAACTCCATCAAAATGAAAACATGACCTAGAATCTTGTATATAATTTTACCATCTTTCCATTGATATAAAGAACATGAAAAATCGAGCTCTGATCGAAAGTTATGGCCATTTCAAAATTTAGGGCAAAACAGTAATAAATCGGGTCGGCGGGCAAAAATTTGAATTTTTACCCTTTTTGGTCATTTGGAAAATTTTCAAAAATTTCCCCATGCCCCACCATTCCAGGTGCCACATGGCATGCTTTGATTAGACACGGGCCCTTCCAGCTCCATTTTCCTTCATTTTTGCCTTTGGCAAAATTCCCCAAAATTCCCGTCAGGCCGAGAGTTTGGGACACGTGGCATGCTAATTGGGCGCGGGCCTATCTCCCCTTAATTTTCCATGGGTCGCCTTAATATTTCTCGACTGGACACGTGTCAAGACCCCATTGGATGTGGGCTTGTCCCTTCAATTTTTTCATGCGGGCTTTACCTTAGTTTTTTGTCGTTAGCTGACACGTGGCGAGATTCTATTGGCTCGCAATAAGGGGGCGGGCTTTCCCTTCGAATTTTCCTTTATTTTCTCCTTGGGAAAAATTTCCAAATTTCCCCCTGCCGCCACTCTAACCCTAGTGACATGCGGCCCGACATGATTTGTTGGCGGGGCGGGACGGGCCAAACTTCACCTTTTGAAATTTGGCGAAAAACTTTGCCAAAATTCCAACTTATCCTCCGCTCTCTGAACCTCTGGATCCTTAGGACACGTGGCATGTTTTTATTGGCCACGGGACCTGCGGAAAAAAATTTCCTCTTGAAACTTTGCCAAAATACTTGGTAAAAAACCAAGTTCCTCTCCGACCCCCCCACTTCTTGGACACGTGGCAGCATTTCATTGGTTGTGGGCCTTTCAGGGGAAAATTTCCCACAAAAACTCTGCCGAGCCATAACTTCAAAAATACATGGAGTTAGGAGGAAAACTTTACCTTTCTGGAAAGTTGAGAAAGAGCTCTATCTAATGGTTCCATTTCCAAAAGGTTTTGAGTGCCTTAAAAGAAAATAATTATGACTGAGGCACAAGAGAGGGAAGAATGAAAGGAGTTAGCTACAAAATGAGCGGGGACACATTTTGGATAACAAGACACTATAACATATGGATATCAATCATCACCCCATCTAATACCCTCTTTTCGAGTCTCACCTGTCTCCCTCCTCCTGGCCTTCTATTGGGCCCAATCTCTAAGTGCTCATAACCTCACCATGGCCTTGTCTTTGGGGTTGATGACCCCTGTGCTACTAGAAGTGTAAGTCTTAGATATCATCCGCTCACTGGCTGCCTATTGGGCTAGGTACTTGGTATATGAGGGAACATAAATACTTGTAGTGGCTAGATGATCTTGATAGTAGCGAGCCTCATTCAGGGCATCGCTGAACCTCACCATCGACATAGTCTAGGGTGGTACCATCGGCTTTGATTGCTCCTGTGAACTCTGCCCAACCAAAAGTTTCCCATGTCCTGGTGCGGGTGTAAATCTTCATTGGACCTTGTCCTTGTGCCTACACTAGTACCCATGTAGTTACCTATTCCTATGTCATGCATTCGGGAAACTACCTACCCTCCATCCCTATCTCCATCATCCGGGAACATGTGCCTATGCTTCCTGGGCCTATAAGGCTTCCACTGTGCTTACAAGGTAGCCACTATGCCTCTAACCACCTGTCATTGTCCCTACAAACTCGTAATATGTTCTGTAAGGTGGCCACCGATGCTGCAATGTATCCCTCTACACTATGATAGTAGCTAAATTATGCTTCCCTAGCCTCGGCGATGCCACTCATAGTTTTACTACCCACCACTACCTATATCCATCGGTGACTCCCGTGTCGTCAATTCATATATCTCGTACTTGCTCCTCCAAATCTATAAGAAAACTCGGATGTGGTGGAGATGTGGGTCTATCCACATTGTATCTAAGGTACTTGTGGGAAAGGTGGGGGCATATCGTGCGGTAGTCCAAACTATCATCTGACCCTATCAATAGGAATCATCTCATGCTCCCGACATGCCACCCCTATATCCATCTCAGTAGCTAAAGCTCCTCTAACTCCTCAGCTATGACTCTGTATGATGGATATTCAACATATGGCCTCCACACGATATCAACTACTGAAATACCCTCAAATCACTGCATGTAGTATGACACATCATATGTGTCCCTCGCTACCCTCAACTATCCACCGACTAGTACCCATCGTCTTAAACCAACTCTGAACAAGCTGCCCTTGAACCAATCTTGTTGTGGTAAACCAAGGGCACACACACGATGTGCTCATATTCCCAATAGTGTAATAAATAGGTACAACACACACCAAATCTCCTCAATCTCCCATAGGCCCATAGCTCCCTATACAACTGAACTAGGAAGGCCGGTGCCCAAACAAAGTGTATCCACTCCTCTATCATGTCATGTAGCACACCCATTAGTGGTCATGGAAATTTCCCACCCTCAAAATCTTGAAGAGAAAAACATCCCATCATTATCATCATCAGCACTAATAGCCTAATCTCTTATGGATAGGCTGCATACATATCTCCATAAGTGAGACTCATGATGTGATACCTCAACTCGCCCATCACCTCACCAAATACCGCCACTATCGTCTCCACCAATGCCTCCGATGAAATGGAATACACTAGCTCCCCAAAAATAGGAAGCCATGGGATCCTATAAACATCCTCCAAGGTGATGGTCATCTCACCCATCGGTAAGTGAAAGGTATTGGTCATGGAGTCCCATCTATTGATGAGAGTGACCATCAAGCTATGATCCTAGGCTATATGCCTATAGCGTTGGATCGCACTAAGTCTAACATCGGTCATGTGCTCCCACTCCTCTATAGTTATCTTGGGCCTTATTTATACCAAAGTAGGGGTGGTACTCTGTCCCTCATCCTCAGCTGATCTCTCACCTACATCATCCAACATGACCTTGTCAAGACTTGACCACCTCAAATAACCTATTACCCACCACACAATACCCAACCACATCAATCATGCCTACCCCTTTACCTAATTCACCTACAAACCTATTGTCCCTTATCATCATTACCCACTATCTTAGTTCATCTCACCTACTTACCTATCCCACATCACCAAAATAACATTTTACCCTTTTCCCTCTACATAAATCTTCACCTACCCCTTCCTCACCTATTTTACTTTCCTACCTAGCCCTTATTTCACTTATTTACTCTTAATTGTGACCGGCATTGGTCACCTTGACCATCATTGGTCCTCTTTAACTAGCTTGATCCCCTAGACCTTGATCGATGCTTTGGAAAAATCCCATTGACGTCGCCAACCCATGACCGACGCGTCGGTCTGTTTTGGCCAAAAACCAAACCCCATCCCCATTACCAACAAATTCACAAAAATAACCTAAATACCTACTCCCACCCACCCAAACCTATCCTAGCTTCATTACTAACCCTATTTAAGTTATATTGACCTTCCCCCTCCCTCATTTCATTCATTTTTAACCACGATTTCACAAATTAACATTACACCCAAATTTTACACAAAACGATTTCAACAAACTCTCTTTCAATCAAATAAAGGATTCGGATTGACTCTACCTCATCTTGGTGTCATCTCCGTGGTGGCACATCTGGACACTTTGCATCAATGGTCCACACACTCCCTCTCCCTCCTTTTCCATGAAAAAATTGATTCCTCACCTCACAACCAATCGAATCGATCAACTCGATCTCGTGGACCCACCAATCGAATGTTAATCACCTCTTTATGTGGCTCACCAACTTAGCTAGAAATCTCCTACTTTCGTTTTCCACTCCTCAACTTCTTCTCTATCATTTTTTAAAAGTGGAAAGGTTAAAATGAATCCATACAAAGCGTATTTTTCCTTTTTAACCCCAAATCAACAAGATCGATATCGTTCATATCGAGCCCTAGCCAACTGACATCGGTTTCACTATAACTAGCATCAATCACCCTAAATAACCATTTGACCCACCCCATGCCCATTATTCCTAAAAACATTATTTATCCAAAATATTTTAACCTTACAAACACCTATTACAACCTACCTACAAGCCTACATTACTTGTACATTTCCTTAACTATGTTTAGGGACATGTTATTTACCTATACCTCGGCCTTACATGTTCCCTGACCTACATACCTTGACTTGAATCACCTTTTATGACATTTGAGTTTATGTACTTGATATACCTTACGATGTTATTACCCATGTTGTTTAGCATAATGACCTTACCTTGCCTAATGACGTGATGTTTATCCCGACCATATATTTGGTGCCATGGAACAAAACCTATTACCTATTCCTACATTGTACCTCATTGTGCTTCATGACCATATCCTATACCTTGGATACCTGAATCACTTCAACCTTGTTTGGATAAACCTATCACCCTTTGACAATGTAGAGTTTGCAAGCTCTTCCACCTGGTACCATATCGTAATCTATACGTGTGTGTGCATTTGATTTCCATTACCCATTACCCAATATGACCATTACCCATTACCCAATATGACCATTACCCATTACCCAAAAATTACCATACCCTTACCTACTGACCCTCACTTTCATCAATCACCTATTTATCAAACCACTCCCTGACTACTTTTCCAACCTCATCGGTTCGTAGTTTGAGGGGGATCACCTTCAGCCCTACTTGGGGCAACCTAACCTCCACTTATACCTAGGACATTGACTCCATGTTTTTGTCAGCATTGCTTACCAATACAAGCTACGCGACAAAAAGGGGAAAATGTAGACACCAAATTTGGGTCACACTCCCCTTGGTCCCCTTCAATCAATTAACGTAATATATTAATTAATCATGACCCCTTAATCCTATAATAATATTCATCCTCACATTATTAATTAATTTAATTTCACCCTCACACCTCCACCTCATTGTTACACCTCACCCTGGACCCATTCCAGGGAATTTAACTCACAATGACTAAGTCATCACTCTTAGCAATGAGTCATCACTCCTAGTCTTTGAGTCACCACTTAACCTAACTAACTAAGACTTCTTCCTAAACCTAATTAGACTTATTCTATGACCTTCCTACCTTCTCTCACGTGAACTCCACTTCCTAAGTGGAATCAATCAAAATCACGCCAAAAATAGTAAATATCTACCTATTTTTGGTAAACCTAGACTTTCCTACCTTACGATGCCATTTATCCCTCAACTGATGCCAAGAACCTAACCATCATCGGTTACCTTATATACAATTTCACAACTCTTTACATGGGTTGGTCATTCAATTATTGGAGCCCTCGATTGCATTCAAGCACGAATCTTCAATCCCTCCTGTATCCGTAAGATGAACATACACACCACAATGCAAGACAAGAAGTTGTTTTCCCTTCCAGCATTAGAATATTCACAGGAACACTATGGATCAACTAATTTCCTCCACCTCCCAAGATCTATAGGACAACAAGGCGGTATTATGATCCTAATCATTTTAATTATTCATTTTTTAAATCTCTGGTTTCTTTTAGTATTTTATTTTCCTTTGTTGCATGTACATCATCTTCCTCCCACCAACCCACTATTCAACTATCCCAAGCCTTTTCACCATTATAAACCTCTTTCTCGGTATCCCCGAGTCTTCTCAGCCATATTACAACCCAAACCATACTACTCTTACTCTTTGTGTAATCACAAAAAGCCTAAAAATATATGTTCAAAAATTTACTATCAAATTGCCCCTACCGACGTCGGTCACCTTGATCATCGCCGGTCTCCCCTCTCTACTGGAATTGGTCACCGATCGATATCATTCACTTTTTTTTTTCTACCAACCTTCACCAAATTTCCCCTAACATCACCTAAACTCCACCCATACCTTACCAGATACATCGTGACCTTACCTAACACTCCCGTGACTGTCCTAACCAAAACATACCTTTGTTGATGCTAGATTTGTTTAATATATTTTTTTGATAACGTTTTGATATACCTAAATCAAAGTGTTAACAATAAAACCTTTATTTCTTTTATTTTCTTTCATTAATTTGATAAAAAACAGTGAATTGATAACCATCTAGGAAGTATCACACTTCCCAAAACTAGAAATTGCTAGGAAGTCTAGTGTCATTTGCTAGTTAATATCATTTGGTGGTCTTGCTTCGTATGTACAAGTAGTCCTTCCTAAAAAAAAGGATTTCTCCATGATCATCTTGGATAAATTTAGTAACACGCGCATTCAACCTTCAACCAACATAATCACATGTATTCCTCCTTGACCATTACCCTATCTATTTTTTTGTACAACTTATTCGGTGAAACAACCTAATTAATGACATACATCATTAATTGGTTACTACGGGCAACTACTATGGCATGATATTCCACCAAGATCCTCTCAACTAACTATCATAAATATTTGGATCCAAGTAAGTGACAAATACCAATTTGAGATAAGAGTATGGCTTGGTACCGATGCCATCTTATGATGACTATGGGAAAGGAATTGGATTTGAAGTGATGAAATTCAATTCGGATACACTTAATTTCCATTAGTCACCCTTAGCCGACTTATTAGAACTAGCCCATGCATACTATCCCTAATTAGTACTTGACACGAACCCTCAAAGTAGTTGATGCAAATCAAGTTAGTCCTAATTTAGATAACTTGAGTTTTGAGTGTGTGGTGAAATACATATCCCTTTCAATGATTATGTCATCTAGGAATTTAAGCATGGAAAACATGTCTTATAATTTTTTTCAAAGTAACGCAAGTTGTTGATTGCATTTTCCTGATTTCACCTAGACTAAAGATGTAAGATATCATATGGGTTATCCGTAATAGATACCCATATATGCACTTTAGATTTTAACACCGAATGACCCTGATAGAATAAGGGAAACCAAAAATATACCTAGTATATACCTTGATTAAATGAGATATGAGGGATCAATTTAAATATGACTCATAACAATTGCATATGGTTTACTTTTGTAGGATGGATTGACTAAGATAATGTTGGTTCTAAATTATGTGAATTTAGAACAGTGAAACATTATGAGAAAATAAATTCCCTTGTATTGAAGTATTAAATGAAGATGTTAAATTTTAGTATCGAGATAAAGGTTACATCTCTTGGACCTATTTTAGTCCATCATTGACAAAAACTTAATTTTTGATAAATAGAAAATGGTTAGAACAAGGGGACATGTTGTAAATAATCAACCTCTGGTTGATTAAGCAGCTTCAAAAAAGTTGGATGAGATCCTTGTCATTCTTTAGGACACAAGGAATCAAATTGTTGTACTTGAAAAACAAGTTGTGGGAAATAATGAAGAATTTGAGAGTGAACATTCTTTGGGACAACCAAATGTTTGGAGTAGCATAAACATTGGAGATCCCAATGGTTGTAATAATAATGACATAGACAAAAAAATGGTGTAGATGCAAACACTATAAATGTGGATGAAAATACACCAAAAAAACCTAAAAACAAGAAGGCAAGGTTGGCATATTAACTTACAAATGATATAAAATAGATAATTACACCAAAATTTGATGGTACCACTATAAGGGATAGGGCCAAGAATTGACTCAACAAATGGGAGAAGCACTTTGTAATTTGGAACTTCTCTGAGGAAACAAAAGTAGTATGGGGAGCTTATCAACTTTCCCATGAAGCATCTTCCTGGTGGGACAACCAAAAGGTTGAGCTTAATGTTGATGAAGATAACATCACTTGGGATCAATTTAAGGGATACTTTAGGTAGCATTGATTGCCACAGTTTTAATATGATAAAAAAATGTTTGAATTTCAAACATTAACACAAGGAAAATTGATTGTTATTGAGTATTGGGAGAAGTTTACAAAAGTTATCAAACATGTACTGCAATACCAAAAAAATGAAAATTTATGCATACATACATTTATAATGAGTCTAAATCTTGTTATAGGTGGAGAGGTGGATGTACACAGTCCATCAACTATGGAAAGAGTTATTGAAAATGCCATAAGACAAGAATAGAATCGAAAACAATTTCTTATCACAAAGAGGAAAAACATAAGAAATTTTCTAACTCTCCTTCACCCCTTACACCTAAAAAGGTGGCATGGAAAAATTTTGGAAGTAAAAACAGAGTTGGGACTAGTAATGAGAAGAAATTTGCAGCAAATAAACTTGTTGCAAATTTTAGAAATAATGGATAGAAAAACAACAGTGTACAAAACAATAATTTCATAATAGAAAACAAGAATGAGCCTAAGAAAGGACCTGTTGGGGGTTATTATATTTTGCGATAAAGATCATTACACAAGTTCTTTTGTTCCGGAGGAAAATGACAACAATCAACAACACAAGATATATGTCGTAGTAGTTGAAAAATAAGCTACACCTATAGAAGTTCTGTAAGTTATTAGGAATACTTGTAACTATACTTTTCGATACTGGTGCTACTAAATGTTTTTTTTCTAGTAAATTAGCTTCTAAATTGAAAATAAAAGATGGTTTTATGAAAAATTCATGAACTATCCACTATGGGAAAAATGTTGTTCACATAGTTGATAAATTCTTATTTAGCGTAGCCTTAGAATTTCCAAGTTTTACTATGGAGGTAGACCTTTATGTTGCACCTTTAGGGTCTTATGACATCATAATAGGTGTGAATTGGATAGTTGAACATAAGGCAAACGTAGATTGTTATGGAAAACACATCAAATGTTTAGACAATTTGCAGAAACCAACATACATCCAAGGTGTAAAAAGAGACATTACAATTAGAAAAATATCAGCCATGCAACTCAAAAAGGATAAAAACAAAGGTTGCATGCTCTTTGCTATAAAAATTTATGAATCAATTGAAGAGGGTAGTAATTTTATGGAAAATTATCCACTTTATTATGAGAGTAAAACAATGTGTTTCTAGAATAATAACTTGGTCTTGGGCAAAAATGAGAATTTGACTTCACTATTGATATTAATCCTAGAACAAAACCTATCTCTAAAGCCCTCTACCACATGACTACAACAAAATTAGTTGAGTTAAAGGTACAGTTTCATGAAATATTGTCTAATGGATTGATAAGACCGAGTGTCTCACCTTGGGAGCACCGGTTATTTTTGTCAAAAAGAAATATGAAACACTTAGACTGTGTATTGACTATAGAATGTTAAACAAAGAAAAAATTAAGAATAGGTACCCTCTTCCCAGAATTAATGATCTGTTTGATCAGATGCATGGTGCATCATTTTATTCCAAAGTCAATCTATGATATGGGTACCATCAGCTAAGAATAAAAGAAGAATACATACATAAAACAACCTTTAGGATGAGATATGGGCACTATGAGTTCATTTTTTTACCTTTCATTTTAACAAACATACCTATAAATTTTATGAATTTGATGAATAATATTTTTCAATAATACTTGGAAAAATTTGTGCTTGTATTATTGGATTATATTTTTATCTATTCAAAAGTCATGAAGGAACATAATGAATATCTAAGGATTGTACTTGAAGTTTAAAAAAAGAGAAAACTGTATGGAAAGTTGTAAAAATTTTCTTTTTATGAAATCAAAGTGGAATAATTAGGCCATGTGATAAACAAGGATGGAATCTAAGTTGATCTATCAAAGATTACAACCATAATTG
The DNA here is from genome assembly GCA_018340775.1 of Taxus wallichiana var. yunnanensis. NCBI lineage: Eukaryota > Viridiplantae > Streptophyta > Pinopsida > Cupressales > Taxaceae > Taxus > Taxus wallichiana. The sequence goes on from CM031241.1 coordinate 635,343,420, forward strand.
ATTGGCTAGGACCAAAAAACATGCACAAATTTAGAAGTTTCATGGGGCTTGTAGGATACTATAGAAAGTTTGTAAAAGATTTTTCTAGGATTGTTGCTCCAATTACTTCACTACAAAATAAAGATAAAAAGTTTGTTTGGAATGATAAATGTGAGGCTTCATTTAAAACATTAAAGGATAAGCTAACAAAAACACCTATTTTTATCGTCTTGGATCCAAATGGAAGCTTCACAGGTTGTAATGAGACACTTCCTATGATGTATTAGGGGCATATTACAAAAATGATCATGTGATAACATATGAAAGTAGAAATCTCAAGTTACATGAGCTGAACTATGCTCCCCATGACTTAGAGCTTGCTGCCATAGTACATGCACTACAATTTTGGAGACATTATCTTTTAGGGAATCCCTTTGAGTTGAAAACAGACCACCTTGGGCTGAAATACATCTTCACACAACCAAATCTTAATGCAAGGCAATGAAGATGGTTAGAATTTTTGTCTCAATATGATTTTGATATCAAGTTATATTAAAGGAAAAGAAAATAGAGTGGTAGATGTGCTAATTCGTAGGAAGCACATTTCCACCCTTGTAACCTTGAGAACTCAATTCAAAGATGAGGTAAAGAAAGAAATGATAACAGATCCATATTATCAACAAGTAAAAACAACACTTGCTGTAGATTCCAATGATAAGAGATACAAAGGATTCTGATTTGATAATGAAGGAATCCTAAGGTATGAAAATTGGGTGTATGTACCCTTGGAAAATGAGTTAAGGAAGAAAGTGATGACTGAATTTCACAATGCACCTTACTCTGGACATCCCAAAGTGACAAAAATGCTTGTTGATGTAAAAAAACAATATTTTTGGAAAGGGATGAAGAAGGATATACTTGACTATGTGTCACATTTCTTAGAATGTCAACGTGTTAAGGTTGAACATATGCACCCAACCAGATTCTGTAGCCTCATAGTATTCTACGGTATAAGTGGCAAGTGAAAGTCATGGATTTTGTTCAAGGGATTCTTATGTCTAAAAATAAGCATGATGTTATTTTGGTTGTAGTTGATAAATTAACAAAAGTAGCTCATTTTATTCCAGGGAATCATGTTCTCACAAAGAGATTTGTGCATGAAATTTTCAGATTGCACGGTGTACCTAAGATAATCATATCTGATAGAGACCCAAGAATGACTTCACGTTTTTGGCAAACTCTAAATGCAGCCTTAGGAACAAAATTAAACTTTAGCTCGCATACCATCTAGAAATTGATGGGAAGACTAAAATATTTAATCAAATAATGGAAGACATGCTTAGGATGTATCATATGGATCAACCATACAAATGGGAAGAGTACCTTCCTTTGGTCGAATTTGCATACAATAATAGGTACCATTCCTCTCTAAAATGGAACCTTTTGAAGTGTTATATGGATAAAATTGTAAAACCCCTATTAGTTGGGAAAACATAAAAGATAGAGAGGTAGTTCAACCTAAAATGCTTACTAAATAGAGCATCGAGTAAAATTAATTCTTGAATGCTTAAAATAAGATGCGAGATAGGTAGAAAAGTTATGTAGACCTAAAAAGAGTTGATAGGAAATTTGAACTTGGTGAAAAGTCTTTTTAAGGGTCAATCCTAAAAAGAGTTCTATCTCCTTTGGAAAATCAGCCAAATTGTCACCTCGATATGTAAGACATTTTTAAATTATCGAAGTGATCAGTCCTATGGCCTATCATTTAACATTTCCTCCCACATTGGCATGGATGCATGATGTTTTTCATATTTCCTTGCTTAAGAAGTATGTTTCAGATTTGTCGCATGTGTTAAACTAGATTTTTGTAGGTCTAAGACCTAATAATAATCACGTTGAACCCATAAGGGTGCTAAAAATCACAAGTTGCACTTACGTAACCAAGAAATAAGTCAATGTGAGGTCTAGTGAAACTAGTTTAATGCTTTTTGTATTTATTTTAGCAAATTTGTTTTCAGTTTTCTATGATACTTGAGATATTTGATTTTAAACTATCTTTAAATGTTTTTGTTTTCAAGTAAAAACTTTAATAAGTGTTGTTACAACCATTATGATGTTGTTATAAAATTTTAGAAACTTGAATTTTTACAATTTATACTTACTATTTGAGAAATTGATGGTTGAGTAAGTTATATATATTACCTATTTTCTTAAATTATTCCATGATTAAAGCTAATCATCAAGATGACGATTCTTTCATGGGGGAAGGTATGTAATACCCTTGTTTTTTTTATAGTTTTACATTGATTATGTGGTCGATTGGTGTATATTTATTATGGGATTGTGTTCTACTTGATGATCACTATTGGAATTTATATGCATGCTCACTATGAAATAAAATTATTTACTTGTTGATCTGGCATACTTATAATCCTTTATTGGCAGAATTTGTACTTATGTTTTGATAGAATTATGATGTACTTACCTTTCTATTGCTGACGTGAACTTAGTGACTTTAGCTCTTGGATAGTGTTATCCAGTTCTAGAACAATGAAGTGATAACATTGAAGGGTAAGTTGTACGGTTATTTGTTTTTAATTACTTCTATTAAACTATATTATCGATATGGGATTCAGAATAACACCTAGATCAATTTCAGTGATCCAGGCTATTATCCTGAATCATCATACTATTATTAGATAGGAATTTTTGGGTTTCACTACTTACTATGAAGGTTTTAATTTATTATACTAAGCCTAGTTAATTTTTCATAAATGTTAAGGGGCATGATTATATTCATTTACATTTAGATATAAGTAAACTATAACCTTTGTTAAGTGGTTATGTGTTAATTCTACGAACCCTACCCTTAGTAAGGAGAAAGGGGATCCTAACTAAATGGTTTGAATGACTTGAAATTTCTTAGGACCTAAGAATATAACTTTGTACATTCAAATAATTGTTAAAACCTAACCTAAAGTTTGATGGTTGAAGGTTGATTTATTAAATCCTAAACTATATCTATGTTGAAACCCTAACACCGACCTAAACAATACTATGGTTGGATTTTGGAAGGGGATTATGTTGCATGGTAAGTAGAGTTGGATTCCCACCAACTCGTACTTGGAATTTTAATTATCTATTATTTCATGGCCACCGCCATATTTTGGAATAAAATCTCGTCAAGTGTTGGTCTCGACAAAATCCTTGGCTAAAGGAAATAGTTAAGGTTTTGTTAAATTGGTTGTTTGTTATAAATTTGGTTGGTGGGAATATAGGGGAGAACTAACAGTCCTTCCCTAGCATTGAATGCCATTAATTGACTCCAAAACTACCTTAGAGAAGCCAACGATGGTTTTTGAGGGAAAAGAGAAGAGTTTAGCTTCATTTTTTTGTTTCATATTGAGATCTTAGAGCTCTACATGTCGATGGTATATTTTCGTGAATTATCTATTTGGAATATGTATTCAATATTATATTGCATGGAGGATAAATTTGTGGAACTCTTAATGGCTTGGGTTATTAAAGAAAGTGATGGGATGAATGGAAGAGTTCCAGTTCTTGAGACCATAGTTTCGACTTGATCAGGTATTGGTGTTCAAGCTTACATAAGGAAACTCACGAGATCTTGGAGAAGGACGTATAGTAAGCTCTGAGGCATGATAGGCTCTAACTTTTTAAAATATTTTTCTCTAAATAATTCTTTCATGAAAGGAACTCTACTTTTAAATGGGAATCATTTTAAGGTTTTGGGTCTTGTTTAAATGATTCAAATTTGGGTTATCTTTTGTATTTTCTTCATTTTTTACGATGTGGACTGTATTATATGACTATAAAATGATGGCATAATATTATATGGTTATGGGTTATCTTTATTGATTGAATCCTTGATATTATTTTATGTTCACACCAATGGAGAACCTGTAACAGTTTGAGATGCTTATGGAAGCATATTGTTTAAGTTTGGTTGGTTCTTGTACTTGCTTAAATGTTGGTATACCTGGAAGTTTGTTTGATAAGTGATAATGGGTCAGGTTGTGGTTACTTGTTTATGCTCTTATGGTCTTAAATCCCTAAGAAGGTTATGGGTACTTCTTCTTCATCCTTTTGATGAACCTTCCTACCTTAAATAAGGATATCGAGTCGATTTGATTTATATTGACTATATACTATTGTTGTTTTTACATAGTATTATCTAATTTACCATGGTTGGATAGATACCCTTAATGGGTATTCAATTTAGGCATCTAACAGTACTTATACTTTAGAATTTTGATCTGGTATTCGTCTTGATTGGCGTTAACAACTCTACATGGAGTTTTACAAGTGAATGTTTAGCACCAAGTGCTACCACTTTGTCTTACCAAATATCTAACCTCAGTAACTTTTATATAAGCCTTTGTTGTTGTTCTATGCTTATATTTGGGTAATGTTGCATAATAGACTTGGAGTATGGTTGCATGTTGTATTTGGGTCATGTTGTTTAAGATCTCTCTCGAGCTGAACTATTGACTGTGAAATGATCACCGTCTGAATTATATATGCTATTGTACTTAATGATAATGATCAGATTTATGGATTCTTATCCTTAAATATTAGGAAGTACTAACTTTGTAGTATCATATTTAATTAATAATACCTCGGTTAGTGAACTCTATATGGATTAGATAATGAATAGCCTATTCAGTCATATAGACCCTATTGATATGATTAAACAAGTTATAGAGTTTATGCTTTTGTTAAATGTTGGATAAGCTATTGGATGTATAACTTATATTGAATGGTGATTAAGCCATTACTAAGGTATTATTTGTATGATATATACATGGTTGTATAATTAAGTTAAGTTCATATAAATATAACTTGATTTTTTTTTTTCAGGTTACTGATTATATAGTTTTACTTGTATGTGATATGAACCATAATCGCCTATTTGGGAAATGATTGTTTGATCAAGTTGATATTGATTAGCTTATATTCAATATAAGTTAATGCTTGTATGGATCCTACTTGTATGAAGTACTTAGGTTACTATGTATTCATTATGTTGGTGTTATAATGATTCAATGTCTATTCTGGATGTTCAAAATAATGTGTGTTCCTTTCTGAACCTTACAAGTAATTTCATTTAAAAGTGACATTCCTTTTATGAAATTATTAGATAGAGCATGTTGTTTTGAATATTTAGATCTTATCATGTCAATTTGTATGAACTGAAAAATGCTAACAATCTTGCAGATGGACTTCATGAAAGATGAAAGAAGGATGAAGTTTAGAAGTTTGCATTTTTCTATTGATTGAAGAAAGATGATTTGTATAACTGATTTTATTATTCATTACTTTATGTACTTATGTTTTTGAAATAGTAAAGGCTAATGGCTTATTTATTGTATCTATTCCAAAAGATAAGTTGTTGATTCAAGTTGTCTTAAGCAAGTTCTACATTATTTACTTATAGAATTTGATAAAGAAAGTTCCTTTTAATTAACATTTTATTATGTACTCCTTGAAGTAAATTATTGAGATGTTTCCATACTTGATCAGTATGCCATTTTAGAATAAAAAGACAAATTACATTAGTTTCTACAATTACATGGGATGTAGAGCCTAAACTAATGAAAGATAAAGATGTTCCTATATGATTGAATATAATTTATAACGTAAAGGAAGTGTGGTTTATTATTTAAGTACATTCTCGACTAGAGTTGATTTATACATATTATATTGTAAATAACTTAAGTGAATGTAAGTTATACTCAAAAAAATATAAAGAAGACATTATAAGGTCGACTTCATGGTCTAGATGATTTGTTTTTAGAGCAACAATTATTAATTGAAAGAAACATTATGTAGCTATGTACATAAAGGGATGAATTATATAGATATGAATGCTTATATATAAAAAAATACATTTGATTGATGTTTGTAAATACATTAATATTATGGCTTGGAGTTTATCTATTTGCAGAATGCTTAAGCTTAATATGTTTACTTCCTAAGTATGAAAACATACATAAGCATGATAGATATGTGGAATCACGATTGTTCCTAAGGGCACATGTGTGTATAAATAATAATGTATGCCTATTGTTGTAGACACCTATAGTTTGATCAAAGAAATATTATTCCTAATATTGCACTAACTATTCTACTCCTTGAAAATTGATAACACCTCGTCAATTAGGCCTATCTAACTCTCCTTTTATGACATTCTTTTGGTCATATTCATCTTGTAACCAACTAATAAAGCTATTATAAGCCTCATATTAGCTAAAACAGATTCTTATCTCCTTCTAAACTGCTTCTACTAGCTTCCTAGGTTATCAATCCATCACATTGGATTGATTAGTCCTCTCTCAACTCTCTCACGCTCATAATAACTTGTTAATCAGGATTAATTAGCCTAAACCTAGTTTAACTAGCCTAAGACATGTTTAACTTCTTCTAATCCGTAAAGTGATTTTTGAACTTTCCCATTTGTCCCACATACACTAGTATTCCAATATATTTCAAATGAAAATCTATAAATAGAAGGGTCACCCCTCCCTTTCAACTTTACACCTTGTTTACATAGAAAAATATCATAACACTTTGGAAAGGCATTAGACCTCATTTGTGGTAGCTTTAAGCTATAAGACATTTGATCTTGGCCATACTCCATTGTTAAGAGCTCCTCCATCTTGCATCCATCCACTCCAAATCTAGTTAGTAAGGGAAGATCCAAGCTTGGCCTTGTAGCCAACTTGGAGAGATCTCTTCACTATTTTTGGGAGCAAACAACAAATAATTTGATTGCTTAGAATCTAACTAGGTTCTCTTTCATTAAGATTTCTAAAGATTAGGATAAACTTATCATGTTGATTGTTTCTTTCATAATGCATGCATTGAATTTAATTTATTTATCTCTTATCTTGATGGTTGTTGAGGTATTTGGTTCAATCTTATAGACTATTACGTGTTAGTCTAGTTTACATAGTTTCCCAAGTTTTTCTTTAATACATTTGGCACACCTGGAGGGAGTTACTCCATAGTCCTTTAGAAGTCATTTTTAGGATTTTCATTTCCATTTCTAATCAATTTAATGATTTCTAGGGTTAAATAGCTTTTTTTCTAATAGATTCAAAAATTTAAGTGGGCTAAATGACCCTTTTGCATGAATGTTTAATGGGTTCAAGCTAGAAATAGGTTTTAATGGTAAAAAACTAACCTGTTTTCTTTTTGAATTTTTCATTTCCATGTTTTTTCATGGTAGACACGGGTTTCCTAAACCAAAGACACATTCCTCGGCTGTGTGTGCATCTCGCTATCTAGCCACACACTCGTCTCACGTACATTTTGATTGTCGCCCATTTTACAAAGGGTCGTGCATCCGCTAAACTCCGCACAAACACGTAAACTTGCACGTACATCCACCTCTCGGGATGGGTAGGTGTTATTCACAAATTATGTTGACGTCATATTTTACCCTACACACACACTTTCCTTTTGAGGCGTGCATCCACTAAAACCCACATGCACATGTTATTCTTCCACACATGTGTAAAAACACACTTGTCATTTTCTATAACCACACGCATTTGTCCTTTATGGTGCACATCTATTGATAGGCACGTGCATCCATCATTCTTGGCACACAGTGTCACCGCTCAAAAATTTAAAATTTTTGCAGGTTGTAAAATCAAATTTCTAGTTTTTCATCACAGGTTTTCCTGTTCCTAATAGTGGTTTGTAGGTTCTTTAGATCTAATTTAGCCTAACTTAGTTAAGTGTTTGCATTTTTCATTTACAAAGGTCTTTTTGAAGCATGTATGCTCTTCCCTCATACCTTCTAAGTGATATTGGGAATAAAAAATGTTTAAAAAACCTTTTCTTTGCTTTCCAAACACTTCACTTACACTTTATAAAGGAGTAACTTTCAAAGTTGGTTAAAAAGAAGTTTTTTTTTTCAAAATTTTAAAGTGTTTTCCATTTCTTACTACATTTGAGTAGCGTAGCTTGTTGTGTATGCTATTTCCTTTAGTCTTAGGAAAATGTGGGAAATCAAAAGCAACATCTTATCTTCTTTATATGAAGTTATTGGAAAATTATTAATCTTGGTGTAGGACCTAATTCGCTTGTCAAAAAAAAAGAAGATTCGAAACACTAAACTACTAATACACACATGTGATTATAGGTTTCAAAAATGTGTGCTACACAAAACCACATTAAGTATAAAAATATTAAAAATAAAACACCATATTCATCACACTTTATATGCATGTTTTGGAAAAGGGTACGTCCTTATCCACTTAACTAGAACGTAACCCCTTTGGCATAACACCTTAAGCTATAAAATGGGGGTGGTTCTAGGATCCCCAAATTATTCCATCGTTTAGTAACCTCGTGGATGAAACGAGAAGTGCTCCGCTTACCTAATTGAGTAGGAGTACATTTTGTGAGTTAGAGTCAAAGTTGTCTATATCGCGACCTCGGTGACAATACAACCGAACACACTAGTTTCTCATTGTATTAGAGGGGGTAAAGTAAAGCTGAGATACTCCTTGGGAAACCTTGGCAAATTGAGCTCGCATTAGACAAACTTGTGACACCTAGTTGAGTGAACTACCTAGGAAAGCCATATCTTCTTAGAGCCCACTTTGCTAGTCCAAAACCATCGTGTCTTGTCAACTCTCATGAAGTGACAACTAGCTTGGACTCAAAACCTTATTTTTTGAACAAGAAAATGAGTCCTCTTTAGTTTGCACTATGTGTCACTCGTCATGAGATTTACGATGTACTACTTAGCTTAGTTTCTTTCTCACCTTAGGACGAGGTGAAACTCTACCCAAGTAATACTTAGTTAATTTACACCCCATTTGATCTATACCTTTACATTCTTGTTTCCCATTTGGGGAAAGAGAAAGAATCTCTTGTGAGTGTTATCATAGATTATGTTTGCCACTTTTTTATTTATTTACACTCATTCATGTTTGTATTTAAGTTGTTAAATGTATAAAGTGTGTAGGTACATTCTTATATCTTTGATATCCACTTGATCTTGTTTTCAAGATCATCTTCACAAACTGCCTAGGATTCATTTCATCATTTTTTTTAATTTTTGGCAAATAGCTTTTTGAAAGGGACTATACCCTTGAGAATAAAAGAGGGCCTAGAAGCCAGAATAGGAATGAAAACCAGAATAAAAAGGATCAGAATCCAAATGGGACAATGAATCCCAAAGTAGCCAAAGAGCAGCTACCCCATCAAAACAAAAACAATACAAACTCTGCAGTAAAGCAACAAAAAAAAAAAATTACAAAGAAGTGCAGCAAAAGCACCCACAATTACTTCTTGGCAACTTTGTCGATGCTGGATTTGATATTCTGCCAAGATTTGAACATTTCCAAAGTCGTCACATGGGTAAGTCAGGTAATATCCAGGTTGATCAATGGTCCTTTTACTTTCCTTATCGCCCCCCCAAATTGTTTCCCCTTTGAATTGTTATTTTTTCCTTATCAATGGTCCTTGATTCATTTCATCATTGTTTCCCCTTTGAATTGTTATTTTTACCTTATTCTATCCATACAATTATGACAATTACATCTTATTTTCATTTATGAGAACTTGGTATAAGTTTCCTTATTGTATCGTTATGTTGCTCACACAAATAATAACTTCTTTTTATACTTGTACTTAGTTTTTATTCTGACATCATTTAAGGATTTTGAGGGTGTTTATATTGCATTGTTTATATTGCAATAACATCAAATTATACTAACACCTTATTTTTTCCAAGATAGGTTAACATGTCGAGGTAGTGTTGTTACGTTATTCACATTTGTAACTTCCATTGTCAAAAACTTAGATTGTGTTTGCATTAGAACTAGTCATAGTATATCTTGTGGATAGATCGTGTCAATACAACTTTAGTGCTTAGGTAATGTTTATATTTGAACTTGACCTAGGTGGTGATAGGGTATTGTCACTATCTGTTTTACACCTATCTTTGGAACTATAGCTTAGGGTATAGTGTTCTATAAACAATTTGAGTGATTGATTGGTTTACTCATAGACTTACATGATTGTTCCTTGTGTGTTAACAAACTCATAGACTTATTCTAGAACAATCTTGTTGGATTATTGAAATTGTATCATCATGATGTATGTTTTCCTTATATATTCTTTGGAGAATCACACCAACATCCCCATATCTACCAAATTTCTAGTTGGATGTCATTATGCTTCCCTGAATCGACATGTCACTTCCTTCCCTTTAAAGGAGTTCCATCACACTATCTAGGTCTATGAATTTTTACTCGGATGATGCCAACAATGATTAAATATTACGTGGTTCCTAAAACTTACGACAATATGGAACTTAGGTTTAGGAATTCACATCAAAATATGCCCATTATGACTAAACCTTATTTGGTTCTTTGCGCTAGAGGGACCGTTCAACTACCTCATTCCCCACCTTCATCTCATAGTCGGTGGTATGGTTTGGACACTTTTGATCCAAATTATTATTCGATTCCCCACTCTGCTTCTGATTCATATCCAAACTATTCTTTAGAATCCTCTCCATCTTCCGATGATTTTGATCCAAACTACTATTTGTATTCCTATGAATTGAATCCTAAGTTTTGGTCCTCCCTTCCTTTGTAGGACCTCATTTATCAGTCACCTCAACAACATCTTCCTCCTTTGAAGATCATGTGACTCCTAATTCTTCTAATAAATCATCTAATATGACTCCTAAGTCACGGTCCTCCCTTTCTTCGTAGGACCTCTTTCATCACCACCTCAACAAAATTATTCCTTCTTCAAGGATTCATGCGACTCAAATTCCTTCTAGTCATTCATCCTAGTTTACTCCTACGTCATAATCTGTAGAATTTAGACTCAATCCTACTAGTTTACCAACACTATATCATCGTATAGGTAAATCCATTTCATCTTCTTCATCTCCTGAGTCATCTTCTTCTATCAATCAGAATCCAATCCCTCTTTGGCCCTTGAGCCCTTTCAACCATATCGTACCATCTTCTCACCCATCTTCTAAAGATCAATGCCTACGTCCACAAAACGTTTTGCAAGAAATGATGGGCTAAGATATCTTTTCGACGCACTATCAAATTCCTTTATGGACACAATAAGGTCAAGTCTTCCCCTCGTCTACATCATCACACATCTTCTAAAACTTCCATGCTTGTTGAACCCGTTTCTTCTAGTCAACCTCCTATGGTCAAAGAAAAACAACCTCTACTGATTGATTTCTCTCATAATGAAGGAACCATCAGACTACATGAATATATCCCTCTAGAGGATTACAAACAAGGATTCTTTCTAGAACTCAATACGCTCACATATGGGGAGGAAGAAATTGATTCCTTTTGTTAGAACGTAGAGGAAGAGCCTAAGGTCATGGAACTTGATTCTTCTTCTATTATCACATCTTCTCCTTCCTTTGGTCTTGAAGGGATTCTTATGTCTAGCATTGATCCATGGCCCTTCTTCTCATTACCCAATCATTATTTATCTATCATGATTCCTCAATCACAATCACATTGTGGGTCACCATCTAGTATCCCTTCACCATCTTCCATGTGTGGGTCGCATCCTAGTAGCCCATCCTCATCTTCTCTTGGGCCACATCTTAGTAGTGCTCTTTCCTATATTGGTCGGTCTACTCCATGTAGCCCTTTATCTTCTATCCTTGGGATGTCATCTAGTAGCCCTCCATTTTCTACTTGTGGGTCACCCCTAGTAGTCCCTCATTATCTTCTTCCATTCTGGGGCCACGTCCTAGTAGCCCTCCATTATCTTTCATTTATGATTCACCTTGGGGTAACCCATTATCTTCTATTCTTGGGCCATGTCCTAGTAGCCCTTCATCCTCTTCTATTCTTGGGTCATGTCCTCATAGCCCAATTTCTTCCATCTTAGGGCCATATCCAAGCATCCCTTCATCATATTCTATTAGTGGTTCACCTCCGGTAGCCCATGTTCTTCAATTATTAGACCGTATCCTTTTCCTCACATCAATCATAAACGTTCGCTTTATTCTCCCACTTCTTAGGATCAAAAATTCACACATTAGCTTATAAAAACCCAAACGATTTATGCATCAAGCTTAGATCAAAACTTTGAAGAGTTCTAAAACTCCTAACAAGTTAAATGATCTTAAAGTTAATATTCATATGTGATTCAAGAATGCACACCAACGTAACCATCAAGCATGGCACAAATTGTAGAAACACTGTGGATATGCAACTAAAGCTCCCGCATAAGAAATTCACTTTTTAAGATAATTTACAATCATTTGTTGAGTATAATCTTACCTTGATAATTAAGATCAGGGATAACATAAATCCTAATAAACAAACACGCATAATCTCTCTTATCAAGTAATTCACAAACATCGTTGTTTTTCCTATCACACGGAGTGACTTTATTAGTCCCAATCTTCCAAAAAACTATCAAAAATCTAAAAATCATCAAAAAAATTAAAAAAATGAGAACACATAAAAAAATCAAAGTTACAAAGATCAAACATTTCCATCAGGTATTTCATACACATGGATGTTCTTTCTTCCCTTTCTTACTCTTCTTCTGCAGTCTTCATACCATTTTCATCCCTTCGATGATATTAGTTTATTCACTCAAATTTTGTGACATTTATATCTATGGTATATGTTTAACCTTTGTATTTTATCACCTTAGTAATTTAAAGAATGTCGACCTCTTAGATATTCTATCACAATCAACATCTAATGAACTTGTTGCGAAGAAATTTTAGATATATTTGTTGACACTAGTCAATGTCTTCATCACAATCACTTCCACATCCTTCCATCAAGCCATTTTTGGTGCTTAACCCCTTGCAAAGATCAAGAGAGCTGAAATAAATTTTCAAGAAGCAAAAGAATCAAAATCAATAAAATCAAACAACATAAAGCTAAAAGTAAAATAAAATTTATATATAACTCTCTCTTGGAGTATTTCAATTAATCTCGAATCTACCAGGGCTATGGATTCTGAATGGAAGTAGATAATTTTTGCGATTAGAATCAAATACATCTCCGTCGAGGCTATGGATCTCCTTCCACAATACAATCATAGATCACCTTTAAAAATAAATTATTCCTACACATTGGCTAGTGTGTCTTCACTTGTTGTCTATCAAATCTCCTGTTCAAGAGGTAAATAATTTCCATGTATACACAATGGCTCTCTATTAGCAAATAGGATTAGTATGTTACCAAGTGTATTTTCTTTGGACCTTGTTCGGACTCTTACTCTAGTCTGTATCTTGTCTCATGATTTTTTCCTTTAGCTAATCGCTTCTTCATTACGACACTTCTAAGATATATTCATATCATTTACATCATTCTTTTACTTTTTTAGAACATCCATGTATATAAGGTTGCATTTTTGACATGTTTGCAGACACCTTTATCCCCTTTCACAAAAATAATCTCCCAATTCCTTTCTAGCATGTGTTTATTAACTAGCTTACACTTTGGGGGCATCCTTGCTCCTTCCCAACATGTTATTAGGTTTAAGTTCATCATCATCTTAAACCTATCCATATTATCCTTGATCTCCCTTTTGCATGTGAATATTTTTCCTTTGAATACTTCCACCTAAGACTCGGGAAAATTTTGGATCTTCACTTTCTCATGCGTATGTAGCATTCTTCCCTTATACATCCCATCCATCGCTAGGGGCATCCATGTTTCCTCATCTTCTTATACATAGCTTCAAAAACTTTCAAAATACCAAAAAAATTCAAATATGTTAGAAAAAATCAGCACATTCAAATATGTTTGAAAAAATTCTAAAAATCAAAAATCATCTTATAAAATGTCATTCTTTGGTTCTTGTTTGTTCTTGTCATAAATGAATCACGGATCATCTGGATCTTCCCTTATTAACAAAGATAGTTGCATGATTCATTTATACTCGGGGCATAACAAGTTTCTGGTACTATTTCATAGCGCACAATGATTTATCGTTGGGTGAAGTGTCCTCCATTATTCCCCTTACATGTATCCTTTCTTTGGGCACCATTTCTAGCCCTTGTTGTTTAACACGAATGGGTTGGAATTAAAGTTTAATAATAAAACCATTACAATATTTTTCTCTGTTAGGTTATCTTGTTTACTTTCTCATATTGCATTGCATTATGTATGTTGCATGGAGTTAGGCATCTTTTACTTTCTTGTATTGCATTGCATTTTGTATGTTGCATGGATTTGGCATTTTTAGTAATGAATAATTGTTCATGTATGGCTTTTCATATTATAGTACACTTTTTTTTTGTATGTGTTATTTTTAATAAGAAATGATGATTTAGATTCTAAGTAATATGATGAAAAATAAATTTGTTTACAAAGATTACCTTTGGTTGGATGTTAGCTCATTCCCCTTCCTCATCCTCATTTTATTCTACTATTTCACTTGGTGTATCATGTCCCTCCTCATTCTTCTATCTACTTCCTTATTCTTTTCGATCATCGATCAACCTCTTTCATCACCCTATCGACACTTTAGGGGGCTTCCTTTATTCTATTAATTTTTCTTCCTCTCCTTAAAAATCTTAGTTGTTTACGCTTCTCTACTTTATTTTAAGTGGCGTAGCTTACGCCACCCCAAAGAGGAGCAAATCTAGACACCTATAGTTTGATCAAAGTAATATTATTCCTAATATTACACTAACTATTCTACTCCTTCCAAATTGACGACATTCTACAAACTATTCTTAATATTGCACTAACTACTAACTATTCTACACCTAGGGTCATTTAGGCCTATCTAACTCTCTTTTAGGACATTCTTTTGGTTGTATTCCTCTTATAGCCAACTAATTAGGCTAATATAAGCCTCTTATTATCTAAACTCGCTTCTTATCTCCTTCTAAATCACTTCTACTGGCTTCCTAGGTTATCAATCCCTTTTATTAGATTGAGTAGTCCTCTCTCAACTCTCTCGAGACTCCTAATCACTTGCTAATCGGGATGAATTAGCCTAAACCTAGTTTAACTAGCCTAAGCCATGTCTAACCTCTTCTAATATGTAAAGTGCTTTTTAGACTTTCCCATTTTTCCCACATGCACTAGAATTCCAATATCTTCTAAATAAAAATATATAAATAGAAGGGTCACCCCTCCTTTTAAATTTACACTTTGTTTACATAGAAAAAATATCATAACACTTTGGAAAGGCATTAGACTCTATTTATGATAGCTTCAAGCTATAAGACATTTGATCTTGGCCATACTCCATTGTTAAGAGCTCCTCCATCTTGCATCCATCCACTCCAAATCTAGTTAGTAAGGGAAGATCCAAGCTTGGCCTTGTAGCCAACTAGGAGAGATCTCTTCACTATTTTTGGGAGAAAATAACAAACAATTTGATTTATTAGAATCTAACTAGGTTCAATTTCATTAAGCCTAAAGAGTAGAATACAATTAACATGTTGATTGTTTCTTTCATAATACATGCATTGAAGTTAATTTGTTTATCTCTTATCTTAATGGTTATTAAGGGATTTGGTTCAAGATTTTAGACTACTAGGTGTTAGTCTAGTTTACATATTTTCCCAAGATTTTCTTTAATACTGTTTCCTACATTAACACAACTAAAATGAGGGACACACCACCTATCCATTTATACCTAATTACTTGAATAAGGTTTGTTCTCATAATTAATCATTATGCAGACTTTAATCTGCAACCTGCACTTAATCAAATAATGTTTACTACCCTAACTTAAAGGAAAGTTGTAATCAAACCTCATAAAAATTTGGGTATGTCATCTATCGTCGATAGTAACTCAGGTGAGATTAACAAGATGGGATTAAATTGAACTAATGAAAATTGTTAAGATATGATGTTTCATCTAGTGGAACTTGACGGATTATCGCAGTATAGTCACTTTTGCACACTACCTAGCTATTGGCGTAAGTCATTAATTGGTTACTATGGAGCAACAACTATGACATGATATTTTTTCAAGCTCCCTAAACCTTGCTATCGTAAATCATTAGATCTAAGTAAGTGACAAATACTAATTTGAAATAGGAGTATGGCCTTGTCTTGATGCCATCTTATAATGACTACGGGAAAGGAAGAGGATCCAAAGTGATGTAAGTCAATTCAGATACGCTTAATTTTCCTTAGTCACCCTAAGCTTACTTATCGGCATTGGCCCATGCATACTATCCCTAATTAGTACCTAGAATAGAAATTGGAAGTAGTTTATGTAAATCAATTTAGTCCTAATAAAGATAAAAATTTTGAGTGTGTGGTGAAATATATATTCCTTTTGATGACTATGTTGTCTAGGAATTAAAGCATGACAAACATGTCTTATAACTTTGTCCAAAGTAACGTAAGTTGTTGATTGCATTGTCCTAATTTCACCTAGACTAAATATGTTAAATATCATATAAGTTGTCTATAACATATACCCGGATATGGAATTTAGAGTTTAAAACTTGAATGACCATGATAAAATAAGGGAACCATAAGTATACCTAGTACACACCTTGATTAAATGAGATATGAGGGATTGGTTTAACTCGACTCATAACAATTGCATATGGTTTTCTATTGTAGGATAGATTGACTAAGATAATGTTGGTTCCAAATTATGTGAATTTAGAACAGTGAATCATTATGAGAAAAAAAATTCCCTTTTATTGAATTCTTAAATAAGTATGTTACAAAGTTATAAAAGAACGATCACACCGACATTGTAAGCAATGAGGTGGATGATGTTGAATATAAGGTAAATGGATGAGACGCTTATCAAGTAAGGTTCATATAACATCATGTGGTTTAGAATTATGTGAGAATTGCAATGGTTCATGAGTGGGAGATGAACAAGACATAGGTGAATTCCAACACAATGGAGTGGAAGAAATATTTTTATGTAGAGGTAGAGATGGGGACCATGGAGGTATTTTAATGGATGGGAGAGAAGAAAAAATAGTAGAAGAAGGAGAACAGGGTGATATAATAAGTGAAATAATTAAATCATGTTCTAAATCAATGAATTTATAGCATAAGAGAGTAAAATATTCACATGTATTATATAATAGTTTTTCTTTCAATGCAGGAATTAAGCCACGACAAAAGATAAATTGATTTTCTAAATCAATGGGCTGAAATAATAACTAATGCATGCAAGAATTGAAGCGTAAAATATAATCTAAAATTGGTTCATTCTTTCCTTGATGTGAATAATTCTAGTGTTCATATGTAACTTTAGGACCATTGTTAGAAATAAATTTTCTAAGAAAAGTATCCTCCATATCATAATAAGTACTAATGGATCCATAAGGCAAATGAGTATACCATTGGAGAGCATGATCAACAAGACTATGACAAAATGCTTTAAGTAACAAGAAATCATTGGAATAAGCAGACATGGCTAAATGATAATGCTTGAGATGTAAATAAGGATTACCAGTACCATTGAAATAGGATAAAATAGGCATGATGAAGTATTTTGGGAAAGTGCAATTGTGAATATTTTTAGGGATATGATTTCCATGCAGAGAATTATTGTCAATGGAATCATAATAGGCTTTAATTTTGAGGGTGAGTGTATGAACTTGAGATGAAAATTTTCCAACTACATGCATGTGGGATAGAATATCCTGTGAAGGAATGGTTGGTGAGGTGAGAGAGGAATACTTAGGGTTTCAATTTTTCCATTATTAGTGATAATGGGAGCATGAGAAAGAGGAGTGGATGTGAAAGGATGAGAAGGAGGTGGAGGAGGAGGAGGAGAGGAATATGGAGGCTATATGGGAATGTTAGATGTAGGCTCGGGATACATGATAAGAGTTGTGCTAATAGTGGGAGTGGAATAATAATGACCAACAAATTCAAAATTAGAATAAAGAGGAGTAGTACATTCACATTCAACAATCTTAAGAGAATTCATATCATCATAAGCATGTTCATGATCAGAAGCATAATTGACATAACTATCAGTCATATTTTGACAAGGAAGTATTTAATCAAGCTTATCATCAGTATATAAAGACGTAGTAGGAGTACTAATATCATATTTATCATTTTAATTATTGTGAGCATTTTTAGAAGTAGAAAGAGTAGGAAATATAGCTTTACATTCATATTAACTACTAATAGAAGATAAATCAAGCATATTTACATTTTCAACATGGAAAGTATATCTATTGGTATCCACATTATCACAAGCAATAACATAATCAACCAAAGCATTTACAGTAAAATTATCAAGTTCTATAAGAGGAGGAGAAGAAGATGCAACATCATGAGTGACTATGGAAGATTAGGGAGAACATGAAGCAAATATTTTTTCATGTGAGACTGTGTAAATGTTAAGGGTGTCAAGGCCAACAAGAAGTTTATCTTGGAAATTAAGGAGTTTTTGGAGGACAGAGGAATCACATTGAGGATTTTGGTAAAGGACACAAAATGTGAATTTTACGAAGCACCGTTAAAAATGGGTTATAAGAATATATCGGGCATATTATGCCTAGGAGATGAGGACCTCTTCTTGGCCATGAGGGTTTTGGGATCATAGGAAATAAGCTAGAATAAGAGTGGGCTTACATAATGATCTAATAAAAATTTAATTGGAGAGTAAGCGATATGATAAAATATAGTAAATATACAAATTCTAAGCACTCAAGAAATGTAAAACTATAAGTAAATGGGAGAGATAAATTACTTAGCTAAATATTGCACAATCTGGAATTGATATGGGCATTTAAAATTGTTGAACTGGAATGAAATAGTGTTGCAAATAGTCCCTGTAAATTTTGGGACCTGAGAATGATGTCGGAGATGGGCACTTAGTGCTGAAAAGGGCGCATGTGTGGTGGTGACTATTCCTAGGCACTAGTGACTACGTAGAATCTTAGAATTTACTTTTTCATATATTGCTAGGGTTTTACTTTGCTTGCTTTATTAGTCACCTATTATTCACCCTTTGATCTTTGAGGGTACATGTAACCAAAAAAACAAACCATAGCTACCTACACAAGCTCACAAACACATCAAATTAGTATTAAATATGCAAAATATGAAGTCATACTAACCCTGGAGGTCGCCCGATGAGTAAAATTATGACCGAGTGTTGCACTACATTCCAGACTCCATGTAGTTCTTTGTGTTTGTGCAAGAGATATTGTCCTTATTTTACCCTTGCATTAATGATGCTAAGATAGAAAGCTATAGATACATAAGATGCAAATATGTAGTATGAAATTCATCACTTCCCCTTCCTATGTAGTGTATGTATGATAGTGATAATATGTAGATTTGATTTCCCCTTAGAATTTCTAGGAAAAATAATAGAGTGTATGTTGTGATTATATATGGATATCTTGTTTGAATTTTGGCATTAGTGACACAAAAGGATAACTATGAGCTTGATATATGGATAAGAAAACTAAAAATGCCAACCACAAATGTCAAAAATGTGTAAAAAGAACAAAGAGCGCGAAGTGCCTTGAATAGACAGGAGTTCCTAGGCACTAATATATAGAGTGGGTGTCGGTGTCTTGGGATAAATTATGATATATGTGAAAATAAAAATAGATAGGGATCCATGTGACCAAATCAAAACTAATTATAAAAATTATAGATGTGAGAGAGAAAGACAAGAGGAATAATCAAAGAAAATTGATGGACAAGGATTGTGTCACTAGTGAATATTTTTCTTTCTTAAGATCCATGCATATAAAAACATACTTGATATCATATTAAAATAGTAGTATGTGCATGATTTTTTTTCTATAATAATGCAATCAAATCATCTTTCCTTAATAAAATAGATATGGTCAACCCTTCCTCTTCCCAAGGTAAAATATGTTGCCTCTAGGTTATTTAGACAACTAGGTTGTACACGAGATGGAAAATTTTCATTAGGAAAGTGGTTATTCCATTGAAGGGTGCTATAAATCCATTTGAATTTTAAGTTTCCATGACTATCTTAGTCTCCACTTAAAAAAACATTCCCTACCCACCATAGTCATGAACAAATCCCAACCTTCATGAAATAAACCATTTTCAACTCTAGAGAAAGATAGTGGTGGGTTATAGGTGTTGTGAGCAAAAAGTGAATATTCATATAAATTTCACCACAAGAAACAATGGGTGAAGAGTTAATCCTAAGGGCCTTTTGTCTCTTCAAATAATTAATAAAGGACAACCATTAGGTGTGAAACCTTCATGAGGTTAGAATACCATTTATGCCCTACTTCTTACCATGGAGGGTCATGTTCCTTTTGAATCAAGATGAATTAGTCTCAAGACCTCTTAATAGGATTTTAGTGGATGAAACCTTGATGTATATTTCCTACCGCTTGGAATGGTGCCCTAGGGAAACCTTATATTGTTATATGTGGATTTTCTTCTCTATTGAAATATGTCTTCTAATACAAGGGTGGTTAAACACTAATGAAACAAACCTATGGTGTGGGACTATTCCCTTTTGAGCTCCTAAGTATCTAAGAAGGAAAATCAAGCTTTGTCACTTTGAATTAATATTTTAAAAATGTTAATGGGTGACTTAACTACACAATGTAAAGGTAGAAAGAATACAAGTTAAAGAGAATAACCTTGGAAATGCATGGTCTCATAGATCATATTCACCACTGATGTTATATAGTGAATAAAATGCAAACATGAATGTAATACAAATAAAAGTAAAGGAAATTACTCTTGATAAGCTAACACAAAGATGAGGAAACTCATAAATTGTAAATGATAATGGATGGTTTGATGATTGTTATAAGTGGGACAACATGGTGTGTTAACACAATGAAATCTAATGAAAAATCTAAATCTTGAGACCTATATGAATGATTGTTAAGAACTCAATCTTTCCTTCTTGTATTCCTTTTTACTTGTATTATACTACGCTTGTATGAGTGATTGTGGTTGACAAGGTCATCTCGTTTGTGGAATGAATGTGCTCATGAGGCTTGGTTATCATTAACCCCTATTATTTACTAATCGATTAGAAGAATAAAATGTTATTTGTGTTATAGATGATATTTTGTGGCCAAATATTTTCATGACTCTTTTGAGGTTTTGAACCTTTAGAGAATTCTTGATTAGATACTCCAAAATGACATAATTGTCCAAATTGAAAAATTAGTAGATAGTACTTGACATCTGCAAAATGGAGTAATATTAGGATTGTAAGAGTATATCATGGTGTTTTTGAATAATGGATTGAAATATTACAGTTAAAAGTTTTGAATGTTTAATATTAATAATTTTATTAGTATGTTTATTATAATATATCATCATAGAATAAGAAATTATAAGCATGAAACTAAGCATTGCTTTATCCTTTGATAGTTATGTGTTAATGGGAACATATGTTAATTTTTTTGTTACGTATAGTATGAAAAAAAAGCTTAAATATAGACTTTATTTATATGAGTAGGTGTTTAAACATAGCTATGACTCATGGTGGGATGTGGTGTTATAAATTAATTTGGGTTTTTTGCTTAAATGTTTACCACATAAACTAATAAGTAGAAGCTTAACTTCACAATGTAAATGTAAAAAGTGCAAAATTAAATAAGTAAATCTTATATATGGTTATCATGTTAATTTTACATACATTTGGTGATGTATAGTGGAAAACATATCTAAAATGTTAGTGTATAGGATATAACTTAAAATAGATTTACTCTTAATGTCTTAATGCAAGAGAAAAGAGAAAACTCATAATTTATAAGGATAACATATGGTTTTAGTGAACATTATAAGTGGGTAGATTGAATGCTTAAGAACAAGAAAATTTGTTAAGATTGAATAATTTAATTCACAAAACCTATGTTCATGGTCATATTAACTCAACCTTTTATTTTCTCATATCCCTTTTATTTGTATAATACTATGCACATTTGAGTGGATGAGGATTGACCTTGTCCTTCCTTTTGTTGGAACGTACGTGCTCAAGGATTGTGGTTATCTTTAACCCCTACTTCATACAAATGGATTAATTAAATCAAATGTAAATTTTGAAACATGTGTATGTCATGGTTAAAGACATTACTTTCCTCTTCTTTGTGGTTATGGTTATAGTCTTATCTTAGGCTCAACAAGGTTATAATGGGTAGTGTATAGTGGAAATAGGGTCCAAGTAAGGATTGCCAATCCTATGGGACTAATTGTGACTATAGTTTCAAATGGTCAAAAACACCTAAGAGGTGTTCCATTTTGAGAGGGTTGTTGTACCACTTAGGACGGGGTTAAATAAGGTGAGTCTTACAAAATTACAATTATATCAGAAGATGATGAAGCCACCATAGAAATAAGGGAGAGTAACTTGGTGATCCTTAGTAGGGAGTTAGTCTCCCTTGGCAGTAGCTTATGGAGTTACCTCTCTAGTATTATCTTGTGGATGGTGTAGTCGCACCCATCAAGTAAATGAAATCATATTCATATGTGAATACGTGAGTGTTGATTTCCTTAGTGTGCCCTTAGATGGATCAAAGTTATACGTGAAAGGTGCATGGACCTCATGAAAGGTGTTCTGAGTTATGGTTTCCTTCCTTTGTATAGTTGGACCACATGTGGGCTAGACTTCATGGAAGAATTGTGGTTGGTAAATCCCTCTTTGGATTAGCATTTTTAGTGTAAGCATCACTTCTTGAACAATGAATATCATTGTTTTTAGCATCACAAGAGTTTTGTACACTTTTACCTAACATTTATTTGTTTAAGATTTAACGTTGAGATGTATGTTACGAAATGGGTAATGAGAGAAAACTATGAATTTTTGGCACTGAAATGGATTCTAAAATGAAATGTGGAATGATGTGTCATAAATATTTTCTTCCCCACTCCTGGAAAATTATTAATCCTATTTAATAAAACATAACACGTTCAAAAGTAAAACATAAAATCACGTGTTCACTAAATTTGTATGTGTCTTGTGATCGGTGTAACTACATTCTCATGTTATGTCATATAATAGTAAAATATATAGTTTTTGGGTTACTTTTTGTGTGGTAAATATTGGGTATTACATGATTCTATTAGTAATATCCTAATGCATGAAGAGTTAAGGTTTAGTGGATGAATACAAGTTTGTGCAAAGAAGTCACTTTCGGATGTATGCTATTCGAGTTGTCTCTCTTGAAATGATATGAGTATTTCATGAGAAAACATATATAGTCAAAAATTGTACAGTAAAGATTCAAGATATGTGGTGGTGATCAATGAGCTTGAGGGGGACCTAGAGTGATTATTATCCCTATGAGGTAATGCTTGAAATGATGTAATATTTGAATGAGAAAAATAGATGGTATCATGATATTATAGATTGTTAGAACCAAAAAGAAGTAAGTTACAAGTTTAAGATAACTTTTGAAGTAAAGGAAGATGAAGTTGACTATTAATCAGACATCATATGGTGTCAATGAAGATAGACAAGAAAAGTAAGTGATATGTGTAGGTACATTGACAGGGGGAGAAATTTGATGATCAAGTGAGTCACTATTTCATACAAAGAAGGTTATAAACATTGAGAGGCAAATTCAAGGCAGAGGTGGTGATGTTGGTGCATCTATATGACATGAGGTCAAGGTATGAGGTCTAATTCTTGTATAATTAGTTATATAGAGAGGGTATAACCTCAAGCAAATCCATAAGGGGTTTTTCCATGTGCTCTATATGCTTCTATAGCAAGATAAGGTTGGGCTATTTTTCTCTGAAAGGTTGGTTTAGGAACCTAAGTCCTAAATATTGCTTACAACTAGAATATGGAAGAATTAAACTTATTTTAAGTATCTTTAGCTGAGATAGTCAAATATATGAGATAGAAAGATGTTATCTTTTAAAGATCAGGTTGTTGGTATGTGTATGTGGTATGAAATCATATGTACAAGGGAGTGACAATGATCTTAATGCAATGTCTTTGAAGACAAAAATAAATTCAAGGAAGGAGAAACAAGTTGGTGATCTTGAATGACGACTTTGGTTGATGTTTCCAACCAAGAAGGGGTAAAAATAAGTTAATGAAAATGAAAAATATGTGCTACAAGTATGTACTTTATCATTAATGTAAAAAGGGGAGAAGAATTAAGTTATTTTCCATCAATGACAAAGGAGGATGGAGTGCAAGAGGAAGTTTGTAGTGAATGTGACATGGTACTTTAAGGCATGGATTGATTTCATGGTGTCATGATGGAGATCACCTAATAAGGATTAGCTTCATAAAGTAGCTAGTGGCTTGTAGAGGCATGATGTTGATGTGATAGCATGTCAAGATGATGTACTCGATGTTTAGGAAGGTGTGTGATGAGGTGATATAGTCAACATGATAGACACAAGGGTGCATGAATGACATTAGTAATACTGGCTTAGTACAATAGCCTAATTATGAGGCATACTCAATAGGATGACTTGGTATGATGGATTAAAGTCATGAGGAATCTAGAGAAACATGTTCAAGGCTTGGAAATTATGAAGAGCATGAGTTAAGAAGAGATTTAGGCATGAAGAGCATAAACAAAGGTTGAAACAAGCACAAATAGGCCTGATTCTAAGACCTAGCACAAGAATTTATTTGATTATGGAGTAAATCAAGATAATGTGGGATGTTACAAGCATGAGGAGTGTGTAGTGATAGTGTAGAGATGATGTGGAAGGTGCCACGAGTCTAGATTTAGTTATTAGAGACATGATTGAGTTCTTTTGGAGGCTTATTCTTGATGATAAATATTTATGCATGGAAAGGTCGTGGTGGATGAATATTTTCGATAGGTGTAGAGTAAAATAAGCCTCGGGACATTTCAAGGAGGTCAACATAATAATGTGGACAAAGTTTCAGGTTAAAACTCAAAGGAAGAAGAAATAAAATGATTTTTGGCTCTATCAAGTTCCTAAAGATGAAAAACCCAAACTTGATGGTGAAATTAATTTTCTCACCCACACATATGATATTTGCATGGTATCCTAAGGATTTTAGGGATGATGGTACATGGATTTAAGAATCCAAATAAATAAGAATTAGGTCAAATAAACATCAAAGCTTTATGAATGATCGTTAAGAAGGAAAGTAGTTTCTAAACCATCCTAAAACCCTCCTTTGTGATCTATGGAGAAGAATTGATGTTTTTGGTTATAAAATAGATTAAGAAATTTTATTTTATGACTTGGGATTGTAATGAATTATTACTACTTCATTTTGGTGGTGGTCTGATTTTCTAGGTCAGCTAGTAAGGTACATGAATATGCTTGATTTGAAGAAATTTAATGGTATTGTCATGCATAGTAGAGTTCATGATAAAAATCACAGTGTAAGAGAAATATTGGGATGTGCCCCAAGTTCCCATTATAATTTTCATGTTGGTCATTTTCATAATTTTTATGAAACAAGGTAAATAAGATGACACAGAAATTAAGGCCTAACAAGGCAAAAAATAGTCAAGTTGGTTTGAAAAGATGATGTTATAAATGCATGTTGTGGAAGTGAAATATAAGCATGGATGGTTGATATATTTTTATATGATATTTTTGAGCCCTTGATTTGATTGTGTGAATTGATTTCAAGTATAATTTTAGATAGTCTAAACTATCCCATTAGCCTTGTCAAGAAGGTCTGAGAAACGGAAGTACAAATGTGATATTCTCCACATAACCCATGCAAGTGAAGGCTTCAATTTTGGCTTGAGGTATATAGTTAAGTTTTAAAGGATTTATTTTGACATGAAAGTGGTATTTGGAGCATTTGAATCTATCTAAGACAAGACTAGTTTTTGTGTCATGAAACCCGGTTTGAGAGGTCTCAAAAATGCATGCATGGTAAACCCTTATATGTTGAAATGATTATTGTTGTTGGTTTTAAAAGTTTCACAAGGATGAGTTATTTAAATAAATGAGTCGTAGGTTCCATGAACAAGTGATTTGATGAGTAAACTAAATAATTTTGTGAAGATTGGTTTTCTATGTTTGCAAACCCTTTGAGGCCTTGTCCAAAGCAATATTGCATGGAGAGAATGAATATGGTAGGATAGATCCAAGTCATTTAATGTGATATAGAGATCACATCACAATTTCTCCAAGAATCATAACTTTTTGATGATTCAGGTCATTAGTGTTTATTAAATAATCTTGTGCTGTATATTTGAGCTTTCTTGATTGTGAGTATCAAGTGAGAAGAAGAGTTTAAATAAAGTCAACATGTCCCGATATGAAAAATTACAATCATTTAGTTATGTTTTTAACATATTAAATATTCCTTCTTCATGTTTTCATTACATTATTTTAAGCCTAGAGTGAGTGCATGCATTCAATTCGAAGATTATATTATGAAGTTCATACACCTAGTGGAGCTAATAACTCCTAATGGATGTTTGTTGAGAAAATGGCGAGTTATAGAGTGTGTAAAGGATTTATAATGAAAATATAATACCTCGGTAGCATAACTGATGCTCCATAGCACTTGGCTTGAGTTATATTATCAATAAGACAAAGGAATCTACGTTGAGAAGAAGACAATAAGGACTAAACCCATTACAATGTAAGTTGTTAGCATGTCATACTCAAATTGAAACAATATCATATGTGTCATAGGTGTAGTGAGTTTAGGAATGTATTTATAGTTCTACATAGGTGTTATAGGTGGCATGACAGGTCAAACAAGGTCAGTACTTGTAACTGACACTCATGCACATGTAATAATGACATTGCATCAAGTTTTAGATGATGTCACATAAGACCTTGTGTACGAGTTGAAGTGTGAAGAATTTGAAGAGATAGAATATGAAGTGTAAGAGGTGTAATAACTTGTTATCCTCTTATATATGTATACCAAAGTATGCTTTTAAATGATATTTTGATGCCTACATTTTATAGGAGTATGAGATTATGAAAAAGAGAGGTTCATCCTTGTGTATATAAGTTAAAATGTGTTTGTTTTGTGGAAATTTTTAGGAGAATCATGAGCTGATGAGAACAATGAAATGAGAGAGGAGAAATATGAGATTATTATTGTTTGAATGAAGGTCACAAATGTGTGAGTGAAATAATCTTTAAAGACCGTATTTACAACAGTATGAACATATGAGAAAATAGGTGAAACAAGGGGTGCAAAATAAAAGGATAAAGATATAGGAGATGAATAAGAGATCACAATTTTTGGTTTGAGAAACTAGATGAAGGTGATAAAATATTGTAAGGTATAAGTGGGTGTTTAGTAAAATTTGGGATTTGTTTCTCCCATGAAATTTCTAGCTTGCAAAATAAGGGAGTTGGTGCTTCCATGTCAAGTAGGTTCTTGAATAAATTGTTGGAGTTGGTGCTTCAAGTTGAGTGGGTGATCAAAAAATTGAAATTATTATAATATTTTATGGGACAATTATCCTTATAGTGCATTGATTTTAGTGGGTTTTTCTCCATTTAAGGGTTTCCCACATTAAACATTGTATTCATGTGATCTTGCATGTTATTTTCTTATATTTGAATTTTTTGTTCCCTCGTGGTAAGGGTTGATAAAAATAGAATGGCTTGTTGAGTTCTTGAAGTTTTTAAATTTTTGAGAAGCGGTGATTAACCCATCCCCTCTCGGTTCTTATTTTTCCAACACTTCAGCATCTTATTCATATTAAACACCTTTGTCTCCCTAACTTTATATTGTCTTTATTGCCATGAAAAATGGTTCTTCCTTTTCACTAACAAGGTTGCTTTCATAAATTTCCTCAAATGAGTTATATTCTTCATTGGTGTAGAGATTTTTCTTGTACTTGTAGAAATTCTATTATGTCAAAATTACAACATGCCTAATTTGTTGTCACATGGGTGTGGGTAATTTGGTGTAATTTTTTCTAACATGGGACCATCTCTCAAGCTGTGGGACTTGCAAACTTGAGATGGTCCTCCGAAGAAGGTCAGATTCCTATTCCTAATCCTAATGTTAAACTACTCCTAAGAGAGGAAATTTAGACAACTAATCCTAATATAACCATTCCAAGAGAGAGAGAGAGAGAGAGAGAGAGAGAGATGCATGAAAGGGAAATACTAATCTAATGAAGGTGATAACACCAAATAAAAGGGTGGAAAGATACTTTGATTGAGGGAAATTGGAGGGAAAATGGAGTTGAGAGAGACTAGACCAATGTGACACAGACCCAAAGAAGCATTCACCATCCGATCTCCATGAAACACAACATCCTGCACCGACAAAATGAGACATACATGCATAAAAAGACAACAATAGAAATAAAGAGGAAAGGAAACAAAAAAAAAAAATGCAAGGTTTGAAATAACACCACAAACATATATTTAATTTCTCTTATAATATGCATAGTCCATTACATTTATTAAATAGAGGCACAAATACATTTTAGGACCAAGATAAGGCTCGTAGCTCAAGGAATTTGAGAAAAAAAATTGGTAGAGTTTCCTCATGCCCAAAACATCTTTGCCTTCAAATGAAGGGTTTTTACAGTATATAGAGGAAGAAACTTGAATTTTATTCACCAAATAACAACTTTCATTTACTCTCTAAAAATAGGTATGGGTAGCCATACAAATTCAATTCCCAAGGGTAATTTTCTAGTAGAAGAAGACATGGGCATTGTAGTTCATTAAAATTGGGTATTGGACTGGTATTCACCCACCTACCTTCACCTAATATAAGTACCATCTAACCCATGAATCATCTAGCCTTGAAAGTGATTGGTACAACCAGGACAACCGAATGACCAACAAACCGTCCAACCCCTAAGTCGTCTAATCCCCAAGTCACCCTGCAAATTGGGACCAACTTGCAAAGGTGATATCTCGAGCACCCGGATGAATTTTGGGGTGAAATTTTATATGATTCCATATAGAAACAACCAACTAAATCCAACATGATGGTTAAAAGATATAATTTTTTTTGAAACACCTCTAAATTGTCCCTTATTTCTTAGTATTTCTAGTTGTGCAATAGAAGAATGATTTTCCTCATAAAGTATATGATGGTTCAATATGTCCCATATTTTTCACCATGCAAGGCATGAAAAATGATTTCCATAGGTAAATTTTTAGACTTAAAATTCCTCACATGAATCTTAGAATATTTCTTTTAAT
This sequence comes from Taxus wallichiana var. yunnanensis, assembly GCA_018340775.1. Lineage (NCBI taxonomy): Eukaryota > Viridiplantae > Streptophyta > Pinopsida > Cupressales > Taxaceae > Taxus > Taxus wallichiana. Next base: position 635,372,483 of record CM031241.1, read on the forward strand.
CTTAGGTCCTCTTTCACGGTGTATACTCCTTTAGGCCCGAAATCTCACTTCTGATGAATTGGCTCTAAAACCTCTGAAAATTCCCTGAATCTTCCAAAATCAGCTCCTTAGTGTTCCTAGAACTTGAATACTCCTCTGTGATCATTTATTTCCAAGCCCTATGCTACCCTGCGCAACCGTAAAACATTTCACTCATCAACAGTTGATGCCCAAATTTGTTAAGTTGTCCATTTTACGAGGGGGTCTAAAAAGGATAACAATTGACAACTTGAGGGATGATCTGCTTACTAGATTTGAAATACCAGATTACTTTGGAGGATCCATTGGGCTTGGATTCATTGTTAATGGTCCAAATTGACCTGGCCCTTTAAATTTCGATATCGAGTCTCCTAGATGTTGTCAAACCATGGGTTGACTTGTTCTTGCTGCATTTTCCAAGTCTTTGTAAGAAAATATTAAAATTAAGATTACTGAATTTTTTTATCATGGGATTCTCTTTCTCTACAAATATTATCTATGGGATGAAGGATGAAGCCCTATGAAACTATCCCAAATCTAATTTAGTTTCTCTGCATATGGATTTTCTCAAATATAACAAGCTGTTTCTTGCAACATCAAACTCCTTTCTACTACATTTCCCTCCCGAAAATCATGATGAAATGTGCAAGAGAAATAAAAAACACAAAACACTATGTACAAAACTGAAAATCACACATGCTTTAAGTGAAACATGCAGAGAGTACATAGACACTTCTTCTGCTGAAATCAAACCTACCTACTCTACTCTAACCTAAGAAATGGAAAGCTCAAACAAATCCTGACATTGGTAAGGAGAACTAGCTTCCCTTTTTCACAAACTTAGACCATGTAACTGATTTGGCAAGGGACACGGTATTTTGCATGAGTGAAAAACTGAAAAGAGGCCAATTCTTCACCCATCTAACCAAACTACCAACATCAATAAAAATTACCTCCTCAATTTGTTTATTGTTTAGATCCTGGAGGCTTTGGTGCTAACATTTGGTGTTATGAATATCATCCTCATGTTCGAAGTGAACATGACTAGTTTTGGCTCCTCTTTTGGATCCAATGAAGCCAAGTACACGATGGGGTATGATATGATCCTTGCGACTTGCTCGGTTATCTAAATTCGACTTCAACAATGAATTCTTTTATAGGCCTTCCCGGAAAGGGTAGTGACTGTCTATTAGTTGATTTTATCTACATTGCATATCCACATATAGTTGATCTTATGCCTTGATGACTAATATGCAAGTGGTGTCATTCTTGTTCCCTTCCTCCTTTCCCAGTGTGTAGCTCGAGATGACTCAAATCCTCCAATCTTGGTCCAAGTGGGTTGTTTGAAGAAGCAAGTTGTTCTTGCACATTCTCCTCCATGGAAATAGGATCTTGTTTTTGGGAATGAATAATGGATTAGAAGAGGTTGTGATCTCCATAGGATCTTCTCCATCAAATAAATCCTCCAAGTCTAACGGATAACTTTGCCTCCTCATTGTCTTGATACATTAAGGGATCTCCTTTCTCCATGATGACCTTTGAATCGAAACTTGTTCATCATGGTTCCCCTCATCTTTGAACATGAATTTTGAGAGCTCAAAGTTATCTTCAACATTAGAATTGGGGAGAATGAAGTGGGAGGAAGGCTTGGAGCTTCTTACGTGGCCTTCTCTACATTTAAAACCTCCAAAATTGTTTTGTTCTCCTTCATAGCATGCTACTATTTTTTTGGATTTAGAACATATCTACCCTCTTCCTCTACTGATTTTACATCTGGTGAATGATCCACAATTTATGAAAATACAGTTCTATTGTGGACCTTTGCACTCGAAAAACATCGATTATTGATCTTCTTCTACTTCTTGCTTTGCTTCTGCTGTAACTATATTAGTTGTTACCACATGTTCTCTAACCTTAGCCTCCTCCAAAGGATTTACTAGTAAGATAAACTTCTCTATTCTGAACCTTGAAGCCAAATTATTCAAAAATTCTAGCATTTCTTCTCTGTTGGGATTTTCTCTTTGTTGTGCCTCTTGGTTTGGTTCTTTGAGTTTCTTCCCAACTAGGATTGGGAAATACAAGAGGAGGGGTGGGTTAGGACTCAATTTATGTTGCCATTTATCGAGGTTGTGGATGAGAAGGTATCGTATTTTTATCTTATAGAGGGCTTAGGTTTGGAAGGTAAAAGGGTAGATAAATTGAGAAGGGATGGAAGAGTAGAAGGTGGAGAAATGGATTCCAAAATGAGGGTAGCAGGTGAAAATATTTGAAACTAAGGTTCAAGATGATATGGTTTTGTTTGGGGGATGGAGAGAAGGTTGTGAGATGATGTAGGACTTATCCATTGACAAGGTTCCTTAGTACCAAGTTCATAAGCATCTATCTCCTTGGTCCACTGTGCAAGTTGTGGGAGCATCTCAATCATGAAATCAAGCTTCTACTATGGGTTGTAGTGTCTTAGCATGGGCCAAACCATGGAGAAGGTGCCCTAAAGCCAATCCTAAATTCCTTCATTTGAGCTATAGCCCTTATTTGCACCATAGTTTCCTCCGTATTTCGAATCTTCTATTGTAACTTGACATCACCAAATGTAGGATAACCTCCATAATCCACATTTTCTTACTCTTCAAAAATCCATAGTTCGGTGGATAACCGGATAGATTTACATCTTACTCATATGGGTATGTGTATTGTTGATATTCATTATAGTATAGATCTGGAGGTTATTGATGATAACCTAGAAACAAAATTTACAAGTATGAAGGAGGGTTTGAATGGCACTCCTGTTACTACAAATGTGAATTCCATGTGGGGAATGAAGTCATGTCTACACAACTTCATGAATGAAGGAAAATGGAAAGATGTGGAAAGACAAATGGAAGGAAAGTCTGCAACTTAGATAATGGGTTATTAACCAAATGGAGTCACCAAATGTGTTTTGCATGTGCCTCCAAAGGTTGAGATTCCAACAAGAGCACACCAACTTGTTGATATGAAGATGTAAATATGTTTAGTCTCATCCCACTTTGGGCATGCCAAAAATTTTAGTGTCGGTAGCATGGTGGTTAATATATTGCAATGAAACACCTATGAAATTTAGAGATTTCACCTACTTGTCCCACCAGGCATGCCAAAACTGTTATGTCAAAATTACAAAGACCCCTTATTTTTGTCACATGTGTGTGGGGTAAGCAGTGTAATTTTTCTAACATGGGATCATCTCTCAAACCATGGGACTTGCAAACTTGAGACGGTCCTCTGGAGAAGGCCAAATTCTTCTTCCTAATCCTAATGCTAAACTAGTCCTAAGAAAGTAAATGCAGCTAATTAATCCTAAATTAACCATTCCAAGGGACTAAGGAGAGAGAGAGAGAGAGGGTTAGAAAGATGCATGAAAGGGAAATTATAAGTCAAAGAAGACAATAACACCAAATAAAAGGGTGTGAGATACTCTAGTTGAGGAAAAATGGACGAAAATGGAGTTGAGAGAGATCGGACCAATGTGATACAAACTGAAAGTAGCATTAACCATCTTATCTCCATGAAACACAACATCCTGCACCTACAAAATGAGACAAACATGCACATAAAAACAAAAATAGAAATAGATAGGAAAGGAGACACAACAAAACAATGCAAGAGTTGAAATAACACCACAACATGGATTTTATTGCTTTTATAATATGCACAATATATTAAATTGATGAAATAGAGGCATAAATACATTTTCCAGAACCAAGAGAAGGCTTACTGACTCAAGGAATTTAAGAAACCAAATTAGGATAGTTTCCTCATGCCCAGAACATCTTTCCCTTCAAATGAATGGATTTTTACAATATATAGAGGAAGAACCTAGAATTTTCTTCACCAACCAACAAAATACATTTAATTCTATGAAAATAGGTATGGAAAACCATATAAATTCACTTCCCAAGGGTAATTTTCTGGTTGAAGAAGACATGGGTGCCATACTTCATTAAAATCGGTTATCGGGCTATCATTCACCCACCTACCTTCACTGATCCAAACCCCATCCAACCTCGATAGTGATTGGTAAAACAAAAAAACAAGGCGACTCTTGATCGATCTAACCCCTAGGTTTTCTAACCCCCTAGGACATCCAACCCCTAGGCCGTTCAACCTCCGGCCATCTAACCCCAAGCTACTTTGCAACTTGGGTCCAACTTGCGAAGGCGATATCTCGAGCTCCCAAATGAATTTTGGGGTGAAATTTTATATGATTCCACCTAGAAACAACCCACTAAATCTAAAGGTGATGGCATCAAGATATAATTTTGACTGAAAAATCTCCAAATTTTACCTTCTTTCATGGGATTGTCACTTATGCACGAATAATGAGTTGCCTCAGAAAGTGTATGATGTTTTAAGATGTCCCATATTTTCCACCATGTAGGGCATGGAAAATGATTTCCATAGGTACTTTATTGGACTTAAAATTACTCACGTGGATCTCAGAATCTTTCTTTGAAGCTCAGGTCCTCTTTCACGATGCATGCTCCTTTAAGCCCGAAATCCTACTTCTGATGAATCAACTCCAAAACCTCTGAAAATTCCTTGAATCTTCCGAATTATACCCTTTGTGTTCATAGAACTTGAATACTCCTATGTGATAATTTTTCCCAACCCCGAGGCCACCTACTGAACTACAAAACATTTCACTTATCAATTTTGATTCCCATACCATTAATTTGTCCATTTTACGGGGTGAAAAGAATGGATAACAAGTTCTTTATTTTTAATATTTTCTTTGATTATAGCTATTCTTAGATGCATAATACCATATGAAATCCAAAAAATAAAGATTCAATATGGGGAGTTGGAATGACCCTAAAACTCACACGAAGAGAGCTTTACAACCGAGAAATGCACTACATCTTAGACTCCATGTATTTCTTCTATGTGTGTGTGTATAAATTGTGCCCTAGGATTCCCTTGTGTGATTTCACTTGATAACATACTAGCTAGATGTAGAAATGTAGATATATGTGTATATGGAATAAAGAAACTTCCCCTTCTTATTTAGTATACGTAGAAAACGCAGATCCATTTTCCCTTGAATAGATGCTAGATGGATGCCTTTGAGTGCTTTGGATGCCTTTAGCATGCAAGATTAGGTGATTATAAGTAATGTTTAGAGCCTTGTCCTTTATTTTAGTCACATAGCTTTGTGTTTATAGGATTCCCTTGGTTGAATTTTGTAATTGATAACTAGAAGGTTGACCCATAAGAAAATAAGATGTATAAAAGATAAAAGAGGCTCAAAAAGAGTGAGTAAGGTGGAAATAGGTTAGGGGCACCCAAAGGGGATGAGGTTTCTGGGAACTAGAATCATGGCTAGGATTTAGTGTCTAGATTCATGAAAGATAAAGTAGTAACCTTCACAACTTGGTTATGGGGTATGCAAGGCCAAATAAAAATAAGAAACACGAAAAGGGGCCAAAGATAGCTATCAATTGCTAGTTTTCTCACTTATGAATCATTTAAATACAAGTATGATTTTAGGACCTAGAAATGTACCCAAGAGCATAAGCTTGTGTCTATATTTTCCCCCACTTTATGTTTTTTAGTGAATAATCAACAACATAAAGTAGATAAGAGATGTGTACTTGATAACCATGTAGAGTGTGATGGTGATAGCATGCCAAAGAGACAAGTAAAGCATGGAATGAGTACAAAATGAATAATGGAATATAAGAAAGGAAAGTGACCATAGAGGTGAAGCACACATGTGTTGTACCTATTGTTATTGTAGCGTGTTGTTGTGTTTGATATTATTTTTTTATTAAGGATAGAACTACAAAAGAAGAGTGAAAAAGTAATCAAATATGTGTATATGAAAAGTTTTCATAAATATGTAAAGCATGTGAAAGTATGAACATGATTTGCAAAGAGTGAAGAGGACTATAAAATGTCCTGAAATATTGTAGAAGAGAAAGTTTTTGGCTGATCTCACGCCAAGAACAATTTTTTTGGGCGATCTCACGCCAAGAGAAAGTTTTTGGGTAACCTCATGCCAAAGAGTAAGTGTTAGGTGAGAGAGGTCTAGTGTTACTCTCCTTCCATGACTCTACCCTTATTATACACCACTGTAGATGGTATGATCTTATTTTGTCCCTACATGTCCCTTAAGTTTTTTGAAAGTAATAATTATTTTGATGGAGATGGAGATAGAATGCATTCTTCTTCTTTGGAGGATTGTATACATCTTGAAAATTTATTTGTAGACTTGCTTTGAATTGTGTTGATATGAGAAATCAGTTGTGTATTCCCTAGGAAATTAGCACAAAAAGAGGACACATGTGGCCAAACACTCTTGTTTGAGCCTATAAGTTAGTTTCGTGTTTGTGTTGAGGACCCAAGTCAAGTTACAGGTCATTATGTGACTGTATGACTACTTTGTTCTATTGCGTGTAGGCCTATACTATAGCTTTGAGCTAATGTACGGGGTGACTTATTCACCTAATTTATGCTTCCCTTATTTTTGTACATACAAAATTGATAGGAGTGTAGATCCCAAAGAGAGGCTCTAATATGGATCTAAAATGTGTCGTGTGGTAGAAACCAAGGAACATGCAAACAAAGTGGCTAGAATCATGTGTTAGTAATAAAATATAGCAAACAAGTCATATAAAATTAGTGTAATAATAAATTTTACATATAATATGGACCATGAAAAGTGAGTTTCAAATGTGGGAAATCAGTCACAATGTCACAAGACAATCGGGGCCGAAGTGGCCAAAATAAAGAAAATAATGAACAAACAAGATGTAGGACAAAAAAAATGCAAATAATGAAATATAATAGTAAACCATGTCTAGCAAAATGTAACAGATAACCAAGGTGAAAAATAGTTCCTGCAAAGAAATTTTTTCACATGAAACACCGTTAGCATGTTAAAAACATAAAAATTATGAGAAACCATGTATGTATCAATGTAAAGTAGTGTTCTATTAAGAATAGAAAGTAGTATAAAATAAAACAATAACACTTGTAGTATGTGTCAAAGTAGATTCCCTCAGGGAGCCTTGGTGGGATTGGTAATAAGTGCATTTTCAAGCATCATTACTACATGTAAATATATGTAGGTAGTCTACATTCACAATTAGGTAAAAAGTGAACGCGCATGTGTATATGATAAATATAATGACATATTGGATATCTAACTAACATAATAAGCAAAGTGTAACATATAAGTATAAGGAAGAAAGAATAAGTGTGACCAAGATATGTAATATGAAGCATGTGAATGATATGGAATGGTATGCAATGTGAATATGATAGAGGTAGTTCCCCCAATGAATGTACATGAGTATGATATGAGGTTCATTTATAAAAGACCCTTAACATGTAAGTATAAGCAAGAAAGAATATGTGCGACCAAGATATACAATATGAAGCGTTTGAATGAGATGGAATGGTATGCAATGCAAATATGATAGGGGTAGAGTTCCCCCAATGAACTTTGATGAGTATGATATGAGGTTCATTCTTAAAATAACCATAAAATAAGAGTGTGTCATTGGGAAATGGTTTGATAATTTGCACTAGAAATACATGATCAATGAATCATATATTGTAAAGAGTGTGAGTGAGTGTGTGAGGTTAATTTCAGATTTAGACCCATAATAGTCGAGTATGAACCCTGGAAATAGAGTGCGTCATAGGGTATTGAGTGTTGCAAATGTGTGTCAAGATGTGCAAGAGTGACTAGATATAAATTATGGAGTGTAATGTGTATGTGTTGATAATAGTGATAAATAATATTTTTTAAGGGGAAAAATAAAGTGTGATGCCCACCATGTGTGTGATGAAAATTATTCTATCGAATGAGAGTGAAGAACAAGGGTCCTCCACCTAATGTCCAAGGAGATAAAGTCATGTGAAAATTCTCTTTGAGTGGTGGTGTATAAGAAGGATGATGAGCATGTGAAGGAAACCTATGTGGTGAATAAATTGGTGAACACCTATGTGAAATAGACATGTGAGGTGAAGGAGGGGATGAGGACCTATATGAAGGAGACCTATAAGGTGATGCAAAATAATGGGAAGCGACTACCCGAGTAGGGCACATATGCTTATGAGATGGACTAGTGGACCTATGAGGACAAAAATTTTGCAAAGTAGGATGTGTACGAATAGGATAAGTAGTTGCAGAACATGCCTTAGATGTAGAAGATGAAGGTTGTGTAAAAATTTCATCTAGAGGAGGTAAAGGAAATGGAGGACACAGAATAATTCTTTTAATGGTGACAACTTTTTTATTGTAAATGAAATTATGACACAAATGATTCATCAAGTAGTGCGGGGCCTTTGAAGACCTAGGATCATGTCACAACCTTAGATTAAGGATGCCACAATGAATGACACAATCATGGTGAGAGGCCCAAATTTAATTGGTTTCCTAAAGTACCCAAAAGATTATGGAGCCGGATATGAAATAGAATAAATTTGACATTTGATATCCATTAGAAGTGCAAGAGAGTACACATAAATAGGATCCTCGGGATATATCATAGTATTATTGATACTTTATGAACCAATATAAGTATTAATGTGTAAAAAATTAGAAAAAAAATTAACATGATAGTCATGGTTAGAGAAGGAAATAGTTGGTGGTGATTACATCATTAGAAGCGCTAAGAAAATTAAGGGCTCCGATGAAACAGGAGGCACATCATGATATGTATGATTGGAAGAAGAATCTAAAGCTTGTGTATCATGCTTAGACAATGGGCCATTAAATATTTTTATCTTGTTGTTATCATTGACTTGAGTAGAAGGATAAGAGGAAGCGGGTGGCTCTAATGAATTATTGTCAATGAGATCATGTATAAGATGCCGAAGCTTGAATGAGTGATCGTTAGAATGTCCAATGTATTGATGATAGTCACATTTAGAATTTTTATCATAATTGAGGCCATGAGGGTGAGATGGATCAAGATTAAGAGGAGGTGGAAGAGTGATGATATTGATTTCAAGAAGTTGAGGAAGTAGAAATTGAGGTGCATATGGAAATTTAGTAAATGTACGCTTTGGAGGTTTCCATTGAAGATTTTCAAGAGGAGAGACAACATTAACATTTGTTTTATCTTTAGTAGTTTTAGGATAAGGTTTGAATATTGATTTAGATTGAATGTTATTAGAATAAGTTGAAGAAGTGACCTAATATTTTAGTTTACCCATAGAAATTAATTTGACTTCAATAATTTTAAGCACATGGCATGATTGATCAAAAGAAGGAGAGGTTTCAAAGATAACACTCTCTTGTAACAGTGGTAAAAGAATTTAAATATATAAATCTTGTAGTTCCACATCAGCAAGTGAATTTTTAATCTTAGCTATATTGTTCGTATAGTGTAATACACAATCAGCTAGATGTTTATTAAATCTATTTGATTTATGTAATTTGTGCATAAGATATCTTAGTGTTGATATTGATTGAGAAATGAGCAAGAAATGTATCAGCTAGATACATGAAATATGTTATCAAATGAGCATCTAGATTGCAAAACCAATGCATAACATAGTCTTGAAGACTATGAGGAGAGCTTAGTGAGTAGTGTATGATCATCTACATAATCTAGACATGCCACATGAAAATATCAGAGGTGCTCTTGAGGATCACCATGACCATTGATAATGGGAATCTCAAGTGTGATGAAGTTGATAGGAAGTGCATAAACAGAAATGGTAGGTACAAAAAGGAGTATGAAAAAGAAAGGAGGAGTAAAAAGATGTAGAGGAGCTTGAAGTAGCTTGCTGAAGTTGATGGACATGAACTTGTAAGTTCTAATAGAGAGAAACTAGTTATTGTAGGCCAAAAAAATACTTTCCTAGTGTGAGAGATAAGAGGACGAGCAAATTGATTAGTAGGAGTAGGAACAAATAGGATAATAATAGAAGTAGGTGGAAGATTAGAAGAAGGAATATTTATGGAAATAGGAATAAAAGTAGTATTAGAAGTGGGAAGGTTAATCTTAGGTAGATTGGTGGCCTCCTTTCTAACAACTAATAAAATAAAATCTAGATCTTGTGGATGGTTAGCAATATGATCATTGAGATCACGAAGGTCTTCATTAGAAAAGGGGGATAGATTTCAACCATGTTAATAAGATGAGAATATGCCTATAAGATAGCTTGGGTTTGAGTGATGGGTTCACCAAATGATTTAATAAAAAATATAATTATTATGTTAAACCCTAATTACAAAGTCACATATGATAATAATTGCTAAAATATAGATTTGACATAAGAAGTAAGCTAGTAAAACATCAAAACCCTAAGTGTAAGATACAAAGGAATGAACTTAGTTTATTAGCGTGTTATCCTGGGACTGGTCTTAGCTAGGAATACTACTAAACAAGAAGTTAACAATGTCACAAATTTTTGGAATAAATAATATATTGTAGGAATATGGCCGGACATGGGTGCCCATGGTGAGAAGGGCATTTCTGTCTTTGATGATCTCTCTCATGGCGCATTGGATTGCAAAAATTGTCGAACCTAATCTTTATTATGTCACATAAGTGTAAAAATATTCCATATTGGTTTTTTATGTGTCGTAATATGATCACCGAGGTACTTGTAACCTCTAAAAAATATTAACTTATGCAAAACCAACAATACCACATCAAATCCAAAAAAACCATATGGAGAGTTGAACTGGCCCTTGAGGTTACCCAATAGAGTGAGACTACAATTGATAATTGAACTACATCTCGGACTCCATGTAGTTCTTGTTCATATGTGTATAAATCATGCCCTAGGATTCCCTTATGCAAGTGCACTTGATAATGTGTTACCTAGATGTAGGAATGTAGATAGTTGTGTGGATGGGATAAAGAAACTTACCCCTCCTATACAGGTGTATGTAGAAAATTTAGTCCCTTGTCCCTTGAATGGATGCTAGATGGACGCCTTTGATTGTTTTGTATGACTTTAGAGTGTAAACTTAGGTGAAAGTATGTAATGCTTAGATCCTTGTCCTTTATTTTGGTCAAATAGCTTTGTATTTTTATGATTCCCTTGGTTGAAATTTACAATTAAAAATTGGAAGGACAACCCATAAGAAATAAAATGCTAAAAAGATACAAGAGTGATGCTAGTAAATCAAATCCAGGTGTGTATATAAGGATGGAAACATCCAATTTTGATGTGACAAGTGTGTTAATAGGTCGTAGGGGTCACTAGGAATTATTTAGATATGATAGTTTGAGTCAAGGATTTTCAACATTTGAAAACTTCTCTTTCCCTCAAAAATTACAAGTTAATTTTTGGATACCTATTTTGTCTTGTTTAAGTAGTTTAGTTTGAATTAGTGTTATATTTTAAATCTTAGGAGCTATCTCATGATTCTAATGATACTAGGAAGATTCATAGGTTATAATGAAGGTTTTAAACCTCATGGTTATCTGTTTTTATGAAAGGATAAGCAAAAACAACTTGTTAAAATGACCCCAAATGGTATATGAAAGGGTTATTCAGTGATTAACTAAATGTAAGGATATAAAATCTAATTTGTATTTGTTTTGAGATATTCCCTTTTAAAAGAGAATCTCGAAGAAGATTCTATTGTACATTGATGTGGTGTTTATGTGTGTATAATTTTGTGAATGTGTATGTTATCTTGTATATACTAGATGAGGGTGGAAACTCTATGCATAAAATGGCAAAAAGGTCATTTATTGGTAAGAAGATATGTGATGAGAATTCTTGGTGAGTTTTTGCATGATTTTGGTACTTATGTATCAATACATGTTTAAAAAGAATTGTGTAATTTGTGGTAGAGATGTACACCTTCTAAAAAAATATTTGGTGCATGGTGATAGATTGATTATAGCTCTATGTATGTAGAAGTGAAGTTTAGTATGATAGAAAACTGAGGCTTTTATCTTCTTGAAAGATAGGTTTTATAAGAGGCTTTATTAAGAAATGGAAGTGCATGTAAGTGATAGGAACCTTGCATTTAATAAACCAATAAATTATAGAATATAACACAACACAAGATATATGGGTGGGCCAAGATGCCCAAATAATAAATATATGCAGAATAATACCCTTAAGGTAGGGCAACACCATACAATGCTCCTTAAGGAAGGAGTAACTCCACAATCTCCCAAGATGGGAATGCACTTCGAGGGGGACACCTCCAATATACCTCTACCAAGTATAAGACTCAACTCCTACATCCATGACCTCCTCATAATGATACTCATATCCTTTAAATAGAATGGGTAACATCTAATCCCAATGTAGGCCGACTCATTACCCAATATAAATAATTCCTATGTGACCCCATATAACTAACTAAGGGGATGTGTGCCACATGTCGGTATCTCCATCAACTCATATACATTATAATATTATATCCCATGTGAATCCATTAAATATAACTAAGGGTATGTGTGCCACATGTCGACATCTCCATCAACCCATATACATTATAATATAATATCCCAGGGTACATAGCATTGCCTCCCTCTTTGACATGTTTTGTCCCCAAAACATAAGAAAAATCCACATAATGAGTGTGATTTAAATTATTGCAAAATAATCACCATACTTGATCCTCCAACCACCCATATGAGATCCTAATGGGTGATTCTGCTCCAAAATTGATACATAACAGAATTACCATATTTCATATTATTGTCTTATATCTCAAAACATCCTTGAAAGCAAGTTTTGGGTGAATATAGTTTCAACTATGAAATTTTTGTTACATGTATTGACCCTAAGTATGGATGACAATAATTTAATATTTTAATGATATTCCCTCTTATTCCTTCAAAAAATCATATCATGTTTATTGCTTTGTTAGTGTGTGATCAATTGTTTATCAAGGACATTGATTCAAGCCTCAATAGCCATGTATTAGTCCTGGGTCGTGATGGAACTCTCTATGTAGGGTCATATTTTTGAGAAATAATGAATAAATTAACTTTATTAAAAAATTATTGATGGGATATTTTTATTCATCCTCTTGTATCCTTCAAAGATGAATAAAACATCAAAATAGGTCTATAATATTCTCTTACATGATCAAAGTGTTTAATTAGCAGTATATTTCCAAACACAAATGTGATGGCAGTAAAGATAATTATTTAATATGGATTCAAGTGTTAGAGACATTCTACAGATAGGTTTATCCCTCTTGGGGTTGAAATATTTGATGAATATTGATTTAGTACTTGAGAAATTATTAGGTTTTTCCAATCGACATATATAGAGGAAGAAACCCTCAAACTAGGGTTTAGTAAGAAAAAATAGTTTTTTTGAAAATACATTAACAAAATACCTTAAGAATTTGAAGGAGGCTCTGTGTGGGGGTTATTTGAGTATTGGAAAAGGTTTTAGATTTATTGCATCCATATTTGGTGAGTTCTCTTTGAAAATTTTTCCTTTACATAATATATTAGGCACGATGAAGAATGGAAATATTGGGGGTTCATACAAAGAACGAGGATTGAGATGCAACTACAATATTAAATGACACATTTTAAGGAAGGATATTTGAAATAAATAATCAAATTTTATAAATATATTAAGGAGTAGTACCTTCTCAAACTTTCCCAATTGTGCTCAATCAAATATAGACCTATAATTATGAATATGTGAAGCAAGATTGATATGTGAAGTGAAAGGAGAGGATCTATAAGGGAAGAAAAGGTCTAAGGTATTCTAAAAATTATATAAACAACATACATGAATGGATTTATGGTTAAGAAACTAATTTGTGGGATTTGTGGCTAACAATAAGTGTCAGAGAGTTTGTCATATCAAAGTGAACATTTTGGGGGTCGTCTTGTAGCAAGTTAGAGGAAAGAGTGAAATATAATCCTAGAAACTCATTAAGGACCATATAGTTACGATGAAGCAAGGATTTTCAATGTTGCAGAGTTATGGAGTGCATCCTCAATGGCCCACTTGTGATAGAGGACATTTCAAAAGAAAGGACCTATTAGAGACCTAATTAGAGAAACAAATAGAGGATTGAAGAGAAGTAGAGTAATAGAAATTTTTGAAAATTGAAATATACTTAAGAAGATAAAATTGACCTTGGAAATAACTATTGGAAAAATAGGAGGATAACAATGCTAAGGATATGCTAAGGGACTAAGTTTTGCATACTAGAACCTAGCTACACAAGAAAAATCAAGGCGGACTTCAAGTAAGGATATCTTGTCTATAAGTTGGATTGCAAGATGAAGGACCTAAATTATAAGTGTCAAGATTGAGAAATGAGTTGATTAGGGTTCTTATAGGAAGATTAAGTTTGGTTTTTGTTAAGGGTGTATTGAATGAATGAAATATCTTCTGGATCTCGCATCATTTTTATATCAAATTGAGGGAATAAATTGAAGTACGGTAATAAATTTGATACTTATGATCATTATAGTTTTCCATAGATTATCCTCAAAATATTTGGTGCTAAAATATCTCTAGACCCTTGATTACCATGATAGTGTGTCCTACAAAGGAATGAGGAGTACAATAGCTCAATGAAGCAAGACAAAAATGAATGACTGAGTGAGTATTTGTGGAAAAAGAGTCTTGAGATTGGAGAGCAAGTACTTGGAGGGTATTTTGAGGAATAATTCAAAAAAATTGACCCTTGATAAGGTTTTAACCTTTTTTCTTGATGAAAATATACATGTAGTCCCATAGAAAAGAATTATGAACTCATTTGCAAGTTGAAGAGTGAACCTTAATGGGATTTTATGAAGGAACTTCTTGACATGGTTTACATACAACTAAAATCCCTAAGAGGGTAACAATAAGTGCTTGTAATTTGAAGAGTAAGTGAACACACTCAAAGATAAAGGAATAAAACTACATAGGTAAGGCTACTAAAGGGTTAACCAGTCAATGTAAGACAATTGTGGAAAACATTTTTAGAAAAGGATTAAAGAAATTTTGTTTGATATACACCTACTTATAAAAGGTTATTAGAATGTGGTTTTATTTTAATTAAAAGGTTTTGTTATCACAAAAAAGTAGCACCTTGAGATTTGGCAATTCAAACTTGTACTTTTTTCTAACATTGGACCATCTCTTAAGTTTGGGGACTTGCATACTTGAGATGGACCTCCAGAGAAGGTTGGTTCCTCTACCTAATCCTAATGCTTTAACTACTCCTAATAAAGGAAATTCAACTAACTAATCCTAAAATAACCATTCCAAGGAGACATGGAGAAAAATATTGCATAAAAGTAGAAATCCCATACTAAAATAGGTGATAGCACCAAGAGAAGGGGTTGTTAGACAAAATCCCAATGCCTGAAATAGAGAGAGGTGAGCATGGAGAGGATGGACAAGCATCACAGACCAAGATTACACACAAGTGCACCATTTCATTCCCCAAGTAAATAGAGATCCCAAAACCTACAATGAACACCAAACATATTACTCGTATACCATAGTCATGAAGATAGCAAAGTTAGAAACAACAAATCATGCAGAGTATGGACAAAGGACATCACAGAACATAAATCTATTGCTCCATTAAAGTATGAAAAGTACATCATTGGTGGGAAAGAGGCAATAAAATTCCATTACAATGCTTAGGGAGGAGTCTTGAATCCCTCATCAACCTATAAGAGATAAGAATAAGGAGAGGGAAGCACCAAAAATGTACAACTACTTTACAATTGTGCCCCCTTTTAAAATTTATTGAATGAGAGGAGAAAGAGAGAGAATGCAAACTCGGATTTCCTTTTCTAACCACTTGCAAGGTACCATAAATGTGTGAAAATGATGATAAGTGACTTGCAAAATCCATCCCATACTATCCCATAGCTAACATCAGAAGGAAAATGGTTGCCCATGCTTATTTATTGCACTTTCAACCACCTAGAAGTTACCATTTGAACTGGGGTCATTTTCTATACTTTTCTCCCCCAAAATTCCATCAATCCTTGAATTTTTTTATTTTTGTGCAAAAACCTTGGAGCCATGATTCCAACTATTCCAATTTTGCATGATTTTGCTGAGAAATGTAAAAGTTATGGTCTTCTAAGTGTGAGAAGCTATTTTTATTTTCTAGGCTTATCTTCCATTTCATGGGATTGTGCATTTAATTTAGGTTGTTGGAGATGATTATTTTAATATTTCCCTCCTTTCCAATGTTTGGCATATTTAAAATAACCTACACATTTAATTTTTGTGTAGGGGACACCATTATCACCATTTGTAACTTTTAATGGGAAGTTGAGTGTTTTAAAATTTGCATTGAGGGCCAACTCGCCAGGTTGGCTCACCGAGTTGACACCTCCCCTTATATTTATAACCACTTCAACACTACATTATCCCCTCATGCCTACCTCTTCTACCAGCTTGGCATTGAAATTCTAAGCCCCCTGGTTGACCACCTTGTCGGTTGAGCCACATCCTTCTCACCCATTTCGGGCCCGTAGTTGAGTTCTTTCTTGCGTTCATGGGAGCATGATCCCTTTCTCACCTGCATTCCACTATGTTCTTCTAACCTTCCCCATGGCTGCACTTTGAGTCATTCCTCCATTCTTTAGTGCAACCAAGCCATGTTCTTAAATACCTCAACGTATCTCGAAGTGGTTCCCGTAAACCCCTAAACCTCCACATTGTATTGTTTTCGGTGACTTCAAGTTTCTAGTATGTAAAAGGCCGAGTTAGTTTGGGCATTCCAAGGTGCACATCCTGCATTAGCCAAAATTCCCTTATCATGTCTTGATAAATGGGCTTTCCGAGTTATCTCGGTGATCCAACTTCAAATCTCTACCATTTTCGTTAAGTCTCGACCCATTTACAATATGCCATTCCTTTTCCCAACTTCAAACTCTCTGAGAACTCGATATGACGCCGACATCTATACATGCCTTGAACCAATGGCGAGCTCCCATATCTCTTTCTCCGATGCCATTTTTGTGCATGACCGAGTTTTGGGAGCTCAACCCTAGCTCGTCTTTGCATGTCATTAACTTGTTGCGGTGAGTTCTTCTCTTCCCCATGACTCGAGTTCTTCTCACGAGCTCTCAACTTAGCTTACTAATTCCTAAATCACCTGTTCTTCCCTTCTCTCATCTTCTATATTTTGACCAATTTATTTGAATGGCTCGCGCATCATAAAATGATCTCATTCCGATCTTGGTTCAAAATCGGAGCACTGCTCATTGTTCTTTTATGCTCTGTAGCCTACCCATCTCGTCAAGTAGCTCGATAGCTCCTTCCAATGCACAGCTCTCCAACTCAATAGACATCACCTTCAACTCGCCCACCGGCTTGACCAAGATGACATGGCTCTTAAACAAAATCTAACCCTAGATCAATTCATCTCCTAATTTGTTGCATTTTGAAGATATTTTTAGACTTGGAGGTTGAAAAATATGACAATGAGCTTATAATAGGCCAAAATTTTGTTTTTCCTATCTTGGTCACTGTGGGGCCCACCTGGGCTTCTCTTCATTTTTCAAATCAAGTCATTGAGGTTTAAAACCCGAGAAAGGAAAAAATCCTCTTATAACCTTGACACCTCCAAAAACTAAAATTTCTCTTAAATGAATAGCATAAACTACCCGCAATTTAGGTGAATGCACTAGTGGCCCAATAAGTCCTTGACTCAAGGCCTCCTCATTATCCATTTTCACCTTGAGGTGAAAATGGACAATACTTTCCTATCATGCTCCAACTTTTAAGTAAAGAAATAACATTGTTCTTGAGCTCTAAAAAGGATAGTTTTGTTAAGGGAAGGTGAAATTGGCATTTTATAGGATTCTAATCAACATAATTATTGGAATGGTTAGATGGAAACATTAAGGACATGTGGAAATTGATCGCATTAATTCATTAAGATCAAAATGCAAAGACTATACTAGATTAAATACCTTCTCTATCGAGAAGGAATAGGATTTTCAACGATTGAAGAAGAAAGTTGAAACCTACAAAAGATCATAAGGATTTTGGATAGCAAATAAGTATATAACACATGGTTATAGAAGTAGAGAATGACATAAGGTAAGGTAATGAGGTAGTTCTGATTAGTCATGTAAGAAGGTTCAAGATTTTCTTGTTAGATGTTTATTCCTAAAATGTTAACTAGAGTGGTAAGAGTAATTTTGATTATATTTGATATAAACCATTTTTATTATTTTCATAACATCAATTTGGTAAGAGATATCACAAGTATTTGATGAAAAGAGAGGTTAAGGGGGAAATATTTACCTATATGTGTAATATATTTTGAAAATTGAATGATTTAGAGTGACTTAAGGATAGAGTTGAAGTTGTTTCAAGTTGAGGGAATGTTAGATGCATGAATTTTAGTGATAATTTGCATCATATTGGTATTAGTGAAAAAGGTTTGATACAATGAAGAGAATAAAGAGAAAGAGTTAACAAGAAGATGATTTAAAAGAATATATTAAAAATAATATTAGATCATGGGTATAAGATGCTACAATGGATGAAGAAATTTGCAGTAGAGAGAGAATAGATTAAGTCAAAGAAGATGCATGAGAGGATAAGATAACAAGAACAATAGAGAAGATTGGAAAAAATGATGGAAATAAAGAAATCATGCAAAGATACTCATTGAAGGGTTGTTAGACGTCATGGATCATATTTTATGGATAATGATGATGGAGAGGAAACATCAATGAAAATGAATAAAGAGTAAATTTTAAGAGAGTTTTGGATTTGATGAATCACGGGAAGAAAGAAAAATAAAAGGAAAGAGAGAAAAAAGAGGAAATAAAAGGATAGAAAACAAGGAAGGAGGATGGAACAAGAGATAAAAAGAGATGAGGAAGGATATGGATAATATTGATTAGTTGATAAAAGTTGTGAGTGGGATGGTAATGATAAATTAAATTGAATTTTTGATGAGAAAAAAAAATAAAGCGGCTTATAGAGCTACTTGGGAAGAAGAAAAGGAGAGAGCACTTGAGAAAACAAATAAGGAAGGAAGAGAGAAAACTAAGATAAGAATAACAGAGAGGATGAGAAAACAAGGAAAATAATTTGAAAAAGAGATAGTGTATGAAGAAACTCATAGTTTACACGAGGAAGAGGTGATTGCAAGATTCTTATCTTTTCTTGATAAAGAGGAAGAAAGTGATGAATAAGAGCAACATGTTAAAAATTAAGAAAGATCATTGATGGAGTATCTTATGAGGCTATAAGGCCTCATTTTATTTTGGATCTTTCCTTTAAGTGTATGAATGTAAGTAATGAAGATGTAAAAATAGAAATGAATAAAATTTCTAAGCCGAGGAGTAAAAAGTTACAAATAAAGAAAGAATTGATGGTGAGAAAGAGTTGACAAGCTGGTGAAGAGATTTTGTGGCAGAAAAATCATGAAGAAATATGAGATTTTAGAGTTGTTTGAGAATGAGGATTATTACACAATATTAGAGGAAAGACTTATGAAGATACTACAAGATGAAGAAGAAGACAAAATCTATTAAGAATAAAATGAAATCATAAATGAGTAGCAGCAGTAAGTTCAAGAGGAAGATATAAATATTAAAGATGAGAATGAAGAAAAATAAGCTTATATAGAAGCTCTATTAGAAAGACACTTCAATTATGATGAAAAAATGTAGTATGAAGAATAGGAAAAGTATTGGATTGAAGAAATGAAGAGTGAGAAGGTTGCGAAAAAGAGAAGATCAAATTAAAGATGAAGAAGCAAAGAAATTAGAAGAAGTAGAAGAAAACAAAGTTATGGAGCTCATTATTTTCCTACAACTGGAGTATGATGCAAGAAAATCAATGTTGGTGTGTACATAAGGATGGAAAAATCTAATTTTGGCTTGACAAGTATGTTCATATGACCTAGGGGTCACTAGGATTCATTTCGATATGATAGTTGGAGTCTAAGCTTTTCAAAATTTGAATACTTTGCTTTCCCTCCAAAAGTGCATGTTGATTCTTATAGCCCTATTTTGGCTTGATTAAGTAGTTTAATGTGATTTAGTGTTGTATTTTGAAGCTTAGGAGTTATCTCATGCTTATAATGATACTAGGAAGAGTCTTAGGTTACAATGAAGGGTTTAAACCTCATATTAACGTGTTCTTATGCAAGGATAATAAAAAACAACTTGTTAAAGTGACCACAAAGGGTAGATGAAAGGGCTATTAGGTGATTAACTACATTTAAGGCTATTAAATATAATTTAGAATTGTTTTGATACATTCCCATTCAAATGAGAACATCAAAGAAGCTTCTAGTGTAAATTGATGTGGTGTTTTTATGTGTATACTTTTGTGACTATGTATGTTATCTTGTATATACTGGATGAGGGTGGAAAATATATGTATGTAATAGTAACAGTGAAGCCCTTTATTGGTAATAAGATCTGTGGTGAGCATTCTTGGTGAGCTTTTGTAATATTTTAGTACTTGTGTATCAATGCATGTTTGAAAATAATTGTGTAATTTGTGGTAGAGATGTACACCTTATAGGAAGCAAGATTTAGTACATGGTGATAGATTGATTATAGCTCTATGCATGTAGCCATAAAGGTTGGTGTAATAGACAACTGAGGCTTCTATCTTCTTGAAAGATGGGTTTGATCAAGAAATGGAAGTGTATGTGTTGAGAATAAATCTTACCTCTTGACTTAATCTACTTGTAGACGCCTATAATTTGGCTCGAGCAATTTAAATACTTAAATTGTGCTAATTATTTCCTTTCCCACTAATTGACGAGATATCATCAATAACACACCAAATATCCTCTATCATCATTAAATATTCATATTACGCTAATTAGTTCACCGTCCTATCGCTCAAAATGGTGATTAACGACCGTCCTTTAATTAGTATCCTTTTTATATCTAGATTAATTAATTATTCTTAATTAATTAACTTCCCTTCTGTTAAATCAATAAGTCATCATTTATTAGACTACACTCCTTCCATGACCTAGATCATACTAAATTTCTTCTAAAAATATTCTATAAGCTTGCACCTACCTTTTAGTTAGTCACTCTTGATTAATTAATACACCCCCCTCAACTTCCATGAATCACTAATGATATATTAATCTCCTCTAAAGAAAAATTAAATATTCTAAAGTATGCTTACCCATAATTAACCTAGCTTTAGTATTTTCCCACATTTAATAGGAATAAAATCTTCTTCAAACCAAAGGGTTATATAAAGAACCCTCCTGTTACCATTCTTCTTACAACTTTACATGCATATAGCATAAACTATAGGAATTTTGAGCATCTTATATTAGTTTTGAGCTAGGTATCCTCATATTACATTCATCCACCCAAGCTTTGGGTAATATGAAGATAATCAAGATGGTATTTTAGTCATGTCTTGATGAGACTTCATTCCTAAACTCTTGGGATCAAATAAACAATCACATTTTGATTGCTAAGGATCTACATAGGTCCATTTCTAGTTTAGCTTTCAAAGAGTAGAGGATAAATGTTTAACATGTTAGTTTGATTTTCCTTCAAATTTATAATGCATATTGTTGATATTTAGTCTCTTTAAGCTTTTAGGATGATGATGTTGGTTTAGTTAGCTTTGTTTTGGAACTATTAGGTGTTAGTTTCAATTATCTTAGCTTAGATAACTTACGAATCATACCTCATCAATTTGAGGTAGGATATTTTGTGTTTAAGGAAAACCAATTCAACACAACAAAGGAAAGAGAAAAGAAAGGAAATTTCAAACCTAATTGGTTAGGACCCTATGTCATTGTAGCCAAATTTGGGTTAGGAGCATACAATCTTGCCTACCCCGACAGAGATGAGGTCATGTGATCCCATGAACACCATCCACCTCAATCATTTATATGCTTAAACATGGCAGGGAATATGAGAAAACACCAAAAAATTATAAAACTATGAAAATAAAATAATCAAAAAGGAGAAAAATAAAAAGAGAAAGTAGACCATCCAAATGTGAAAACCACGTAATTTTGGAAATTGTGATAGGTCCCTTGGTGAAAACTAGTTTCTGGTGCCTTGGGAGGATTTTTTGTTCGAAGCATCTTACATCTAGGGGGTATAATTACTTATCTTAGAGATAGGTATGCACCTACATTTGAGATTCTTTGTGATCGTGTCATGTCAAAAGCCTTGATCTTGTTGGTTCTACTCTTGTATATCTATGAAAATATTGTCTTTGTATATTCCCATCTACCACTAGGAAAACTTCACATCTTCTCCTTATTGTTTATAACATGTGGCATCTACCTTTGTATATTCCCATCTAATGTTGGGGGCATCCATGTTTCTTGGTTTCCTGTACATAACTTCGGAAAACTATTAGAAAACGCAAAAAAATTCAAATGTACTCATTAAAAAGTACAAAAACATTCAAATATGTTGAAAAAGTACAAAAACATTCAAATATGTTGGAAAATTGCAAAAACATTCAAATAAGATTGAAAAATCCAAAACATTAGAAAACCAAAATATATATAAAAAAAAAAAAGTGTTTTGCAAAACTCCCAAAAATAACACAAAACACATTGAAAACAAACTTACAAAAACATAGTAGTAGTCTACTTGCTTTGTTTGTTTTTTGTTTGTTTGTTTATTGTTTGTTTGTTTATTTGTGTGTACATTGTTTGAATAGTTTTACTTGTGTGTATATTTGTATAGTGTGTTGCTTAAACATCCCCTTTTAGATTGATATTTTCTTTCTTAGATTAGATTCATTCTCATTTTGTACATATGAAGTGTTGTTTTTGCATGCTTGTAAATAATTGTTTTGTTAATTTGTTTAGTATGTATATTTGGTATATATTTTTAACTTTTTCTTGTGCTTGCTTTGTTACTTGTACAAATTTGTATATTATCAAATCATCATCCATATCATCACATCTAACATCACATTAATCATATATCAATAAAATGCTAAGTCTACATCATACATGTATGCTAAGTTAATCATCACATATTGTATCATCAATGGGGCAAGAGGGATTGCAAATATCAAAATCTACCCCGCCCACACCAATATCATAAATATCATCAAGTAGACTAATCAAGAACATATCATGTACAAAACAAATGATATCATATAAGGACATATCATAAATCAAATACATGTGATACATATATAACAACATCATAATATAGAATCCAATCATCGTAATCATCATACATATCAAAATTCAAATGTCCATATACATATGTGTCTCAAATTATACATCATATAGATACAAAAAATATGCCATCATGGGCATGATACAAAATAAGCCTTCATAATGAGGCATAATAAAAATTGATGCATCATAAATCATTGATCAAAACCGGGCCTTCATAAGAGGCATACGTAAAAATACGAGACATAGGTGTATATAATCCAAAAGGAGTCATGCTTGACTCGATCCCTCATGGGGGCTGGGTGGCCTACGATCTAGTGGAGGGCCCATAACTTGTGAACCGTGCTACCATGTCGATTTTCCTTACGGCTACTCCACTGATCTACCTAATAGTGATGGCCTTTGTGACCTCCCATAATTACTAAAATGCTAGTTATAACGAGGTGCCCTCTAGCCCTCTGAAACAAACTCATAATATAAGGATTTGTAATAGTATGCCCTTCCCTTAGACATTGCTAAATACCCATGCATATGTGGTGTAAGCGTGACTCCATCACGTACATCAAAATGAAGTTATCTTAGAATAATGTCGGGTAACCTCGGAGCTAGCCCAATGCTATCTCATCTCGAGCTAATCTCACTCCACAATAAAAACTTGTACACTGTGTCCCAACTACAATCAACTGATCCTTATGAGAAGTAACTATTTGTAACTATGCCCTAACTTGATCTCTCTCAATAGTCAAATTTTATATTTGGTCCTAAGACTACCGTAGTAATTTAGTCACTGTAGCATCGGGTAGCCATCTCACCGAATCTTGTGGAACCACCTAGATCCATCTCCCCCATCTCCTCCACCTCTCGGTAGAAACTATGTCATGGGCTACTAGCTAGACATTTCTATGGTGTTGCCCTCTATGGAGAACCACCTGTGGTGGTACTCCTCTTGGAGGAGGACCCTATGGTGCTACTCTCTATGTGGGAATATGTTGTAAATGAGCATGTACTCCAACTGGTATGCCCGCTTCGGGCATCTGTATATGTATAAAAATTGGCATCTACCTCTGTCTCTGCTGCTATAATGTTGGGGAACTCTATCCACCACCACCATCATGGCCCTTTCCATCAAACCCACCATCAAAATTGCCATCATCATCATCACTTTGTACTCCTAAATAGGTGGCCTAGCCCTTGCATCCCATGCGGCCTGTGGAATGGTGAGATGCCAAGGAAAAATAGTCAAATACCAAGGTGCATACTTGGTTGTAACTCCAGGATCCTAATTTGTCTCAAGAGAACCAATGCTTATGGAACCATTTTATCAAAGATCACTCTAAATTGATCTAGCTGAATTTATGGCCCCATGTCAAATCTCTCACTTCTTGATGGACATAACACATCTCGGGCCTAATATATCTTAAACTAATCCAAATGGTCTCGACACCAATATACTCTGTAACACTCATAATATATCCTCGAATGCCAATCGAAAGTTCTCTACCATGGATATGATGATCTCAAAAGTGTCCTCAACCCACCGATAATGGTGTTAAGGCCTCCACACCACCATGTGTTGTTGAATATCATTGAAAAATCTATGATAGTGATAAGTATCACCCATGTGCATGCGAATATCATCTCCAATGGGTACCCATCCCATCACCGAGAGATCCTCTAGGTCCTAAACTCGTAAAACACCTCCAGGATGACCAATGTCTATATTATCCCATGCCCATATCTACAACAGTGTCGCAGGGCTCATGATCTTCCGAGTGTGGTATGTGATAAGGTGTAAATCCCAATATAAATGAGACAATATGCACTGGCCCCAACAATATACATCACCTTAGAATAAACCACCGTATAACACCTATAAGGCCGAGTGGAAAGGAAGTACCTGTCTTGTTAGTGAGAAAAAATCCACTGACAAGAGCCATCAAATATAAAGGCATGCAATGAAAACTAGGATCTGCTATACATTGTTAAAAAAATTATCATACCTCAGATGAGGTATATCATCACATCCAAAAACCTCATTGTTGTCACCAAATCACTATACCCTCGAATGGCTAGACTATATAAGTAGGATGTTCGGTGTGATTGGGACACATGGGATCAACTCTCAAACTATGATACTTGGGCTTGAGGTGAACCTCTAGAGAAGGCCGGCTTCCTTTTCCCAAACTAAGTGATGTACTACTCCTAATGTAATAAAATTATTATCAAGTCCTATACTAACATTGACATGGGTGTTAAGGAAAGAGGTTTGCAAAAAAGGAAACTATACTAGGGATGGTGATGCACTAAATAAAAGAATATTTTAAATCTCACGAAGGGTTAATGTGAGTAGGATGCAAACACCGTTAGTCAACTTCACCTGTTGCAACTTAGAAAGGGCACAAAATGCCATAGACCAGAACCATCATTCCTTTGTTAAACTTGAGTATACATAATAGAGAGATCAAACTTGATTGAACACACAATTAACTAATCATGAGGATAGAGCACATGCACATGTCAAAAATCCATTTCACTAATTACAACTAATGATAATGAAAATTTTAACGATAGAAGGAAAATAATATTTCCACAATTGGCATACAATATGGTTACATTACTTTCTCATAACATAAAATAGATAATTTGAAATAAAGGTAAGCTAACCACTTACACTAAGGAATTATGCATTCACAAAGCATATATTGATCAACCATTTAACATAATAAATTAGGTTCTTCAAGGAAAGATATCACTCTGAATATAATTAAAAGGTTTGAAAATCTCTAAAGCACTCTTCCAGGCTTGAAGAACAACTTCACAAAAATGATCTATCTATCTCCTAAATGACTCCATACACCTAACTATTTATAAGTTCTTTAAGCTGAGCCATTACAGTGGGCCTTCAACTAAAATTTTACTAAAAATATAAATTTCATTAATTCAAGGGAACAGGCTCCCATGAAAATAGAAAATTTGTTGCAAGGTTTGACTCAGTCAACCTACAACTTTGATAGATCTAGAGCTTGGATCTCTCCTTTCATGGATTCTTAGCTTTGACCAGTTTTGCAACACCTTGTCCTTCCACAAGTTTTTGTTGTGTTTCCTCCCATGCGAGACATTCAATGTTTTTATTCGAGGAAATGCTTGATGATTCCTAAATTTCGTCATCTCCCGGCCCACATGCGTAGTGATTCACTACATCTATTCTCTCGGTTTCTCTTGTGATCTTGGTTGGAATTATTCTAAGTTTACTCATGAATTTCTTCATTCTTCTTGTGAAATTTTGGCATAAAACCAATCTATCAATGGATTCACTACTGAAAGTTTTGGTAACCTAATCGTCTCGCTTCACCGATCTTTGAAAAATTCCTTGATTTGCTCCTCGGAAGAGCATTATTTTTTCGTTAACTAACTTACAATTAACAATATCAAATTCTTCGATATGTCATTTAAATCATCTGTAATTTCCACTCATTTATCATCCAACTTCTTAATTAGATCCTACAATACTTGACACCGAAATTCCATGGCTTTTTGATATTCAAACAACTTTGAAGCATCATCGATTACATCCTCCTGAAGGAGTAGATCTAGATCTTCCTCTCGAATTTCACTCCATGTTGCCAAATTAAAATTCAAATTATTATTGTCCTCGGAAAAGGCTTCATCCATTTTGCAAATAACAACTCTTCTAACCTATAGATCATTATATATTTCTAGAGCCTCTTTAATTAAAGGATTAGCTTCTTACAGTATACATTCCATCCATCCATCTACATATCCCCTTTACTGTCCTATCTTCTCTATCTCGTGATAAGAAATGTCATCAATGGTAAATGAAACGGTCATATCCCTAGTAGTTGAGACTTCAGTAGATGGATTTGGCTGTGTTACTTTTCATAGCAATGCAGTGAGTTGTTTGACCTTGGCCTTAAGCTCATCCTTAGAAATTTAATCCTTACCATATTTCTCCAAAGCATATTTCAAAGAGCAAAGGTGTGTACATATTATTTATATCCTTCGCGAGTGGATTTTCCCAAAGGAAAATCTAGAAATCTGATAATCTACAGCTATAATTGTTTCCTTAGTTTTTCCCTCAATGGGAATAACAACCTCTATAACTCATTCCCTAGATGAATTTTTGTCAGGGCTAGAAACAATATTTATCATCTTGGCCTATCTTATTAGTGTATGCTCCAATATATGTATATCTATGACATCCCCAGAGAGGAACTTTCTTATTTTTCTTTGGCCTCTCTTGAAACAAACATTTTGGAATGGATGATGCGATGAGGATAGAATAGTAGATCCAAAGATATCGAAACATCAGATCACAACAAGAGTACCAAAAAAATTAGTTTGCATTTTAATGGTAGTGGTAGTAATGGATGGGGTGGATGTGAGGACTGCCATAAGAGTGGATACAATGGTGTTAGGAGATGAGACAGGAAGGAAATGGAAGTGTTAGGGGAAGTGAAGTAGAAATGGGTAACCCAATAGTTTCCCAGTGAGAGAACTGGAAGGGATGAAAATACTTAGGCCATGGAAGGAGATGGAAAAGGAAAAATGGTCATAGAAGTGGAAGGAACTAATGTAGGAAGTGATAATGAAAGAGAAAAAAAGAGATGATGGGTATTGTGTGACACTTGGAGGATCACCGAATTCAACTAATTTTATCACAGGTCTGCTTGCAGGAGACATGGATTTGGAAACAGGAGCCTTGGAGAGAGATGAGCTCCCAACAACAAATGAAATCTTTTTGGAACTATATGGGCCTTTTGAATTGATCTTTTCCCCTTTGTGGGTGTTGATTTTCTCATGGTTAATGGAGCTTTTGTATTTGTAGGTTGATCTACCCCCTTGGGTGAGATTCCCAAGGTAACCAACCAACTATAGGTTCTCTGCAGAATGGGCCCCACCCTCTCCTTTGTATTGCAACATTCTTCCACATACCAATCAATCCATGGAAATGGTTGATTGGCAATATTATCATTTTTATATGTTACATCCAAAACCTCATCATCATCTTGCAACTCCTTTGGAACCTCAACTATACCAAACTTCCAAACTTCATCCAAGGTTAACCTCTCATAATCCCTTTTTCAGATGATATATTCATCCCAAAAATGAATCCAAATGTCTTCTAATTGGGGCACATGGGAACTGGAACCGACTGTTTCACTGAATTTACCCCAATAGTCAAAATTGGTCCGTGGATGGAAATTCTCAAGGTTACCTCTGCCATTTCTACATCTACATTCTTAGCCTTGTAAATATTTGGGCAAGTGTATCTGCCAATTGAAATAGGGAATTACATTCCCACTTTTTGCCATTTATTCTAGATCTTATGGTAATCTAGCAATTGTTGAACCAATTCTAACAAGACCCACTTGTCATTGGGACATATTGGAAGTTTGCTAGGAGCACCTTGTTAGAGTATGTATTTATCTCAGCTCATGTTCACCTAGGTACTTTATTTACCTTTATTGTATTTATCCTTACCCATTTATGTGTGTGGATTTTTATTTTACTTTATTTAGATATCGGGATATATTATCTAGTTGTTAGGTATAGTTCTTTCCTTGATCTATGGTATTGACTAGTTCTTG
The DNA here is from genome assembly GCA_018340775.1 of Taxus wallichiana var. yunnanensis. NCBI lineage: Eukaryota > Viridiplantae > Streptophyta > Pinopsida > Cupressales > Taxaceae > Taxus > Taxus wallichiana. The sequence goes on from CM031241.1 coordinate 635,401,181, forward strand.
CCTTGATCTATGGTGTTGACTAGATCATTGATGTCTAGCTATGTCCTAAATCTAAGGGGCTTGACAAGTTCTTTGATGACTAGTTATTTCCTTGATTTATGGCTTGATCTATGACCTTGACTGGTTCTTAGATTGTTATTCCTTGCCTATATAAGCAAGGCCCATTCTCATTGTATTTCCTCAAGTTCTATAATAATATATGAGATTATTGCTAATTTTTTTGCAAAGGTTTATATAAAGTTATTTTGGTGAATTAGTTTCATCTTATTGATCATGGTGTTTGATTAGCATCCGTGTTCTTGGCTTGCAGTACGATTTGGTTATCATTCCTTTTACACCTATGAAGTAGGGAATCCAAATGTAGGTAAATGTGGGGAACTGTAGGTAGAAATCTCCCCATTCATGCACTTCCTTGAAGGATTCATCAAATCCTCGATTATACAACTCCTTATCAAAACGATAGAGAATAACCGCAAAGAAAGCATCGTTAATTCTAGTGAAAGTGCCTTCTTCCCTCATCTAGTGTAAGCTAGGGATAGAAATCATAGATTTGGGAGGTTCTTGAATACCCTTAGTATTCAACCCAGTGAAGTCTCCCATAACAGTTGTGGCATAGACCAAAAAGATGTCATGTAGAAACTCTTTGAGGACAACACTCTACTCAACTGATAGCAAAATGGAGCTACTGATATGCTCCCCCCATCTGATAAATTCTTTATTCTTCTTGATGGTAGCGATATATAAGAACATCCACTCCTAAAATTCCTTTGTGGAGGGAAGACCTGAGACTCTTCTTAGTAGCACAATAATGTCACTTGACCTCCTGAATGAAGTTTGACCGATACATGGTCTTTGGCAATTTGGCAACACTCTTGGCCAGATAAGTTTTCAACATGACCCTCATGCACAACTCCGCTTCTTTGTCCCAATGTTCTACTGCTGACTCTGGTGAAATTGTCACGTAGTCCTCGACATTGGGGAGTTTGAGAAAATCCTCGAAGAAATATGGATCCAAGCGGATTACAACCTTGCCATCGACATCCTTAACTGCCATGGATTCTTCATCGAAGTGGGCTGTGGTAGCTAGAATGAACTCTGGGCAATGCATGGATGAGGGAAAAATAGCAGCAAGAGAAAGCCCACTATCATATATGGCTTGCATCTAGGATTTCTTATTTGGGGCCTTCACCCTTTCCCAGAAGTCTAGAAAATCAATTTTTCTGAGATTGGTGTCTCCTATGCTCCCCAGGTCGGAAGACAAGCAAGAGTGAGGAGCAACCTCGAGGAATGAATATTTCATCTTTTCTTTGCCTTTGGATGAAGAAGTAGACATCAAGTTTTGAATTTTGGAACCTAATGACTTACTGAACTTCAAAATGCTGAAGTTGAAAGTACCAAGAAGGAAAATCTGAAAACCTGAAAGCTTCAACCTCCAAAACCCGAAAGACTGCAATCTCCAAAATCTGAAAGGGAAACTTCTAAAATAGAGAAGTACAAAAATCCAAGTAAAAATCTCCAAATTTTCAAAACCTTAAACCTCTGAAAACCCAAAAATAGAGTTCAAATACAGAACTCCAAAACCCAACTTGTAGAAGTCTCGAAATGACAGTTCCAAAACTTGAAAAGTAGAGTTCTAAAAATCCAAATTGGAGAGTTCCAAATGGAGACTCCATCAAAAACCTGAAATGGCACAATTCCTAAGAAATGAAAAGCACCAACAACCAAATCTCCTAATTCCGAAAAGAAGATTCTCCGAAAATGCCAATCTTTGAACTCTGAAAAACAAGAAGTGCTGAGAGGGAGAATTTTGAATACCCGATAGGATCTTTGAAGACTCTGATGGCAGTTGTAGTGAATACATGTAGAAAATTGAATCATGGAAACATGGTGGGAAATGAGATTGTCATTTTCCAAGGCATATAGAGGAGGAACAAAAGAAAATGAACAAGGAGAAAACAAAACAAAAGATCTTAAACCAAAAGAAAATAACCAAAATAAAATACCTTGAAAATGATGTCAAAAAGTACAAAATATAGTAAAAACCTAAGTAGTCAGAGAAAAATGTCAGATGAAAATGATAGGTAAAAAATGAGTTTAAATAGAAAAAATATGACATTAATGGCCAAATCTTGATCCGTACGGAAGTAGGTAAGAATTAAATATGCAGAGAGCTCCAAAAATTTGAAACCTGAAAGTCTGAAATTCTGAAACTTTAGAATTTCAAGGTTTGAACTTCGAGATCAAGAGATGAAAATCGTGAAATAGTGATGGGAGTGTTTTGAAACCCGAAAGCTTGAAAGTCCAAAATTTTGGACTTTCGGACTTTGGAAGTCCAAAGTGAAAAAACCTCAAAACGGTCAGGAGAGTTTTGAAACTCGAAAGCCTGAAAGTCTGAAATTTCAAACTTTCGGACTTCAGAAGTCCCAAGTCCCAAGCAATTTTTCCAAAAGATGTGACCTAGAATTTTGAAACCCAAAGCCCAAAAGTCCAAAATTTAGGACTTTCAAGGTTTTAGACTTGAAACTCGGAAATAATTTTTGTCAAAATTGGAACTTAGAATTCTCAAAACCCAAAATCCTGAAAGTTTGAAATTTTAGAATTTCGGGATTTCAGACTTCGAACTCCAGGCTCGAAAATTGGCAATTTATCAAAAGAAAACTCCGAACTTCGAAAATTTGAAAGTCTACAATTTTGGAAATTTGAGGTTTCAGACTTCGAACTTGAAAAAAAAATTTAGTTCCATGCCAATAAAACTCCAAAAGGGAAAATCCCCAAAGTCTGAAGTCTAAATTTTTTAGATTTTTGGGACTTGAAGAATTTCCAAGTTGAAGAAAACTTTCGTGTGAAGATTTTGATTGATCTCGATGTTTGTTTCTCAAGGTAGATTAAAATGGTAACATTTTTGTGACCTCCAGGGAATGCTTTCCTGCTAAGATTTTAGATCAGTAGCCTTATACAAACCATTGGGAAAAAGGAGTCTTGGAAGAAAAATACATTCAGGGGACACTAAAAAGAAAATAAAATGAAAACAAAACAATGTGCAAAGCACTTAGAGGAAAAGACAAACAAGATTGTACAGGGGTGAAACCATCTCACAAGCAAGCTTTGAGATGTATCCCATTCACATGAATGGGTAATTCTTCTCCATTCAGTCTGGATAAATGAAATGAATTCACCTCTTTGCAACTTGAGATAATATACGGTCCACTCTAGAGAGTGTCATACTTGGCATGCCTTCCTGGTTTGGCTCTGTCTTCGTCCAACTTGAGAACCAAATATCCTTCTTAAAAATTCCTATCGGAGTTTTCTTGTTGAAGGATTTCTTAATTTGAGCTTGATGTTAGCCAAAAAAATCATAACCATGTTTCAAACTTCTTCCAGCTCCATGAGTTCAAAAACCTTCTTGTTATGGAGCCATTATCCATAACTTCGAGTGATGACCAACCCCAAAGAAGGTAATTCCAAGGAGAGTGGGAACTTTTCCTCCCTCCCATATACAAGCATAAAAGATTAATTTCTGCTTGCTCTTTTAGGTGTGATTTGATTGGCCCATAAAGAAGTCTTAAGTTTTGTATGCCAGGTCCTTTTGTATGACAGGTCCTTTTGTTAGCCTCCATCATGCATTTGATGATCCTTATATAAGATTATTCTTACTAGATTCAACCAACTCATTTCCCTGTGGATAGTAGTTGGATGAAGTCTTGAGGTAGAATCCATTCTTAACCACCCATTCACTTAACTTAAACCCAAGGAAGGCCATTGCATTGTCAGAGATAATGGTAAATGGAACTCCGAATCTTGTCATTATATTTTCCAAGAAATCAAGAACTACCTTTTTGTTACTTTCCTTTAAAGCTACCACCTCTGTCCATCGAGTGAAATAATCTGTTGTAGTAAGAACCCATTTATGTCTATCACTGAAGGCAAGTTAATCATCCCGATAAAATCTAACCCCCATTGAACAAAAGGTTGATCTACCTGAATGGGGTGCAGGGAAGTGCTGCCATCTTTTGTTTTCCTGCAAACAAGGCACATTATTTACATTTCCTCACCTAGAGATGGGCATATTTGAACAAATCAGGCCAATAGTAACCTGTGCGCATGATTTTGGTAGCATTTGTTCATGTAGAGTAATGCCCCCCAGATAGGCCATTGTGGAATTCTTCTAATATCTTACTTACATGTTCGGTTTGATGTAACGCAGAATAAAACCATTCAAATATTTGTGGAAAATAATATTATCAACTAAGACATATGGAATAGACTAGAGACGAAAACTACGTCTTTGGAATTTGTCCATATTTGAAGGATATGCCCCTGAGAGGAGGAAATTTTGCATTTTTGTTAACCAATCAGCTTGACTGTCACCTTCATCGGTGTTTAAGAGCGTAGCATATTCCACATCCTTGATCTCTAAGTCTAGCTAGCAATCCTTTGACATAATCCTTTACCTCTAACAAGTTTAGTGACTTTAATGTGCACGTCATACTCCATTACTTTTGTGATCCATCCAACACATTTCTCATTCATCTCTTTGTTAAAAAAAAAACTCCTTAATGCCAGGATGAGAAACCATCAGGTGAATTTTGTTGTTGGACAACATGTGCCTAAACTTTTTCAAGGCTTGAATGACTACAAAGACCTATTTCTCAACAAAGGAATATTTGAGCTCGTATTCCTTGAGGGATTGACTGAAGAAGGCAATTGGTTGTTCCATCAATTTTATTTTGTTTGGGTGAGAATACCCAAAATACTTTCCAGACCTGTGAAAGCATATAGAATGAAATCTTTGTCAAACCTGGGGTTTACCAGTGTGGGAGCTTGAGAATGGTCATTTTAATAGCCATGAAGCTCTCCCTTCCTTCTTTCATCCATGAGAATGGAATATTCTTTTTCAGCATGGTGGTTAGCAGTTTAGCCAACGTTGCAAATTGAGGAATAAATCTTCGCATGAAATTTATGGTTCCCAGAAAACTTTGGAGACCTTTCTTGTGACTTGGAAGAGATAAGGACATAATTGAATGAATTTTGGCTGGATCAATAGACAGTCCTTCCATGGAAACAACATGTCCCAACAATTTTCCTTCTTGAACTGCAAAAATGCACTTCTTAGGATTAAGGGAAACTCCAAATTCTCTACATCTTTGAAAATATTTCCTTAGATGTGTGATATGATCTTTGGCATTCTTGGAATATACAGTTATATCATCAAGGTAAACCAAGATGATATCATTGATTAGTCCCTTAAATGCCATGTCCATGGCTCTTTGAAAGGTAGCCCCTGCATTGGACAATCCAAATGGAATTTTTTTAAGCATAAGTGCCCCACTTAGTAGTGAAAGTTGTTTTGAATTGATCGATTCTTAGACCAGGATTTGATTATATCCCGAATATCCATCAAGCAAGGAAAACCTTTGATCCCATGCCACTATTTGAAGGATTTGTTCCATTGATGGAAGAGGGTAGTGGTATTTCAACGAGGCATGGTTTAAATCCCTAAAGTCTACACATAGCTGAATCTCTCTGTTCTTTTTTCTTACAGGCACCAAATTGGCTACCCATGAGGAATGCTTGATGGGAAAAATAATGTAGGCCTCAATGAGCTTTGTTAGCTCCTTCCTCATCAATGGCTCAATTTTAGGGTTAATTGGCCTCTATTTTTGACGAAATGGCTTGGAGTTTGGATCCATCTCAATGGTGTGTTGAGCTAGACCTAGATCAAAACCACACAGGTATTTGTAGCTCCATGCAAAAATATCATGATATTCTTGACATAGTTCAATGAAATCCTCCTTCTCTTGAGCAGTACATACTTTTCCAAGCTTTAGAAGCTTTTTGTTTGCTACCTTGACTTCTTCAAAATCTTCCTCTTTGATTACCATGTTGGTACCTTTCCATTTGACCTGGTCATCTATATTGAAGATGGATTCAAGAGTAACTAGGCCTTTTGGAAATTTATTTCCTTTCAACTGTATAATTTGATCATCGTAGGATTTTTGTAGTTTATCTTGGTGTTTGGCAGCAAAATCTACTTCTTACTATAGGAAAAGGAAAATTTTTGGTCACTATTGAACACCTACCAACTACTTACATTATCCGGTACTGTGGGATGGACCACCATTTTGACCATCTGTTTCCCTTCTTTCATAATGTCTATAGGTATATCATACTACTGAGCCAATGGTAGCTAGCATGTCAGCCTCTTGATTTTATTTTCTAAGGACTGCATGAATTCTGAAAGCTTCGAAATCTTCTATCAAGTCCCAAACTGGTTCTTATACAATCTCAATAGATCATTTTTTGATGCGTTGTGGGTTATTACCTAATGCACAACCAATTCACTATCACCAAAGACCGTCAAGGATTTTATTCCTCTCTTTTGAGTCAAATTTGAATTCCTTGTATGAGGGCCTCATATTTGGCAACATTATTAGTATAACTAAACTGCAACTAGAAGGATGAGAAATATTTATTTCCTTCTGGAGAAATCAACATAACTCCTACAATGATCCATTTCTACTCCTCGAACCATCAAAGAATAGTTTCCATAGTCCCTCACAACTACCGGATGTTTTGACCAACTGAGGTATGATTGCACCTTCTTCATGTATGCAGTATGTACCTAATCTAGTTTCTTCCAAAAACAACAGACTAGATTCTTCATCTGCTAATAAATCAACATAGGGATCATATTGATGATTGATACTTACCTCATCAAGCATTGTCATGAACCTCCTCTGTAAGAGTAGTTGGCTCGTGATCTGCATCTTCCTCCTCTAGGTCACAAATGGCATAATTCCCATTTATGGGTTTAGCAGTGTAAGGCTCCACATGATTGTGACAAATAGGTTCTTCTCTTATAGTCACCTTCGTCCCGTACCAAGTTCTAAGGATCATATGTGACCAGTCTGATGACAAATAACCACCCATCTTGGCAGTGAAATCACGTGACAAGAAAATGGAAAAGAGGGGAGGGAGATCAATAACAGATATGTCTTGTGTGAATGCCAAGCTAGGACATGCATGGATAGTAAGTTGAAGCCCCTTAATGACTCCCACAGTTTGGACTGCAATACCATCTAACTGGACACTTACTTTTGAGATTGGAGTATATGGGATTCCCAAAACATCTGCAATTTTCTTGGGCATCACGGAACTACAATTGTGCACCAAATGATTGCCGATGTTCATACAATTATGCACCAAATGATTTCCAAATGATCGAGAGATATATAATCTTGGAGGTTTGTTAGCCTTAGAAAAAAAAATTCATTTCTGGTTGACACAGTTTGGTTGCCATCACTCTTTGCATGACCTAGTGATCTATCGGTAGTACCAAAACTATTCAAATCCTCCTATAGAAAGTTCCTTTAAGAAGGAATTGAGATTTCATCCCACATCGTGATGCTCAAATTGGTCTTCTTCATTTTCTCCACAATGTTGAATGGAATTTCCCCAACTTTTCTAATACCTTTTTGGGTGTTAGAGTCTTCTTTTGGGAAATGCCTATTGGGCACTGTGATACTTGAAGTTCCACCTTTCTTTGTAGACTAATCCGTAGATACTTCTAGTGATTTCTTTCTTGTACCCTTATCATCTGATATTTTTGTTTGACACTGTGAAGTAGATGCTTGATCAGTTTTGGGAGATTGAGGATCTATTTCCCTCTTCTTGGAAGGTTTTTTTGATGCTACACTGTAGGCATTAGTATTCAAACCACAAAAATCATCTATTAACAATATAGTAGCGTAGTTTCATCGAAGGCTGGTCTTGGATCTCTCTGCGTGGATGTTCCAACTAATGATTCAGGTGGGGTGGATATGCTTTAGACCATAAGGGCCTGACTCAAAACTCCATTTGGGAAAATAATCTGGTTGTGAGGTTGAGAATAAGGATAGCGCCATTCATAATCTTGAATGAGGTTATTTTGGACTAGTACTATAGCTCGGATGAAGTTGTGGTAGAAGGTTTCTAGAAGGTTAAAGGCTTCACACTTGTGGCTTGGCTAGTGACCTAGTTCTGGGCCTGATTATTTCCTTGAAAAGGAGGATGACTTGCCAGATATTGGGATTGGAATGATCGAGCATATTGGTACTGCTTCCTTTTAATCACTACAAGCTCATTTCTAAGGGTTTGCATTGGTTGATTAGAAGCTGCTGGAATAGGAGCAATGATAGGCTAATTATTTGTAAGATCTGGAGAAAATGGCATTGGCGGTCAAGGAGCTATCTTTCCATCCTGAATTAAGGAATTTTCTATGCTTATGGCTATGTCATAGGCATTAGGTAATGTATCCCCTCCCATGGATTGGATCATAATGACTACATCATTATTCAAATCTCACAAATAGTACAAGAATGCATTATTTGGAGAAGGCTTAATGAGTTTCGAATCCTATTCCAAGTTCTGTGAAATCAGAAGTTGAAATCACTCATGTACTCTTAGGGAGCTCTCTTTATGGTAGTGAGTTGTTCCAAAAGTGATAGGTGATCACTCTTTTCTTCAAACTATTTACAGAGCTTCTCTCCTAACTCATCCCAAGTGGTTATACTTTGCCAACACGTAACCCTCGAAACCATTGAAGTGCTTTTCCCTTAAAATAAGTGGCCAGAAGTCTGACAACAACATTATCCTCTGTGATGTTATGTACTGTGTAAATGCTGGCTACATCAAGAATGTGTTCTATTAGAGTAACATGAGTTTCCCCTATGTAAAAGGGTAAACTTTTGAGTGCTGCAACCGGTATAGGGTCATATTGAGCCAATAGAAGTGGATTGCTTGCATTGAAAGGGGGAAAAACTTGGTTCCGCACCATAATAGCAAGAGGTTGATTGTTCTTTGGTGGAGGAAACCTTCCGTATGGAGGAGTTGAATGACCCCTATGAGATAAATTTGTAAATGGTGGAGTTGAAACACCCTTGCTTCTTCTCTTTGGAGGAGACAAGGAAAGTTTGCTATGCTGATAACTTCCCTACTTTGAAGAAGATCTTATCTGAATTATTCACATAAGTTAATGCACTTAGATTTGGAATCCAGAGATATAGAGTCACCGGGTACTTTGAATTATGCAAATTAGAAGAGAAGTACCAAATATGTCCCACCGTGCATGCCAAAAATTGTTGTCGCCAAATCATTACACCCTCCGAATGGCCAGACTATAAGTAGGATGTTCGGTGTGATTGGGACACATGGGATCACCTCTCAAGCTATGGGACTTGGTCTCAAGGTGAACCTCCAGAGAAGGTCAGATTCATTTTCCTAAACTAAGTGTTGTATTACTTCTAGTGTAATAAAATGATTATCCAATCCTATACTAACATTGACATGGGTGTTAAGGAAAGAGGTTTGCAAAAAAAGGAAACTATACTAGGGATGGTGATGCACCGAATAAAAGGATATTTTAAATCTTAGGAAGGGTTAATGTGAGTAGGATGCAAGATATCACTCTAAATATAATTAAAAGGCTCAAAAATATCTGAAACCCTCTTCCAAGCTTGAAGAGAAACTTCACAAAAATGATCTATTTATCTCCTAAATGACTCCATACACCTAACTATTTATAAGTTATTTAGGCTAAGCCATTACAACTGGGCCTTCAACTAACATTTTACTAAAAATAGAAATGTCATTAATTCAAGGAACATGCTCCCATGAAAATAGCAAATTTTTGCAATGGTTCGACTTAGTCAACCCTATAAATTTAACGATCCAAAGCTTGGATCTGTCCTTTTATGGCTTCTCATCTTTGGCCTAGTTCTGCAACACCTTCTCCTTCTTCAGTTTTTGTTGTGTTTCCTCCGATGCAGCCATTCAATGTTTATATTCGAGGAAACACTTGATGATCCCCTGAATTTCTTCATCTCCTGGCCCACATGCGTAGTGATTCACTACATATGTTGTCTCAATTTCTCTTGTGATCTTGGATGGAATTCTTCTAAGTTTACTCACAACTTTATTTAGTCTTCCTATGAAATTTTGGCATAAAACCAATCTATCAATGGATTCACTGTTGAAAGTTTTGGTAACCTCATCATTGCACTTCACCAAATATTTGAAATTTTCCTTGGTTTGGTCCTCTAGAAGAGCGTCGATGTTTTCGTTGAAGAACTTACAATTAACAATATAAAATTCTTCTGATATGTCATTTAAAGGAATTGTAATTTCCACTCGTTTATCATCTATCTTATTAATTAGATCCTGCAATACTTGACACTGAAATTCCATGGATTTTTGATATTTGAAAAACTTTGATGCATCATCGATTACATCTTCCTGAAGGAGTAAATCTAGATCTTCCTCTTGAATTTCAGTCCATGTTGCCAAATTCAAATTATTATTGTCCATGGAAAAGGATTCATCCATTTTGCAAATAACAGCTCTTCCAACCTATAGATCATTATATATTTCTAGAGCCTCTTTAATTAAAGGGTTAGCTTCTTGCAGTATATGTTCCATCCATCCATCTACCGATCTCCCTTTCTGGCCTATCTTCTCAATCTCGTGATAAGAAATGTCATCAATGGTAGATGAAACTGTCATAGCCGTAGTAGTTGAGACTTTAGTAGATGGATTTGGATGTGTTAATTTTCGTAGCAATGCATATTTTTTTGACCTTGTCCTTAAGTTCATCCTTAGAAATTTTATCCTTATCATATTTCTCTAGCATATTTCCAAGAGCAGTGTGTACATCTTGTTTAGCTCCTTCGTGAGTGGATTTTCCCAGTGAAAATCTAGAAATTTGATAATCTACAGCTGTAATTATTTCCTTAGTTTTTCCCTCAACGGGAATAAGAACCTCTATAACTCGTTCCCCAAATGAATTTACTTGTCGGATAGAAACAATCTTTATCCTCTTGGCCTATATTTTCAAGTGTATGCTCCAATATACATTTATCTATGACATCCCCAGAGGCACTTTCTTATTTTGCTTTAGATTCTATCAAAACAAACATTCGGATGGCTGATGCTGATGAGGATAGAATAGTAGATCCAATACCTGAAACATTAGTCACAACAAGAGTACCAAGTAAACATTAGTTGGAATTTGAATGGTAGTGGTAGTAATGGATGGGGTGGATGTGAGGACTGCCATAGGAGTGGATACAATGATGTTAGGAGATGAGACAGAAGGAAATGGAAGTGTTAGGGGAAGTGAAGTAGAAATGGGTGACCCAATAGTTTCCCTAGCTAAGAGAACTGGAAGGGATGAGAATACTTGGGCCATGGAAGGAGATGGAAAAGAATAAATGATCATATAAGTGGAAGGAACTGATGTAGGAAGTGACAATGGAAGAGAAAAAAGAGATGATGGGTATTGTGTGACACTTTGAGAATCACTGACTTCAACTAATAATTTTATCACGAGTGTTGCTAGGAGACATGGATTTAGGAACAAGAGCCTTGGAGAGAGATGAGCTCCCAACAACAAATGAAATATTTTTGGAACTGTATGGGTCTTTTGAATTGACCTTTTCCCTTTGTGGGTGTTGATTGGCTCATGGTTAATGGAGCTTCTATATTTTTAGGTTGATCTACCCCCTTGGGTGATATTCCCAAGGTAACCAACAAACTATAGGTTCTCTATAGAATGGTACCCACCCTCTACTTTGTATTACAACATTCTTCCACATACCAATCAATCCATGGTAATGGTTGATTGGCAATATTATTATTTTTATATGTTACATCCAAAACCTCATCATCATCTTGCAACTCCTTTGGAACATAGGCTATACCAAACTACCGAACTTCATCCAAGGTTAACCTCTCATAATCCCTTTGTCGATGATATATTCATCCCAAAAATGAATCCAGATGTCTTCTAACTGGGGCACATGGGAACTGGACCGACTGTTTCACTGAATTTACCCCAATAGTCAAAATTGGTCCGTGGATGGAAAGTTCACAAGGTTACTTCTGCGATTTCTACATCTAAATTCTTAGCCTTGTAAATATTTGGGAAAGTGTAAATGCCAATTGAAATAGGGAATTGCATTCCTACTTTTTGCCATTTATTCTAGATCTTGTGGTAATCTAGCAATTTCCAAACCAATTCTAACAAGACCCACTTGTCAGTGGGACATCTTAGCAGCTTTTGGGAGCACCTATGAAGATGGGGATCCGAATGTAGGTAAATGTGGGGAACTATAGGTAGATAGCTCCCCATTCACACACTTCCTTGAAGGATTCATCAGAAATCCTCTGATTATACAACTCCTTATCGAAATGATAGAGAATAACCATAAAGAAAGCATCGTTAATTATGTGAAAGTGCCTGATTCCCTCATCTACTATAAGCTGGGGATAGAAATCATAGATTTGGGAGGTGCTTGAATACCCTTAGTATTTAACCCGGTGAAGTCTCCCATAGCAGCTATGACATAGACCAAAAAATATGTCATGTAGAAACTCTTTGAGGACAACACTCTACTCAATTGATATCAAATGGAGCTACTAATATGCTCCCCATCTGATAAATTCTTTATTCTTCTTGATGGTAGTAATATATAAGAACATCCACTCTTGAAATTCCTTCATGGAGGGAAGACCTAAGACTTTGCTTAGTAGCACAATAATGTCATTGACCTCTTGAATGAAGTATGACCGATACATGGTCTTTCCCAATTTGGCAACACTCTTTGTTGGATAAGGTTTTAACATGACCCTCGTGTATAACTCCACTTATTTGTCCCAATGTTCTACCATTGACTCTGGTGAAATTTTCATGTAGTCCTCAACATCAGGGAGTTTGAGAAAATCCTCGAATAAATATGGATCCAAGTGTATTATAACCTTGCCATCGACATCCTTAACTATCATGGATTCTTCACAAAGTGGGTGTGACAGCTAGAACGAACTCTATGAAATGCATGGATGAGGAAAAACTGAAGCAAGAGTAATCCCATTGTCATATATGGCTTGCATCCAAGATTTCTTATTTGGGGCCTTCACCCTTGCCTAGAAGTCTGGAAAATCATTTTTTTTTAGATCGGTGTCTCCTACGCTCCCAGTTCGGAAGACAAGCAAGAGTGAGGAGAAACCCCAAGGAATGAATATTTCATCTTTTTTTTCCTTTAGATGAAGAAGTAGACATCATGTTTTGAATTTCGGAACCGAATGACTTACTAAGCTTTGAAATGCTGAAGTTGAAAGTACCGAAGAAGGAAAATATAAAAACCTAAAAGCTTTAACCTCCAAAACCCAAAAGACTGCAATCTTCAAAAATCTGAAATGGAAACTTCCGAAATAGAGAAGTTTGAAATTACAAAGTAAAAATCTCCAAAGTTATGAAAACCTTAAACCTATGAAAACTCTGAAAATAAATTTCCGAAGTACAAACCTCTGAAAACCCGAATTATAGAAATCCGAAACGACAGGTTCCAAAATCCTGAAAAGTAGAGTTCAAACTCAATCGAGAGTTCCAAAATGGAGACTGCTGAAAACCTAAAAATGTCACAATTCACAAGAAACAAAAAGCATCAAACAACCAAATCTCTAAATTCTGAAAAGAAGGTTCTCCGAAAATGACAATCTCCGAACTCTAAAATACTAGAAGTGCCGAGGGGTGAATTTTGAATACCCAAGAGGATCTTTGATGACTCGATGGTAGTTGTATCTTGAATACCTATAAAACTTGAATCATGGAAACATGGTGGGAAATGAGATTTTCATTTTCCAAGGCATACATAGGAGGAACAAAAAAAAACAAATAAGGAGAAAATAATACAAAATATTTAAAACAAAAAAGAAAATAACCAAAATAAAATACCTCGAAAATGATGTCGAAAAGTACAAAATATATAGTAAAAACCTATGTAGTCGAGAGAAAAATGTCGGATGAAAATGATAAATAAAAATACGAGTTTAAATAGAAAAAATCTGACACTAATGGTCAAATCTCGATCCATACAAAAGTAGGTAAGAATTAAATATGCAGAGAGTTCCAAAAGTCTAAAACCTGAAAGTCTAAAATTTAGAAACTTTGGAATTTTGGGGTTTCAGTCTTCGGAGATCAAGAGATGAAAATCATGAAATAGCGATGGGAGAGTTCCAAAACCCAAAAGTCTGAAATTTTAGACTTTCGGACTTCGAAAGTTTGAAAGTGAAAAAACATCAAAATAGTTAGGAGAGTTCCAAAACCCAAAAGTCCAAAATTTTGGACTTTCATGCTTTGGAAGTCCCAAAGTAATTTTTTACAAAAGATGCGACCAAGAATTCTGAAACCTGAAAGCCCGAAAGTCCAAAATTTAGGACTTTCGGGGTTTAGGGCTTCAGAACTCCAAAAGAATTTTTCTCAAAATCAGGACTTAGAATTCTGAAACCTAAAAGCCCGAAAGTCTGAAATTTCAGACTTTCAAGATTTTGGACTTCGAACTCCGGACTCGAAAATTGGTAATTTATCAAAAGAAAACTCCGAAATCCAAAAAAACTAAATTCTAAAATTTCAAACTTTGGAACTTAAAAACCACAATTTCAATTCCATACCAATAAAACTCCAAAAGGGAAAATCCCTGAAGTTCGAAGTCTGAATTTTTTGGATTTTCGGGACTTGAAGAATTTCCAAGTTGAAGAAAACTTTTGTGTGAATATTTTGATTGATCTCGACATTTTTTTCTCAAGGTAGATTAAAATAGTAAAATTTTTGGTGACCTCCGGGAGTGCTTGCCTACTAAGCTTTTAGATCAGTAGCCTTATACAAACCATTGGGAAAAAGTATTCTTGGAATAAAACTACATTTAGGGGACACCAAAAGAAAAGAAAATGAAAACAAAACAATGTGCAAAGCACTTGGAGGAAAAGAAAAACAAACTATACAGGGGTGAAACCATCTCACAAGCAAGCTTTGAGATGTATCCAATTCACGTGAATGGGAAATTATTCTCCATTGAGTCTGGATAAATGAAATGAATTTGCCTCTTTGCAACTTGAGATAATATACGGTCCACTCTAGAGAGTGTCAAACTTGGCATGCCTTCTTGGTTTGGCTTTGTCTTCATCCCACTTGAGAACCAAATATCCTTCTTGAAAATGCCTATCAGAAGCTTTCTTTTGAAGGATTTCTTAACTTGAGCCTGATGTTGGCCTAAAGTTTTCATAGCCGTGTTCGAACTTCTTCCAACTCCATGAGTTCAAAACCTCACCGTTAAGGAGCCATTATCCATAACTTCGAGCTGATGAGCCAACTCCAAAGAAGGTAATTCCAAGGAGAGTGGGAGATTTTCCTCCCTCCCATATACAAGCATAAAAGGTGAATTTTTAATGGCTCTTTTAGGTGTGATTTGATCTACCCATAAAGCAGTCTTAAGTTGTGTATGTTAGGTCCTTTTGTTAGCCTCCATCGTACATTTGATGATCCTTATAATATTTTTGTTACTAGATTCAGCCAACCCATTTCCCTGTGGATAGTAATTGGATGAATTCTTGAGGTAGAATCCATTCTTGACAGCCCATTCACTTAACTTAAAATTGAGGAAGGCCATTGCATTATCAGAGATAATAGTAAATGGAACTTTGAATCTTATCATTATATTTTCCAGGAAATCAAGAACCACCTTTTTGTTACTTTCCTTTAAAGATACCACCTTTTTCCATCGAGTGAAATAATCCATTACAGTAAGAACCCATTTATGTCTGTCACTAGAAGGCGGGTTAATCACCCTGATAAAATTTAACCCCAATTGAAAAAAAGGTTAATCCACCTGAATGGGGTGTAGGGGAAGTGCTGTCAACTTTTGTTTGCCTACGAACAAGGTAAATTATTTACATTTCCTCACCTAGAGATGAACATATTTGAACAAATCAGGCCAATAGTAACCTTCGTGCATGATTTTGGTAGCGATTGTTCATGCGAGTAATGCCCCGTGAACATACCATTGTGGAATTCTTATAATATATTACTTACTTGTTCGGTTTGACGCAACGCAGAAGAACACCATTCAAATCTTTGTGGAAAATAATATTATCGAATGAGACATATGGAATAGACTGGAGATGAAAACTATGTCTTTGGAATTTGTCCATATTTGAAGGATATGCCCCTGAGAGGAGAAAATTTTGCATTTTTGTTAACCAATCAGCTTGACCGTCACCTTCATTGATGTTTAAGAGTGTAGCATCTTCCACATCCTTGATCTCTAAGTCTATAGCTAGTTGTTGACATAATCCTTTACCTCTGACAATTTTAGTGAATTTAATGTGCACTTCATACTCCATTATTTTTTTGATCCATCCATCGCATTTCTTGTTCATCTCTTTGTTCAGAAAAAACTCCTTAACACTAGGATGAGAAACCATCTGGTGAATTTTATTGTTAGACAACATGTACCTAAAATTTTTCAAGCTTGAATGACTTCAAAGAGTTGTTTCTCAATGAAGGAATATTTGAGCTCGTATTCCTTGAGTGATTGATTGAAGAAGGAAATTGGTTGTTCCATCAGATTGTCATTTCTTTGGTGAGAATACACAAAATACTTTCCGGACTCTGCAAAACCATAGAGAATGAAATCTTTGTCAAACTTGGCATTTAACATGCATGGGAGCTTGAGAAATTCTTGCTTTAATAGCCTCGAAGGTATCCCTTCCATCCTTCATCCATGAGGCTGGAATATTCTTCTTCAAAGCATGGTGGTTAGCGGTTTAGACAACATTGAAAATTGAGGAATAAATCTTCGTACAAAATTTATGGTTCCCAGAAAACTCTGGAGACTTTTCTTGTGACTTGGAAGAGATAAGGACATAATTGAATGAATTCTGGCTGGATAAATAGACATTCCTTCCATGGAAACAACATGTCCCAACAATTTTCCTTCTTGAACTACAAAAATGCACTTCTTAGGATTAAGGGAAACTCCAAATTCTCTACATCTTCAAAAACTTTCCTTAGATGTGTGATATGATCTTGACATGCTTAGAATATACAGTTATATCATCAAGGTAAACCAAGATGATATCATTGATTAGTCCCTTAAATTCCATATCCATGGCTCTTTGAAAGGTATCCCCTGCATTGGACAATCCAAATGGCATTTTGTTGTAAGCATAAGTGCCCCACTTAGTAGTGAAAGTTGTTTTGAATTGATCATATTCTTGGACCAGATCTGATTATATCCTCGAATATCCATCAAGCAAGGAAAATCTTTGATCCTCTGCCATTGTTTGAAGATTTTTTCCATTAATAGAAGAGGGTAGTGGTATTTCAACGAGGCACGATTTAAATCCCTGAAGTCTACGCATAGTCGAATCTCTCTGTTCTTTTTCTTACAGACACCAGATTGGTTACCCATGAGGAATGCTTGATGGGAAAAATAATGCAAGACTTTAGCTCCTTCATTATCAATGACTGAATTTTAGGGTTAATTGGCCTCTCTTTTTGACGAACTAGCTTGGATTTTGGATCTAGCTCAATGGTGTGTTGAGATAGACCTAGATCAAAACCACATAGGTCTTTATAGCTCCACATAAAAATTTCATGATATTGTTGACATAGTTCAATGAAATCCTCCTTCTCTTGAGTAGTACATACTTTTCCAAGCTTTAGAAGCTTTTCGTTTACTACCTCGACCTCTTCGAGTCTTCCTCTTTGATTACCATGTACGTACCTTGCCGTTTGACCTGGTCATCTACTTTTAAGATGGATTCAAGAGTAACTAGTCCTTCAGTAGTTTGTTTCCTTTCAACTTTGTATAATTTGATCATTTTAGGAGTTTTGCGGTTTATCTTAGTGTTTGCAGAAAAATCTTCTTGTTGTTGTAGGAAAAGGAAAATATGTTGGTCATTATCGAACACTTGTCACTACTTACATTATCCGGTACTACTATACGGACAACCATTTTGACCATCTGTTGCCCTTATTTCGAATGTCTACAAGTATATCATCTCTGAGCGAAGCCAATGGTAGCCAACATGTCACCTCTTGATTTTATTTTCTAGGACCGCATGAATTCCAAAAGCTTAGAAATATTCTATCAAGTCCCAAACTGGTTCTTATATGATCTCAAAAGATCATTTTTTGATTTGTTTCGGGTTGTTTCTGATGCACAACCAATTAACTATCACTAAAGACCATCAAGGATTTTATTCCTCCCTTTTGAGTCATTGAGTTCCTTGTATGAGGGCCTCATATTCGGTAACATTATTAGTACAACTAAATTGCAACCGAAAGGATGAGAAATATTTATTTCCTTCCTGCAAAATCAACATAAATCCTACAATGGATCCATTTCTACTCCTCAAACCATCAAAGAATAGTTGTCATAGTCCCTCACAACTACCGAATGTTTTGACCAACTGAGGTATGATTGCACCTTCTTCATGTATGTAGTATGTACCTAATCCAATTTCTTCCAAAATAACAGACTAGATTCTTCATCTACTAATAAATCAGCATAGGATCATATTGATGATTGATACTTACCTCATCAAGCACTATGTCAGGAACCTCCTCTATATGAGTAGTTGGCTTGTGATCTGCATCCTCCTCCTCTGGGTCACAAATGGCATAATTCCCATTTATGGGTTTAGCAGGTGTAAGGCTCCACATGATTGTGACAAATAGGTTCTACTCTTATAGTCACCTTCATCCCGTACCGAGTTCTAAGGATCATATGCAACTAGTCTGATGAAAAATAACCACCTATCTTGGCATTGAAATCACAAGAAAACAAAATGGAAAATAGGGGAGGGAGATCAATAACAGATATGTCTTCTGTGAATGCCAAGCTAGGACATGCATGGATAGTAAGTTGAATCCCCTTAATGACTCCCACAGTTTGTACTATAGTACTGTCTAACTGGATAACTCCTTTTGAGATTGGATTATATGGGATTCCCAACACATGTAATTTTCTTGGGCATCATGGAACTATTGGCTCCATAATTGATCATACAATTGTGCACCAAATGATTTCCAATGATCAAAGAGATATAGAATGGTGGAGGTTTTCTGGCCTTAGAAAACACTTTCGTTTCTAGTTGACACAGGCTGGTTGCCACTGTTGCTTCATGACCTGATGATCTATCAATAGTACCAAAACTATTCAAAGCCTCTTGTAAGAAGTTCCTTTGAGAAGGAATTTTTGGTTAGTCAAAATCTTGAACTTAGCGAAGGAAATACAAAGTTTTGTGTAAGAGAGAAGAGCACATTCAAAGGCACAAAGTATTGGGAAGGAATCACATGCATATAAAAGAAACAGTTCGGGACTTAGATGTTTTCACGATGATGAGCTATTTTTTGAGATAGTGTGTCAAGCAAACAAATCATTTGGAGACTTGCATGACATGCCTTTGCTATTTTTGGATGATCGGATACAAAGCACTTTGCACAGATACAAGCTGAGAGCAGATCTACTACTATCAGTTAACTAAAAGTAGTCTATTGTTAGTGCACTTACATGTGTGACTATTTTTGTAACAACACTTGGCTAATAATAGCATGTGACCTATTTTGGGATTTGATAAGTGGTGAAGGGAAAGACCCTACCCTTATAAATATGTAATAGCATAGGGAGTGTGTGTGATAACTATGTTATACTGAGATTAGGCTGTCAAATATGATACGCGCATGAGTGTATACTACTATTATTATAAGGAAGCTTCGGTATTAATTTAGGATTTAATATAATGGAGATTATGGACTGAATCAAGGTGTTATCACGCTTATAGTTCGGTGTTGCATGTTTGATTTCATCATGGTTATCTTTTAATTTTGTTATTCTCTAGATCCGAGATATGAACATGCACTTGTAGAATGATATTCTAGTCATAGATCTGAATGCTTTAAGTCTTCATCACACTAACATCATGTAACACCAAACCTAAAGAGGGGCCTCATATGTTTGTGTGTTTTAGGTGAGCGCTCAATCTAGGTGAGTGATGTGCCAGTGCGCTTAGGCTTGTATTGGTGAATTCTAGGCTGCATCATTGGTTTCATTTTTGGGACCTCTTTTCAGATTGTTTTCAGGATGGTTCGCAATGAAGATATATCGGTTGACCTTAGCAAGTGTTGAGGAGTGGATACATGATCTGGAAGAAGAATACACATGATGATTCAACACTTTGGATTTGATTTTTACACACATGTGTGGGTGGAACAGAATCTGTATGACAGTTTATATGAGAGATTTTTTGTTATCTTTCCAATATAATTATACGAGTGGCTGATTGCTTATGCATCTAAGTAGAATTAGAGGTATCACACACTTGTCTGGACGTAGGAATAATTTCAGGCCCTTTATGATGTTGATCTGATTTGGACTCGCGTTGTGGATACATGTTTCCATGGTGTTTTGAATAGTTATATCATGGAGTACTCAATTTCCACTTATTCATGCCCAAAGGTAGTTGAATTCCAATTTTTATGATATCCAAGGGGAGCTTACCTATAAGGCATTCCACTGGCGATCAAGATCCTGATGGTAACTTTGAATTTGGAGAGTAAACTGATGGCTAACTAAACCCCACCACACATAAGGGAAGGAGTGGGTTTGGTGAAATATGGAAGACCTAGCGGTAGAAATACAGAGATCAAAAAGGTGGATTAAGTATAATGAGGCACGCGAGAGGGAGGTAGAGAAGAAACGGTAGTTTACGAGAGAAAATGGTATTATGGAGAAAGATATTTCAGGAAGGAGTGGAATTTCATGTAGAAGACGTGGAACCCACACCTCAGAAATCCCCATTTGGGAAAACATGACAGGGGAACCCTCCTCACCCTCATGTAGAAGTGCACCAAGAGAGACGATCTCTCGGCCGTAGGTACGAATATGTTGGTGTAGGATATTTACCATGCACATATTTTATGTACATGGGATTCCTCCACATAGGTGATTCACCATGCTTAGGTGTCCTAGGGTGTCATTATGGCCTTACACGCATCATAGAGCATCATAGGAGTTACATTTGACCGGCTATTCCAGGAATGTAACTCCCACCTCTTGACGACTACATTTGTGGGGGAGTTACACACCCCACTACTATATGTACACCCTTTCATCTTGAGCATTATATGGTGGAATGGAATAGAGTATGGTTTTGAGACTTTTTTTCCTTAATGCATGCACATTGCTCCCATGGGTGAGTTCTTTCTTGGATCTTGAAACTACATCATTCTCGTGGTTGAGTGCAACATGTTGATGCTCACGAATTCCCTCCAGATCTTCGTCATTCCTCCGACATGGTATCAGAGCTTGGGGATTGGAATCATGTTGCTCACCTTGGTTGCTTACTACTCTCCACCTCATAGTTTCTTGTGCAAGTTCTCTCCTTGCATGTGCTCTACTTGCATTTTTTTAGGGGACTTGTGCTTGGTGTTTTCAGCCTTCCGAGAAGATAGTGGTTAATTAGTTTGTGGTGTTCATTGGAGGAGCTCGGTTATTCGCTATCTGATTGCAGTCAGCCTAAGTTGTTTTTCTTATGAAGGTTCTAGCTTGGTTTTCTTTTCCATGGTCATTTTCTTTTGCATAGGTTGATGTCAAGTCATCGTGCAAACATTCCACGACTGGTGCATGCTTGACCTGACTCACTTCATTCACGTATACTCTGCATTGTTCATTGGCTCTTGATTCGGTTCTTGTTCCCCTTCTTAAAGGACCACTACCTTACCAGCCCAGTTCCCTACAACATGGCCATTACACCAACTTGGCCAGCTCTCAAAGTAGCCAACATAAATCTAGTGGGGTCATTTCATAGGTCTCTGCTCAACGAAACCCAGCTCATCATTGTCCTTGTGCATGCACACTACCGTTTCTGAGACTTGCGTTAGAATCACGTCTTCTATTAAATCTTTTGAGCATTTTTACTCATTGTTCGATGGATACAAACATTGGCATGTGGAGATTGGTAACGGCCAGCTTAGCTAGGCTCGGATAGCAATCCACATAGCTCGGACATGTATCTAGTCCTCATCTCAACGTAATCCGTGGGAACATGTCTTCCTAACTCGGCTACATGAGCCACCGTAAATCCAATACCGACCGTCTTGTTAGCATTTACACAGCTCGAGTCCTGAATTTGTGTGTACTCAGCCTGGTTTAAGTCACCATTGTGTGTCGTATTTGTGCCTGGTCTGGATCATATTCTTGGACTCTACCTCAGCCGCTCCTCGATGCATCTCCATTTGGGACGTTTCCTCCCACTTTCCTACCCGTATCTCTATCGTTACATGTAGCTTCAAAGCAGACATGGTCGAAATCTTCGGTTTGGATAACACCTATGACTCTATACTTGACATTTGAACCCGTGACTATGTGCATTGGACTCTAGCTCGGCACTCCACGCTACTCCCAACTCCACGAGGTCCCTCCAAACCACTTGGTGCATCCATGGCTTGACACCTCAGCTAGGCCAACCTAATCCATTTTAGAAATGTTTGAAGGTTAAAACAATCCATTTTTAATGATTTTAAGGTGAAAAAAATTCATTGTGGCATTGTTATAATTTTTTAGGCTCTAATTTTGCTTGTATTATGCCCTTCCTACGTGTGTCGAAGATGGAGGGTGAGGTCCAGGGGTTGGCAGGAGGCTAATCCCCCCTCGCAAGAAAAACAAACCCTACTTAAAATTTGATGCCATTTCCAATGAGTACCCACATGATACCCTTTGCACCCATTTCGGGCACTTTTTTAATCAGTTTGCAAAGTTCATTGGCATTTTCCATCAGTTGTGGGAATTGTTATTCTACTATAACTTTTGATTACCTGCTCATTTTTAGTGCTTCTTTAGTCAAAGTTACATGATTTCTCACACATTATGTGATGACATTGTCAATTTTGTAAATTCACTACTTTATAAAGTGCCACATTCTAGGGGATTCACTAGTACTCTTGGGTTTTCACACGCAAATGCATTATCGGCTAAGTCCGACATCTTGCATTTATGGACCTTGCACTTATTTCTTCCGCATCATGGATGGTGTTCTTTCCAGACTTGAGCATTATAGGATCACTTTACAACTTCGTGACTTCTTATCAGGAGAGAGAACTATTCAACTTGGCGTGCTTCCCTGGAACGTTACTTCACTCACGAGGGTCTTTCACCCTTCTTACTTGGGCTAGTTCCTGCACCCACTGATCATCGTTATCTAGAGGATTTTATCGACACTTGCGACCATGTTTTTGGTCACCCGATGATGCATGTCTTCGATCTCTTTGGTTTCACGTGGCGGAATTAGATCCTCCCCACCATGTCTAGAGCATTCTTCAGTCCCTCTATGGAGACCATTCACATACTTCCACCATTGTTGTTGCTACTGATTTAGTGGTCTCCTCTTCTTCTTTGTGTGATGACAGTTCCATTGACATAGAATCGCTTGATTCTAATTCTGATGATGAGGATTGTGCACCCAGTTCTAATGTTGAGAGTACTACAGAGGACTCTTCTCCTCCTTCTCTCACAATTCCAGAGAATGTTGACACATCCCACATCTCATCAGATATTGAGTAGTCTCCTATACAGTCTCATACAGTCATCACACCCGCCTCTTTTCCACCTTTAGTGTGTGAGGCCCTTTTCACTCCTCTAACTTCATTGGATGACTCATACCTATCTGACATCGCTCTTCTGTTTGTTGAGCCCCCTCATTGGGATGAGTATCTTCCTGACCTTGGTCATCTTTTCACAGAGTACACTTGTGATGTACTATAGGTTCGTCATCCATCTACAGGTATTTCAGAGGAGTTCATTATCTCCATTGTTGGGAGTGCCCCTTTTAGGACTCTTACCACTTCCACTTTTCCGAGACCTTCATTGATCCACCCTTGCTTGTGGATCCCTTTTCTGTTGTGGGGGGTTCTGTTACCTTCACATCACTTGGACATCCTTTCTACAGGTGTTCACTCTTCACACTCTGACAGTTCTACACTCATGACATTACCTTTGGTTCCTTTGCACTCACTTGCTAGACCTATGTCACACTTTTGTGGACCAAACTCAAAGTTCTTTGTGTTGTTACCTTTAGTTTCCTTTGTGGAGTGGGTGGACTTCTAGCACGTCATTTCTATCCTTCCTAAGGGTAGGCACATAGTTCGGTGTGGGTGGCTCTTCTTCAATCCTAAAGGTAGAGGATCTTGTCATCGACATTCTTCTGGGAGACCTCCTAGAGCTGCGAGTTCAGATTCATCCATGACATCTTCTGCATTCCTCTCATCTCTCTCTTCTTCTCTCTTCTTTTTCTTTCTGATAGATTGCCTCTTTGTGCATGGGTACCTTTACGAGGTTCGTGTGGGCCAGGACCCATCTTTGGCATCTTTCTTAGATTAGAGAGTGGACTTGTCTCTCTTTTGGGAGGAGTTTTTCCCACTAGATTTTCTCCTTTTAATCCACTTTTTGATAGTTTCTTGTACGTGGGTACCTCATCAGGCTTGTTTCCAGGACCCACTTCTCCTTGTTTTCATATATGTGTCCACCTAAGTTATGCTTCAAGGGGGTGTTGGTGTAGGATATTTACCATGCACATATTTTATGTACATGGGATTCCTCCACATAGGTGATTCACCATGCTTAGGTGTCCTAGGGTGTCATTATGGCCTTACACGCATCATAGAGCGTCATAGGAGTTACATTTGACCAGCTATTCTGGGAATGTAACTCCCACCTCTTGACAACTACATTTGTGGGGGAGTTACACACCCCACTACTATATGTACACCCTTTCATCTTGAGCATTATATGGTGGAATGGAATAGAGTATGGCTTTTGAGCCTTTTTCCCTTAATGCATGCACATTGCTCCCATGGGTGAGTTCTTGCTTGGATCTTGAAACTGCATCATTCGTAGTTGAGTGCAACATGTTGATGCCCACAAATTCCCTCCAGATCTTCGTCATTCCTCCAATAGCATCTAAATCCACCTGGAAACCTTGCCCTTGCATTTGGTTTTCCAACATCTAGTACAACAAACATTCATCAAGATAATTCAAGTAGTGGGAGAGTAGGAGCAAATCTTATAATAGGCACAACGATGGTAGCGCAAATGGATTCATTGTTATATGGGAGTACCTTTTTAGGTGTACCATTTGCATAGAATTCAGCGCATAGATTTTTGGACTGCCTTATAGAAGTAATAATCCTTCGCAGATCGTCGGGGTATAGTTCAGCTTCTCTTGTTGGGACACAGGGAAGCATATCTTCCGGGTCCCACCCCGCCTACAGGTTTGAGATCAAGAGTTATAGGTGGCTCTAGCTCTAGTGGATCCGGTGGTTCTAGAGGCCGAGGAAACGCAGGGGTTGTAGATTAGGTGGGCAAGGTCCGCACTCAACCATAAAATATTTACATGGAGATGTCTCTTCATATTCTAGAGTATAGGGGCATCGAATACGTTGTTGAACATGTGCATATGTGTGAAATAATGTGGTGCATGAAAGGAATCATGGATTTTGAGTGTATGGAAATCTAATTTTCTAGTACGTTACAAGGGCGCGCACACAACTGGTACATAAATTTTAACCTTGATCAGACTTGCGTAGACTATACAACTTTAAAATATGCATTCCTTAAAGAGTTTCACATCCCTGATTTTGAGTAGAAGAGTATAAGTGCACTTAAGGATGTTAAGAAAGGCACTACTGAAAGTGTCAGAGAGTATGATGCCCATTTTAAAACACTGTTATCTAAGCTTTCTTATGACATACACGCAAGCCAACATGCACAATGGTTCATTGGGGGCCCAGTTACCCCTTTTAGGAGGGTATTATCACATAAGACATACACTGATCCACGCAAAGCACTTGAAGCAACCTTACGCACTGAGGTAATTGGAAGCATAGCCACTGGGTGAGCCCATTTTTAGAAGCACATATCACAACTATGGTAAAGCAGTTGGAGAAACTATTGGCAAATTCAACACATAAGATGCGCACATGTATTTGGTGCACAAATTGTGAATTAGAAGGTCACACAAAGGATATTTTTCCCTGCAGATCAGTGCACTCGTTTGTTGGATTGTGAGATACTCCATTTAAACCATGATGCTAGTTGTTTCCCCTTACTACAACGCGTGATAAGGAAGAACATTTCAAGCTACTATAAAATCTATAGGTCCACAACTCATGACACAGAAGACTATTAGCTGATTGGTCAGATCCATGATGCTATAGATATTGGTGTATGATAGATAGGAGTCTCAGATAACTCTAAAGGCAAGAACGAGCATCAAACCGGGATCACAATCAAAGCGCTATGATCGGAATGAAGGGATATTTGAGGCGATCGTGGCGAGGTCAAGGTTACCATGGTGGATTTGGAGGATGAGGCCGTGGTGGTGGAAGAAGTGAGTTCCCTCGTGGAACATGTTATACTTGTGGATCTCCTAACCACTACATGCATGAATGTCCCTAGAATATTACATGTTATTTATGTGGAAAGAGGCATAACTATGAGGAGTTCCCAAACTTGTATGAGAATCTTATCAAGCATCATAAACAAGAAAAAAAAGACCTAGGGATGGTTAGGATACAACGCGCTATGGAAAATCAGTGGATGCCTAAGTTGGAAGCAAATTCCAAGGCATTATAAGTAAAGATCACGACCCCGTTGAGGCAAGTACACGCTAGAGAATCATTGTAGTAGAAGCCTACCATCACTAAGGAGGAGGTTCTTCATGCATGGTACCTGAACCTGCCCATCAGAAGGAGGTTTATCAGGAAACCATGGAGGTCCTCAAGAATCTTCAGGGTGAAATAAAAAATTTAAAGGATCAATCACCGAAGATGGAGAAAAAGAAAGCATCAGAAATGGTCCAAACTGATATGGATGATTTGAGTGAAGTGTGAAAAATTTTGTGCCAGGAAAATATCATTCCACTATTAGGTAATTGGTTAAAAGGGAACACTCCATGAGCAAGTGTTGAAACTGGACGAAAGATCCTACATGTAAATCTTCCCCCTCATAGCCTAGATTATGACAAGGAAATCACTCTAAATGTTGTTGTGGATGGGTGGCTATTGAGTAATATATTTATTGATACAAGTGCTTAAATCAATGTTCTTACTTTAGATGTATGGGTACAAATGGGAATACCCCCATTGCAGCCATCCTCTAATGTATTGTTCATGGCTAATCAGAACTATGGACACTCCCATCGAGTTTTGAAATATGCATCCATTACCATACAAGGAGCCAAATTCATTGGAGATTTTGAGGTTTTAGCGCTAGTAGAGTTAGATAGCTTCCCAGCTCTATTGGGGTGTCCTTGGTGCTATGAAAATAATGTTGATATTCAATTCAACAAGGGTTATATCAGTTTTGAAAACAAGGAGGAAAGAGTTATTATCCCTTTAACAGATGGCAAATATGTGCCCTATGTTGAGCCCTTAAGTGAAGAAGACCTAAATAGGATTTATGTATGCATCATCCGGGATCCGTAGTGCTTGAGCAATGTAAAGAAGGAATCCTTCAGTGGGAGGATGCACAATCTATTATTGATACTACAAGTGTTGCTTGTGATAATTGGGCTCATAGCACTTATGAGTTGGTAGGGCGCAAAGTAAAGAGCATATTTCCTAAAGGAAACAAACCGTGTTATGTTAGGAGGATAGGTAACAACTTGGTACCTTGTTACACCGAGAGAAGGAGATCCTATGGTATTCCTACGTGCTATGGAGGAATAGTGGATAGACCCACTGAAAGGAAGAAATATGCTAGCATATACACTTCTTGGGATAGCAATACGTTGGTGGGTGGCCCATGAGGATAATCTCGTATGATGGAATGAAATTAGGATTGCTCTTGCTACTAGGTTCTTAAGAGGAAATACAAATACTCAAATATTCACTTATTATGGTAATAACCCTGTTTATCACCACATTTAGAGCAGGGAAAATTTTAGTGGCGAATATTCGTAATATGGCAAATATTCCATTTTTGAAAATTTTGAAAAGGTGAATCTTTTTGCACGGTCGGTGACTGCTCACCTAAAAATTACACTTTAATTTTTTTAGGGGTTGGCTTCGCCTACCCTTGAAAAATATCCCCTATATAAACCTAGATTATTCACTGTGTACAACACTTCTACTTCACATTTTTCAACAATATGATATATCCTATATTATAGGCGTGCGGCAAGGGGGTAAGTTATTGACGCGCGACAAGGAGGGTTTACGATGAATGAGATACTAAGGATATTGACGCATAGTAGACGCATGCCAAAGAGTTTTTGACAAGCGACATGGAGATTTTTTCGATGCACAAAAAGAGGGCGAGAGCTACGAGGCGCGTGACGAGGATATTTCTTTGTCATGACGTCAAAAATGCAATGACGTGCATCACTAGACCTTAGTGACGCACGTCAAAAACCATGTTGACGCGCGAAAGTGTAGAGGCGTGACGCGTCACTAGACCTCTTTGGCGACGCGTCAACACAGATTGTTGATGCGTGTCAACACGGTTGTTGACGCGCGTCACTGAGGTCTAGTGACGCGCATCACTGAGGGTGTTGTCTGACCTTGACGGATAGTTGACGCATGACAAGGAGGTACAACAGATATTGACGAATAGTAGACGCATGAAAAAGAGTTTGTTAACGCGTGACACAGAGATTTTTTGATGAGAAAGTAGAGGGCGGAGGCTGCAGACACGTGATAGAAGATTTTGCTGTCGCGCGTCAAAAAAATGCAATGACGCGCGTGACTAGACCTCGTGACGTGCGTCACTAGACCTCTTTGACGCATGTCAACAAGGTTGTTGACGCGTGACACCGAGGTCTAGTGACGCGCGTCATTGCGTCATTTTTGACGCACTTTACACGGCAAAATCTCTCGTCGCACGCGTCTGCCTGACCTTCTGTCAGAAAGCACTTGACAATCAGGTGAAATTTTTTCATACAACCCCAAAAAAATTTCCTTCCCACGAAACCGGTTCCGGGGATATTCACCAGGTATTCTCCACCTCCGATTTCCAAGAGGTCTCTTAAAATGAACCCCGATTCGAAGTGTGAAAGACTCTAGACAAAGGGGTAGGAAGCTTTACCACCTTTGTTATGGGTGTAAAAGTTTTATTCCACTTTATAAGGCTACGTTCGTGCTTGGTATGTATATGTAGAACTCCATAAAGAGAATGAAAATTGGTAGGATTTAATAGCAAGAATGGCCCAGATGTTTGACTATTTCTCTAGTAAACCTCTAGTGAAATAAGCATTAAGAGTCATAAAGTGCTTAACTATGGGGGATAGTGTCAAGGATGAAGAACTCCTTCATGAGTTATTGGATGAAGGAAACTTAGGAGCGTGTCTTGTTGAAGAGATAGAGGTCAATGCCACACTACTTCAATGTGCTTGCCTTGAGAAAGAAAAAGGAAAAATGGTCTACTTAGTGAATGATGAAGAAGTATAAAATCTAGATGTAAACCATTCAAAAAGTAGGCATGAGGTGTTGGACAATGCAGATAAGACCACATGCACCTATCATGAATCTATGAAGACAAAGAAGGTGAATATTAGATCAAATGTTGAGCCTAAGGAAGCCATAATTAAAGACTATTGGTTGGACTCTGAAGTGGAAAAAATTATAGAGTTACTTGAGGAATTATCGGACTTATTCCCTAGGGGGTACCATGAACTTAAAGGCATGCATGAATCATTAGGGGAGATGAAGATAAATCTTAAATAGGGTGCACACCTAGTTAGAAAGAGACACTACAAGATGAACCCCAACTTGCGCAAAAAGGTCAAAGAATAGATTGAAAAAATGTTGAAGTTTGGGATTATCAAGCCACTTGATGAGTCAAAATGGGTTAGTCCATGGTGATCGATATCAAGAAGGATGGATGGATTAGGATCTGTGTGAACTATAGGGAGCTGAATGTTGCATGTGTGATTGATCCCTTTCCTATTCCATTCACTGAGGAAATACTAGAAGGCGTTGTAGGATGTGAAATCTATTCATTTACGAGATGGGTTCTCTAGGTATCATCGAGTTAGAATTACGTAGGAGGATCAAGAAAAACTAATTTTACTACTTGAATTGGGTAGCTTCGCCTATCTTTGTAATGCCTTTTGGTCCGAAAAATGCGCCTATTGTATTTTCATGCATAGTTTTTCAAGCATTCAAGGAATTTATTCACAACTTCTTACAAGTTTATTTTGATGGTTGGACGGTGTATGGATTAATTAAGGATCATTGTGAAAATATTCGTTTAATGTTTGAAAGATGTAGGTAATTGAGTATATATTTTAACATCAAAAAGTGTATATTTGCTACACCATTTGGAATATTGTTAGGACACATAATCTACAAGGAAGGTTTTTGTTTGATCCAACCAAGGTTATAGTTATTGTAGGCCTAAGAGAGCCTACTATTTAGAGTGAGGTGCATATATTTTTGGGTCATACGAGGATATTATAGAAAGTTTATCAAAGGATATGCAAAGTTACGACACCGTTGGAGGAGTTAATTGAAAGGTAAAGGTATGTTCTCTTGGGAGAACCATATTAACATGCATTCAAGAAATTAAAGGAGAAAATTACCACCGTGCCTATTCTGTGTTTTCCTTCATTTCATGTACATGTGGAAACCTCTAGCACGACCATTGTTGCAGTGTTGTCTAAACTTGGAGAAGGTATTATATATCATCCTATCTTTTTTGCTAGTAGAAAGCTGACTCCTGCAGAACATAATTACACAAGTACAAAGTGTAAAGCTTTGTCAATGATCCATGTGCTACATAAATTCTGATAGTACCTGCTAGCTACACCATTCGTATTTTATATAGATCACATGAAATTGAAGTATTTGGTAAACAAGCTCATTCTATAAGGGCACATATGCAGGTGGGTACTCTTATTTCAAGAATTTGATTTCATAGTTGTGGTAAAACTAGGGAAAATTAATTCTAGACCAGACCATTTATCTAGAATATAGTCAAGAGAAGAAGCATGGGAAATTGAAGATACCATGTCGATGCACAGTTATACAAGTTACAATGAGTGCCATCAGAACTAGAGGACATTGTTGTCTTTCTACAAATAGGTATGGCACCAGAAGGAATGAAATCCTTGGAGAAGAAATAACTTGCTATATGCGTAGCCCCTACATGTTGATTAGTGGTGACCTATACAAATTAGGTTGGGATGAAGTATTGTGTCGTTGTGTATTGGAACATGAGCATACACATATTATGGAAGAATCTCATGGTGGTATTGCAGGTGGCCACTATGTAGGTGATGCCACTATGCGCAAGATTCTACTCATTGGATTATGGTGGGAGACCTTGTATAAAGATTGCAAGGAATTTTGTAAGGCTTGTGATCATTTTCAACATCTTGGGAAACCAGTCAACGAGATGAAATTCCTCTAAGACTTATTACTAGTGCAAAACTATTTGAGAAATGGGCTATAGAATTTTTGGGTTCTATTTCACTAGCTATGCATAGAACTAGATTGCACTATATTATAACTTGCACAAATTATCTGACAAGGTGGGCAGAAGTAGCACCTATAAAGGATTGTACGGTGGCTACAACAGCCAAGTTTCTATTGGAAAATATTAATATAAGGTATGGATGTCCTTTAATTTTGACCAATGATAGGGGCACACATTTTCTTAATGAGACAATCATAATTTTATTGGATGAATTCATGATTACACACTATAAGACTACACCCTATCATCCTAAGGAAAATGTAACTATTGAGGCTTTCAACAAAATTTTGAGCAGGACATTGACAAAAATCATGTGATGTTGGAAGAAAGGATTGGGATACTAAATTATCCATGAGTACTTTGAGCATATTGAAGCCACACCATTTCAGTTAGTGTTTGGCATAGAAGCAATTCTTCCTATGGAATTTATGTTACCTTCTTTGTGTATTATGCATGTTGGAGGTCTAGCTGATGAGAAAGAATTAGAAGAATGAATTGAAAAGTTACTTAAGTTGGATGAGTGATGAGCCATAACACGTTGGAGTCAAAAACAAGAAAAGGCTAGGCAAAAAGCATGGCATGACAGGCACATTAGGGATAAAAATCTTGAGATAGGATAGATGGTGCTCCTTTATGATTCTAAATTTTTGTGCCATCTAGGAAAACTCAAGGTATATTGGTTGGGGTCATATGTTATCACTCACATACTTGAATCAGATGCTTGTCAATTAGCGGCACTTGATGGAATACGATTACCCGGTTACTTCAACGGGAATAAGCTGAAGCCCTACTATAAATAAGTCTTCTTGGTGTTTGTAATAAGGTAGTTTTTCCATTTAGATTAGGTTTTAATTTATGTATTTCCTTAGTGTATTTCCTTCTTTGTCACTATGCTTTGTCAATTTACTTGGTGTGTTTGTGTAATAAGCGTGTTTACATGCCAAAATCTAATTAATATTTGAAGAATTTTTATGCACAGAGGACTACACATACCCTTAGTGTGGGTTAGGTTGTTGATATCTAGGTATAATACTAAAGAAAATAAGTACACATGAAAGGAACTATTTGTGGGTGTTATTCAAGGTTGGAGAATTGAAAAAAATTTCTTTTGGACACAAGAACCATAGATAGAGAGGAATGAAGAAACAAGTATAACTCGAGGTAAACAGAGGCCGTGAAGACTACTAGTGGAAGGCACAAAGGATGAGGTACTCAGGCACATGGAAGTGTGCTAAAGATAATTTTATAGCCAAAAGGTAGGAGGGCACACTATAAGGTTATAGCTTGGGCGTGAAGATGTACCGCACAAGAACAAAAATGGTTGATTAATGAGAGGATTTTGGTAGGTGGAGGAGCAATAAATGCATTAAACTTTTGAAATTCTATATAAGGATGAGATGCAAGTTCATTTTTACCATTGTAATTGAGAGAATTTGAAAAGGGCTAAGTGCGAACAAGCCTGAGAAATTGTGTTGAGGTGCGAAGAGTGTGAAACCAGACGTGGAGAGAAGGGTTGTGCGCAAGAGAAACTTGTGCTCCCATAGGCGAAGGGTTTGAGAAAATCATACACATTATAAACAAGCTAGGAACATGATTTCCACTAGGGCACGAAGATTTAAACTAGGGTTTCAAATTGCTCGATTATAGAGGGAAGAAAAGAGATATTTTTTAGATGGTACTAAAGAAAGCACCCACAACAAGAGAACAAGGGAAGAAGAAGGTTGAAGTGGAAGAATAAATTTCTCCCGAGAGTAATTTCTCATAAATGTAGTATCCAAAGGGCATGATTATGGGACACAAATGGAATTCCCATGTCTTTGAATGTAAAATCAACTATTACAACCATCAAACATCAGATAATAAGAAAGATCTCGATGCGTTGTTGAGCACAAAAATGAACAAGTGCACAACAGAAGATATGCCAAGATACGATGAATCTAGTGAGAAGTTACTTTGAAGCATAATGGATTCTATCAGTTGTATGAGCTTCCATACTTTGGAAAGTATGAACCATTGTATCAGTGGTTGATGAGAAGATTCCATGAGTACTTCTTTTACTTCGTAGGGTGGAGGTTAGAATCACAATTGCTTTGATTTCAACAGTGATAGGACTAAGGGCCTCAGGAGCAGATCTGGATAGTGATTTAACTAATAAACCCACAATCCTGGAGACAAGGAAGGAGTTGTGGTATGCCAAAGGTCCGCGTAGCATAGACATTGATAAATTGAAGAAGTACCTAGTAGTGTAGGCAACTACACATGTAGTAACAAAGTTGAATGACTAAGGAAGATGGTCACAGGTAAACACAATGTGGCTACACATTGCAAAGAAGATGTCTAAAGGAGTGGTCTATAAAATTTTAGATCACATATCGAAGACAATCATTGAAGAAGAGAAGACAGTGTGACAAAATAAGTTTTGGCAATGTGTTATTGTATTTAGTGTGTATGGAAATTGGGGTGCCTAATGGGCCAAATGAGAAGATTTAGGAGTACCCCACGGAACACAAGTCACCTATGGAAATATTTGGAAAGTACTTGTGTGATAGATCAATGAGAAAACCATTCAAGCAGAGGGTGGAGATGTGGTATGATAGACTCCGCATGATGTTCTAAGAAGAGTGGCGCATACCTAAGGAGTTACCTTCGATGGTGGGTAAGGAAATTCAATTTTCAGTCTACCAACATTTTTGCATTGCATGATTTCGATGAAGGACAAAACTTGGAGCCCATGGTACAAATTTTCATATGCCTTCATAGCAAGATATTTCTAGGCACCAGTTCACTAGTTTTTAGATGCATGCTCCCTAACCTTCAATACAAACAAGGTAGATTGCGAATACCACTCTCGAGAAAGAAATATGTATATCTAGGGAAGAATTCTTGCATTGAAAGGCTTATCTCAAATATTATAATCATGAAGCCTGTAAGCTTGGAAGTTGGGGACACTGGAGTAGTTCTTATGTGCCTATAACTCAAACCCAAGTTGGAGAAAAATAATTATGTGGAGAATTATTTCACACTCCTAGGGAAGCCAAAAGGTAAGCATACAATGGAAAATGTTCCAGCACCTAAACCCATAGAAACAATTCAAGTAGATGATGAAGAAGAAGAACATGAAGATAGTGGTGGTTTGGAGCACGAGAGGCGTAAGACAACTTCCAAATAAGGAAGAAATCGAGTGTGTGACTACACCACCTCAGCCACAAGAGGGAGATGATGAAGAATTGGATGTAGTCCAAGGAGAGCACCATTTCAAAAGAGTATTCAAGAGAACAAGGACCCAAGGTGCTACTCCACAATTAGTGTGCAGATTGCCTCAACTCTCTCCATAGAAGGAGATAACTGAGAAAAGAAGAAGGAAATTTAAGTTGAATGAGGAAGTAGAAGAGTATGAGGAAAGAGCACTCAATTCCCCTACAGCTCTAGAGAACAAGGACGAACTAGAAGATGAAGATATGAAAGATGGAGAGGAAAGAGGAAATGAGGTGGAAGAGATAGCAACCGAGACTGCCAAGACACAAGACACAAGTTCCAAACCCTTAATCCCGAGTTCCTAAGTAGCCAGATCAAAAGAAAAAAGTGGGAAATATCTTCCACTAGTCATGGGCTACATCAAGGACACAGTAAAATTGTTCTGTGCCCGTCTTCAAAGAAAAATGAC
The DNA here is from genome assembly GCA_018340775.1 of Taxus wallichiana var. yunnanensis. Taxonomy (NCBI): domain Eukaryota; kingdom Viridiplantae; phylum Streptophyta; class Pinopsida; order Cupressales; family Taxaceae; genus Taxus; species Taxus wallichiana. Next base: position 635,436,191 of record CM031241.1, read on the forward strand.
ATAAAAGGGTTTGTATGGCTAGGAGTTGATGGATGAAGATATGGCAATCGTTTGCACAAGGAAGTAGTCATGCATGGTCTATGCACACGCACACATGGATGAAATGGACTTTGATGTGTGCGAGGAATCATGTTTATCAAGGAGGTTGAAAAAGACACCTCGGTCCGGACACATAACAATCAAGTCTATTGTTATGTCAAATGAACAAGTGAGCAATGCTTTGGTGAAAGTCTTGATGAAGTGGCATGACGGAATATAGATAAAGTTGTAACAATTAGGGCTCTACCAGAGAAATCAAGACTAAGGATGCGAAATAGCATCCCTAAAGCAAGAGAAGGAGTTGGCATAAAAGAATAATATTGTTTTCATCAGCATGGAAAAGGAATTTTGGGACAATATCATGAAATCAAAGCCACATTTAGAGCCAAAGGTACCAAAAAAATTTCTTTCAACAATGCATTATGTAAGTACCTTGGTGGACTTAGTGCTTGAAGATGAACCTCTGTGCATGCCAGTTCAAAGGATCTAGTACAGAAGCGAGCAAGAAAAGGCTTCAGTGATACAAAAGTTAGCATCATATGAGGGGTTGCTTCAGAGCTTGCAGGAGGAATTAAAGAAGGCAGATCAAGCACTGAATATTTGTACATCGCCAGAAGCCGTTATAAGAACCAGGACCATTTTAGAATACAATGAAGTCCTGAAGGCCGTGAAAGATGAAACATTAGGTGGCATAGAATGATTATCTCTTGTCAAACAAAAGCTCAAGGCCCTTATAGAAGCTCAAGAACCACACAAGGAAAGGCTGGATGAACTTGGAAAACTCATTACGCAAAATATGAACTTGTTAGAAGGGAGAATGACTATCATGTCCAACATTGTGTTGGTCTTGTAGAATGAGAAAGGAGAGATTACAAAGGATGAGTTAGATTCAATTGCAGTGGATATTCCAGAGAAGGAAGAGGTCGCGCTCAATGATTGGCAGACTTTAGAGGTAGAAATAAAAGAATAATATCTAGAATTGATTATTTAGGTTGAAGGAGAAGATATTGCAGGGTAAAGACATTCTTTTATTCATAAAAATTCTTTCTATTCTTCTATTCATATTATTTGATTCATTTTGGAGACAACCATTTCTAGGGCGAAAATGCAACTAGTGTGGGGTAATGTTGGTCAGTCAAAATATGGAACTTAGTGAAGGAAATACAGAAGGTTCACACAAGAGAGCGTAGCACATTCAAAGGTGTGAAAGTATTAGGAAATAATCGTGCGCGTAGAACAAAACAAGTTCGAGACTTAGTTGTTTTCATGATGATGAACTATTTTAGGAGATAGCATGTTGAGTACAAAAATCGGTTGGAGATTTGTGTGACATGCCTTGGCTATTTTTGGATGATTGGCTGCAAAATCACTTTGTAAGGATACAGGATGAGAATAGATCTACTACTTTGTCGCTTAACTAAATGCAATCTATTATTAGTGCACTTACATGTGTGGCTATTTTTGTAATGACACATGGCTAATAATAACATGCAACCTATTATGGGATTAGATAAGGGTGAAGGGAAAGACCCCACCCTTATAAATATGTAATAACATAGGGAGTGTGTGTGAGAACTGTGTTATAGTGAGATTATGTTGCCAAATATGATACGCGCATGAGCGTATACTATTGTTATTGTAAGGAAGCTTCTGTGTATTACTGAATTTAATATAATGGAGATTATGGACTAAATCAAGGTGTTATCATGGTTATAGTTCAGTGTTGCATGCTTGATTTCATCATGGTTATCTTTTAAGTCTTTTATTCTCTAGATCTAGATCTAAACATGCACTTTGTAGAATGATATATTAGTCATAGATCTAAATGCTTTAAGTCTTCATCATGCTAACATCCTACAATAACAACCCTAAAGAGGGGCCTAGTACCTTTGTGCACTTTGGGTGAGTGCTCAGTCTAGGATGAGTGATGTGCCAATGCACCTGGGCTTGTATAGGTGAATTATAGGCTGCATTAGAATTGAGAGTGCATCCCACATCATAACGCTCAAATTGGTCTTCTTCATTTGCTCAACAATGTTGAACAGAATTTCCCCAACTTTGCTAATACCTTTTTGGGCATTAGAGTCTTCTTTTGGGAAATTCCTATTAGGCACTGTGATACTTGAAGTTCCACCTTTCTTTGTGGACTAATATGCGGATACTTCTGGTGATTTTTTTCTTGTACCCTTATCAGCTGATATTTGTGCTTGAGGCTATGAAGTAGATGCCTGATTAGTTTTGGGAGATTAAGGATCTATTTCCCTCTTCTTGGAACGTGTGTTTGATGCTACAGTAGAGGCATCAGTATTCAAACCACAAAAGTCATTTGTTTTCCAATTTAGTAGCGTAGTTTCATTAGAAGGTTGTTCTTAGCTCTCTTGGGTGGTTTGTCTAACCGATGATTCAAGTGTGGTGGATATGCTTTGGACCATAAAGGCCTGACTCAAAACTCCATTTGGGAAATGATACTTGTTGTGAGGCTGAGAACAAGGATATCACTATTCATAATCTTGAATGAGGTTATTTTATACTTTGGTACTATGGCTCGATGAACCAAAGGTGGCGAATGGTTCTGAAATTTTAAAGGATTCATGCTTATGGTTTGGCTAGTGACCTAGTTCTCGGGGCTTGATTATTTCCTTGAAAAGGAGGATGATTTGTGGATATTGGGATTGGAACGGTTGAGCATATTGGGATGCTACCTTTTAATCACTACAAGCTTGTTTCGAAGGTCTGCAGTAATGATTTGACTTCAAATAGATCATTTGAAGAGGCAGGGGTAGATTGAGCTGTTTGATTAGAGCCTACTAGAATAGGAGCAATGATAGGCTGATTATTTGTAAGATCTAGAGAAAATGGCATTAGTCATGTCGAGGAGCTATCTTTCCATCTTGAATCAAGGAATTTTCTATGCTTATGGATATTTCGTAGGCATCAGGTAATGTAGCCCCTCCCATGGATTTTATCATAATGGCTAAATTGATATTCAAATCTCACAAATAGTACAAGAATGCATTATTTAGAGAAGGCTTAATGAGTGTTGGAATCTTATTCCAAGTTCTATGAAATCGAAAGTTGAAATCACTTATGTACTCTTAGGGAGCTCTCTTTATGGTAGTGAGATGTTCCAGAAGTGATAGGTGATCACTCTTGTCTTAAAAATATTTACAGAGCTTGTCTCCTAACTCATCACAAGTGATTATACTAACAACATGTAACCCTTAAAGTGATTTTCCCTTTAAAGAAGTAGCTAGAAGTCTGACAGTAACATTATCCTCTGTGATGTTATGTACTACGCAAATGTTGACCACATCAAGAATGTATTCTAACAGAGTAACATGATTTTCCCTTGTGTAAAAGGGTAAATTTTTTAGTGTTGAACTTAGTATAGGGTCACGTTGAGCCAACAAGTGAACTTCTTGCATTGAAAGGGGGAAAACTTGGTTCCACACCATAGCAACAAGAGGTTGATTATTCTTTGGTAGAGGAAACCTTCTGTATGGAGGAGTTGAATGACCCCTATGAGATAAAGTTGCAGTTGGTGGAGTTGAAACACCTCTACTTCTTCTCTTTGGAGGAGACAAGGAAATTTTGATATGCTGATAACTTCCTACTTTAAAGAAGCTCTTGTCTGAATTCTTTGCATAAGTTAATGCACTAAGATTTAGAATCCAAAGATATAGAGTCACCAGGTACTTTGACTTGTGTAAATGAGAAGAGAAGTACCAACTCGTCCCATTGGGCATGCCAAAAATGTTGTCGCCAAATCACTACACCCTCCGAATGAACAGACTATAAGTAGAAAATTTGGTGTGATTGGGACACATGGGATCACCTCTCAAGATGTGGGACTTGGGCTTGAGGTGAACCTCCAAAGAAGGCCAGATTCTTTTCCTAAACTAAGTTTTGTGCTAATCCTAGTGCAATAAAATGATTATCTAGTCCTATACTAACATTGACATGGGTGTTAAGGAAAGAGGTTTGCAAAAAAGAAACTATACTAGGGATGGTGATGCACTAAATAAAAGGATATTTTAAATCTCAGGAAGGGTTAATTTGAGTAGGATGTGAACACCGTTAGTCGTCTTCACCTATTGCAACTTAGAAAGAGCAAAAAACACCACAGACTAGAAGCATTCCTTCCTTTGTTAAACTTGAAGTATACATAATAGAGATATAAAATTTTATTGAACACACAATTAACTAATCATGAGGATAGAGCACATGCACATGTCAAAAAATATATTTCACTGATTACAACTAATGATAATGCAACTTTTAGTGACATAAGGAAAATAATATTTCCACAACTGGCATACAAGATGGCTACATTACTTTCTCATAACATAAAATAGAAAGTTGAAATGAAGGTAAGCTAACCACTTATGCTAAGGAATTATGCATTCACAAAGCATATATTGATCAACCATCTAACACAATAAATTAGGTTCTTCAAGGAAAGATATCACTCTGAATATAACTAAAAGGTTCGAAAATATATGAAGCCCTCTTCCAAGCTTGAAGAGAAACTTCACCGAAATGATCTATCTATATCCTAAATGACTCCATGCACCCAACTATTTATAAGTTCTTTAAGTTGAGCCATTACAACTGGGCCTTCAACTGAAATTTTTGTATAAAACCAATCTATCATTGGATTCACTGCTAAAAGTTTTGGTAACCTAATTGTCATGCTTCACCAAATCTTCGAAATTTTCCTTGATTTGATCCTCTGGAAGAGCATCAATGTTTTCGTTGAAGAATTTACAATTAACAATATCAAATTATTCTGATATGTCATTTAAAGCATCTATAATTTCCACTTGTTTATCATCCAACTTCTTAATTAGATCCTGTAATACTTGACACCGAAATTCCATGGCTTTTTTATATTTAAACAACTTTGAAGCATCGTCGATTACATACTCCTGAAGGAGTAGATCTGGATCTTCCTCTCGAATTTCACTCCATGTTGCCAAATTCAAATTCAAGTTATTATTTTCCTCAAAAAAGGCTTCATCCATTTTACAAATAGCATCTCTTCCAACCTAGCAGATCATTATATATTTCTAGAGCCTCTTTAATTAAAGGATTAGCTTCTTGCAAAGATATCGTTCCATCCATCCATCTACCGATCTCCCTTTCTGGCCTATCTTCTCAATCTCATGATAAGAAATGTTAGCAATGGTAGATGAAACTGTCATAGCCATAGTAGTTGATACTTCAGTAGATGGAGTTGGGTCATGTGTTACTTTCCATAGCAATGCAAAGAGTTGTTCGACCTTGGCCTTAAGCTCATCCTTAGAAATTTTATCCTTATCGTATTTCTCCAGTAGATTTCCAAGAGTAGTGTGTACATATTGTTTAGCTCCTTCATGAGTGGCTTTTCCCAGTGAAAATATAGAAATCTAATAATCTGTAGCTGTAATTGTTTCCTTAGTTTTTCCCTCAATGGGAGTAGCAACCTCTACAACTCGTTCCCCAGATGGATTTACTTTTAGGATAGAAACAATATTTGGCCTCTTGGCCTGTCTTTTTGGTGTATGCTCTAATATACTTAGATATATGACATCCCCTAGAGGCACTTTCTTCTTTTGCTTTGGAGTCTACCAAAACAACCATTCTAGAATGGCTGATGTTGATGAGGATAGAATAGTAGATCCAATGACTAAACATTAGTCACAACAAGAGTACCAGAAACATTAGTTGGCATTTGAATGGTAGTGATAGTAATAGATGGGGTGGATGTGAGGACTGACATAGGAGTGGATATAATGATGTTAGGAGATGAGACGGAAGAAAATGGAAGTGCTAGGGGAAGTGAAGTATAATTGGGTGACCCAATAGTTTCCCCATATGAGAGAATTGGAAGGGATGAAAATACTTGGGCCATGGAAGGATATGGAAAAGAAGAAATGATTGTAGAAGTGGAAGGAACTGATGTAGGAAGTGACAATGGAAGAGAAAAAGAGATGATGGGTCTTGTGGGACACTTGGAGAATCACTGACTTCAACTACTTTTGTCATGGGTGCTGTAGGAGACATGGCTTTGGAAATAGGATCCTTGGAGAGAGATGAGCTCCCAACAACAAATGAAATCTTTTTTGGAACTGTATGGGCCTTTTGAATTGACCTTTTCCCCTTTGTGGGTGTTGATTGGCTCATGGTTGATGGGGCTTCTGTATTTGTAGGTTGATCTACCCCCTTGGGTGAGATTCCCAAGGTAACCAACCAACTATAGGTTCTCTGCAGAATGGGCCCCGCCCTCTCCTTTGTATTGCAACATTCTTCCACATACCAATAAATCCATGGCAATGGTTGATTGGAAATATTATTATTTTTATATGTTACATCCAAAACCTCATCATCATCTTGCAACTCCTTTGGAACCTTGGCTATACCAAACTACCGAAATTCATCCAAGGTTAACCTCTCATAATCCCTTTGTCGGATGATATATTCATCCCAAAAATGAATCCAGATGTCTTCTAACTAGGGCACATGGGAACTGGACCGACCTGTTTCACTTGAATTTACCCCAATAGTCAAAATTGGTCCGTGGATGGAAAGTTCGCAAGGTTACCTCTGCCATTTCTACATCTACATTCTTAGCCTTGTAAATATTTGGGAAAGTGTATTTGCCAATTGAAATAGGGAATTGCATTCCCACTTTGTGCCATTTATTCTGGATCTTGTGGTAATCTAGCAATTGCTGAACCAATTCTAACAAGACCCACTTGTCAGTGGGACATCTTGGCAGCTTGTTGGGAGCACCTACAAAGCTAGGGATCTGAATGTAGGTAAACTTGGGGAACTATAGTTAGATAGAACCCCATTCATGCACTTCCTTGAAGGCTTCATAAAAAAATCTCTGATTATACAACTTCTTATCAAAACGATAGAGAATAACGGCGAACAAAGCATCGTTAATTCCGTGAAATTTCCCGCTTCCCTCATTCAAAGGTGTAAGTGGGATAGAAATCATAGATTTAGGAGATGTTGAGTATGCCCTTAGTATTCAACCCAGTAAAGTATCCCATAGCAACTACAACATAGACCAAAAATGATGTCATGTAGAAACTCTTTGAGAATAACACTCTACTCAACTGATAGCAAATGGAGCTACTAATATGCTCCCCCCATCTGATAAATTCTTTATTCTTCTTGATGGTAGCGATATATAAGAACATCCACTCCTAAAATTTATTCATGGAGGGAAGACTTGAGACTCTGCTTAGTAGCACAATAATTTCACTGACCTCTGAATGAAGTTTGACCGATACATGGTCTTTGGCAATTCAAAGAACACTCTTGGCCAAATAAGTTTTCAACATGACCCTCATGCACAACTCCACTTCTTTGTCCTAATGTTCTACCGCTGAATCTAGTGAAATTTTTGTGTAGTCCTCAACATCGGGGATTTTGAGAAAATCCTCAAAGAAATCTGGATCCAAGTGGATTACAACCTTGCCATCGGCATCCTTAATTGTCATGGATTCTTCATCGAAGTGGGCTACGACAACTAGAACGAACTCTAGGAAATGTATGGATGAGGGAAAACAGCAGTAAGAGCAATCCCACTATCATATATGGCCTGCATCTAGGATTTCTTATTTGGGGCCTTCACCCTTGCCCAAAAGTCTAGAAAATCAATTTGTCTCGAGATCGGTGTCTCCTATACTCCCTAGGTCAGAAGACAAGCAAGAGCAAGGAAAAACCTTGAGGAACAAATATTTCATATTTTCTTTGCCTTTGGATGAAGAATTAGAGATCAAGTTTTGAATTTGGAACTGATGACTTATTGAAATTCAAAATGTTGAAGTTGAAAGTACCAAAGAAGGAAAATCAAAAAAAGCCGAAAAGATTCAACCTTCAAAACTTTGAAAAGATGCAATCTCTTAAAATCCCAAAGGGAAACTTCAAATAGAGAAGTCTCAAAACCGTAGTAAATAGCTCTAAAGTTCTAAAAAAATTAAACCTTTGAAAACCCGAAAATAGAGTTGCAGAAATACAGGACCTCCGAAAACCTAAATTGTGGAAGTCCAAAATGATAGGTTCAAAACCCAAAGAGTAGAGTTCAAACTCTAAATTGGAGAGTTCCACAATGGAGATTGATGAAAATCTTAAATGGCATAATTCCTAAGAAACAAAAAAGTGTCAAACAACTAAATATCTAAATTTTGAAAAGAAGGTTCTCCAAAAATGCCAATCTCCAAACTCTAAAAAACAAGAAGTGCTGAGAGGGAAAATTTTGAATACCCGAGAGGATCTTTGAAGACTCTGATGGCAACTGTATTGAATACCTGTAGAAACTTGAATCGTGGAAACATGGCGAAATGAGATTGTCATTTTCCAAGGCATACAAAGGAGGAACAAAAGAAAACAAACAAGGAGAAAGAAAAACAAAATATCTTAAACCAAAAGAAAATAACCAAAATAAAATACCTCGAAAATGACGTCGAAAAGTACAAAATACAGTAAAAACCTAGGTAGTCAGAGAAAAATGTTAGATGAAAATGATAGGTAAAAATGAGTTTAAATAGAAAAAATCTAACATTAATGGCCAAATCTCGATCCATGTAGAAGTATGTAAGAATTATAAATACACGAGAGCTCCAAAGTCTGAAACCCAAAGTTTGAAATTCCAAAACTTCAGAATTTTGGGGTTTTGACTTCGGAGATCAAGAGATGAAAATCATGAAATAGTGATGGGAGAGTTCTAAAACCTAAAAGCCCGAAAGTCCAAAATTTCATACTTTCTGGACTTCGGAAGTCCAAAAGTGAAAAAACCTCAAAACGGTCAGGAGAGTTCCAAAACCCAAAGCTCGAAAGTCTAAAATTTCAAACTTTTAGAATTTTAGACTTCGGAAGTCCCAAAGTAATTTTTCCAAAAGATGCGACCTAGAATTCCAAAACACGAAAGTCTGAAATTTAGGACTTTTGGGGTTTCGACTTTCAAAATCCAATAGAAATTTTCTCAAAATCAGGACATAGAATTTTGAAACCCGAAAGCCCAAAAGTCTGAAATTTCAGACTTTCAGATTTTAGACTTCAAACTCTGGGCTCGAAAATTGGCAATTTATTGAAAGAAAACTCCAAAAACTCAAAAGTCTGAAATTTTAGACTTTTGGGGTTTTGGACTTTAAACTTGAAAAACACAATTTCAATTCCATGCCAATAAAACTCCGAAAGGGAAAATCCCCGAAGTCTGAAGTCTAAATTTTTAGATTTTCAGGACTTGAAGAATTTCCAAGTTGAATAAAACTTCCATGTGAAGATTTTGATTGATCTCAACATTTGTTTCTCAAGGTAGATTAAAATGGTAACACTCATTCAAGCGATCTAAAATATCACCGAACTTATATACTCGATCAACTACCCCTAGATGGGCACATGCAAAATACGTCAGGCATCCTTTAAGGTAACAGTCATCTCTCTACTGGGAAGCCCGAAGCACTAGCTCTCACTGTGCCACTTCTCAACCAAGGCTGTGAATAGGGCATGGTCTAGGGTAATCTATGGCATCCATGCCACATGCACTAACCCTGTGACCTATATTAGAATGTCCATCATACGCCTATTTCAAGGACAAAATCTCACCTCTAAGGTGGCGAGACAACCATGTTGCTCCCTCACATATAATGATGACAATTATCTCTGCAAAATAACACTACATGTGTTAAAGATTTCCATTCTTCTATGTTCTTCTATTTTTTTAGTATGAATTCAAGTTTTGTCTACATTATCTTAGTCATCCACTAACATTCTTCCGAGAATCTCCTAGTTTTTCTTCCAAATCTCAATTTTTCCTTCTTCTATACCTACCCTCCCTTTCAAGAAAATGTGTGCCTTTTCTTGTGTGTGAAAGCCTAGTGCATATACGCGCCTCTATGACACCTACATGTCCATGTTTCCATGTGCGTGTGTAACCTGTCTGCCTTTCCTGACTTGTGCATACACGTCCTTAAGGATGCATGCACGCTACATTTTCGATATGTGCTTGTGCACACATGAATTTCCCCCCCAGATGCATACACGCCCCTTTTTATGCCTGTGTGTGCGCACACACATTTTTGAACATATACACACACACATGCATGCATTTGAATGTCTATGTTCCCTTAAGGAGCACGCACATATCTACAAATTCCTAAACATGCCTAATAAATGTTATTGAATGCTAAAATTCACAAAAAGGGATGGGGTACTCACAAAGGGTCCATCCTCCTCCTCCTTTGTGTACTCCTAAATGGTTTTAGCTTTCCTCATGCACTTCGAACTCGTGTTATCTCACTTAATCTCACAATAGCTCAATATAAAAAATTAGCAAATGGCTAGTAACAAATGAGCTATTCATGATGTTTTACCTCCTTGTAGGTGTATATCTAGTTTTTTTAACTTACTACGATGATCGAGATGTGTGATTTGACCACCGTGGTCATTCTAACATTTTTTTCTACCTGCTATGATAATTATTTTTATTAAATATTTATTTTTAACTTCTTTTTCACTATCTTTAGGGCATTTTTGTCAAATAGCACCCCTTTATTCACCCCGAGGCATATTTTTTTCTTTTGGGTGATTTTCTCCACTATTATTCGTCTCAAAAATCAAAAATCACAAAAAAAAAATTTAAAAAAAAAAAGATCAAAAATTCAAAAAAATGTAAAATGTCAAAAAAATTTGGTAAAAAAATCTCGATGCGGCTGAAATTTGTGTCAAAGGCATAGTATTCATTGCATATCTTGCTAGGATTTTCACGTGTTTTTGAAATAGACTACTCATGGATCACCTGGATCTACAACCATTTATAAAGCTAGATTGTTTTCTTTGTTTGTACTTTGGGGCACATCAAGTTATCTCGTATTGTTTCATCTCACACAAATCTTTATCATTGGACCCAATGTCCTTCATTGATTTCCCTCACATGTATCCTTTCTTGGGGCATCATTATTAAACCTTGTCGTTAATCATGAACATTTTGGATCTTCAGATTGAAAACAAAACATTTGTGCAACCATCTTGAATGTTATTGGTTTGGGTATGTGTTTTTGTACTTGTTTCCCTATTAAATGAGCCATTTTACTTCTCTTATTTCATTGCATTTTGTATGTTGCATTGAGTTGGTGTTTTCAGCAATGGAAAATTATTCATATTATGGCTTTTTATGTCACTCTAGGCTTTTATCATATGCTTATATTTCTAATAAGGACTGATGACATAGACCACTGGAAATATGATGACATAAAATTTGTTTACATACACTGGATGAAAGCTAGTTCTTTTCTCTCCGTCTTAATTTTTCTTCTATATCATTCTCCTATCAACGTTATTCTTTTGCTTCACTTAGGGCATCTTTGCCCCTACTCATTCTTATATTCATTTTCTTCATATTTTTTTATCATCAATCAACCTCTTTGATCAACCCATCGTCACTCGAGGGGTATCCTTCACTCCACTAATTTTTCTTCTATCTCTTCAAAATTCACGGTTTTTTACTTATCTATTATCTTTAAAGTGGCGCCACTTACGCCAACCAAAATAGGAGCAAATGTAGACACTTATAATTTGGATTGAGTAATTTAAATACTTTAACTATCCTAATTATCCCCTTTCCCTCTAATTTATGACATATCATCAATAACACACCAAATATCCTCTATCATCGTTAAATAGTTATGTTACACTAACTAGTTAACCCTCCTATTTCTCATAATGATGATTAACGAACTTTGTCAATTAATATACCTTTATATATAGATTAATTAATTATTCTTAATTAATTAACTTCCCCTTCTATTAAATCAATAAGTCATCATTTATGGGAATAAACTCCTCCCATGACCCAAATCATACTAACTTTTCTTCTTAAAATCTTCTATAAGCTTACACCTACCTATTAGTTGGTCACTCATGATTAATTAATACACCCCCCTCAACTCCCATGAATCACTAATGCTATATTAATCTCCTCTAAAGAAAACTTAACTATTCTAAAGGATGCTTACCCATATTTAACCTAGATTTTTTATTGTTCCACATGTAATAGGATGCAAATCTTCTTCAAACCAAAGGGTTATATAAAGAACCCTTCTCCTACCATTCTTATTACACCTTTGCATGTATATAGCATAAAATATAGGCATTTTGAGCATCTTCCATTAGTGTTGAGATAGGTATCTTTGTCTTGCATTCATCCATCCAAGATTTGGGTAATATGAAGATAATCAATATGATCTTGTAGCCATGCCTAGATGAGACTTCATTCCTAAACTCTTTGGATAAAAAAACAACCACACTTTGATTACTAAGGATCTATATATGTCCATTTCTATTTTATCTTTCAAAAGAGTAGAAGATAAATGTTTAACATGTTAGTTTGATTTTCCTTCAAAGTTCTAATGCATATTGTTGGTATTTAGTCTCTTTAAGCTCATAGCATGATGGTTTATGTTTAGTTATCTTTTTTTTGGAACTATTAGGTGTTAGTTTCAATTCTCTTAGCTTAGCTAACTAATACATGAGCACACTACTCGTAAAGAAAGTGAAATTTAATTAACCTCAGAATGACGGGGTTTAGTGATACCCTTGGATGTGACTGACGGTAATTGATATTGCGCTCCATATACAAAAATATGTTGGTTCTCTTCCTACAAGAACACCTGTAGATCACAGACATTAAAAAAATATGATTAGTAAAATATGATGTGGATTTCCTGGCAAAGGCCAGTCCCCATTAGCCAAAGGACTTCCTTGTAAGGATGTCAATCCGTATTTGAGAAATAGATAAAATAATATAAAATAAGCTAATAAACATACAATATCACCAATCAATATAACATAAAAGGGACTGACACAGTCCAAGGCTATATGTTGGTCTAATGGTGGTTCCTAATCCAATTGGAGTTTTGGAATCACAATATGCCTCAAAGGATCAAGGATGCAGATGATTATATGTGCTTACAAAGGAAAGAGAGATAATGTATCTGATTTAGATAAGTGATAGATGGCTCAAAGGAGAAAAGATGATATATGTTTTATGCTTACAAAGGAAAGATGGAGAATTTGTTTGATTTAAGACGGTTGATAAAATACTAAGGATGGCTCAAAGAAACTTGATATGGCTCAGAGGAGTGTGATAGGACTGAAAGATACTCACGGACCCACAATGTTGGTCAAGATTGAAATATGAATGTCGAAAGGTAGGATGTAGTAATAACGGGGCTGATAGACAGGAATCACTTGGAGATTCTAGGAATTGTTGGCAATTTTGGTAGAGTATGCACACCAATAAATTCAAATACTTGAGTAATTAAACTTGATAATTCAGACTTACAGAAGCTTAAATGATGTATAATGATTAAATAAATGGATAGAATTACTTGGAAACTAGTATGGGGGTTAAGAGGAGATTTTGACCTTGATTGAAAGTTGATGCAGATATCTGATGAAGTCTGAAAATGGGATTGATAAAGTGTTGCTCTACAACGACTCCATAAGGGTTCTGAGAGGCTTGATGATGATAACTGATGATCTCAAAGTTTGGATGTTCAGAGATGATCTGTAGGAGAATATTAACTCAAAGAAAAATAAAATACTTTTCAATGTCAATTGAGGATCCATGAGAGAGACTATAAAATAGTATTAAATAATTGTTGGTGATTACCTAAATCACCGGCAATTTTGGGTTATATGAGCTTTTATGGAAAAATGGTTACAACCGCCTCTAAAATGAGGTTTTTGATTTGGATTTTAGGGAATAGATTTGTTACTTGGTTTGAGGACATGTTATGTGGATAGAGGAAATGATAAAATAGGTTAGATTATGTTTGATTTCATTTATTTTTGGATTTAGGAAGGTTCTTAGATCATTTCGTAGGATTATGTAAGAAGGGGTTATGTTGTTTAATTTTAATTGATTAATAAAGGACATGGAGTGTAGGACTTAGGATTATAAGTTAGGTATTAATTAATTAATTAATGGAGGATAAAGGTTTATAAGTGTATAACCTAAGATATGAGATGTTGTGCTTATTTAATTAATGAATAAAGATGAAGGGTATGAAAGAAATATATTAATTAATGAGCGATATGGATTTATACAAGGTAAGTATGATGATGATGTTGATCTTAATGTACTTAATAAATATGAGGGATAACGACTTAGATTTAATATGACTTAGGATAGGGATTAGATGTGATAGCAAAGATGTGCTAGCAATGTAGACATGGAATTAGCGGTGCTAATTTTAGGTGTCTATGTTTTTCCCCTTTTGTTAAGTGTCTTTGAGACAAGATACGAGACAAAAATGAGATGTGATGGTAGTGAGGGATGCAGAATTATGTGATAAGGTGTTCCCCCTCAAACTAGGGATTTATGACCTAAAATTTAATTGATCACTACTTTGGGAGACAAAGATGAGGAGTGATGAGATATGATGGAATAATGCCCCAAGATGAGGTAAATAAATGTCATCATAAAATAAAGTGATAGGGAACAAAATGGTTTGTGTCCTATAGACATATGAGCTAGTGATAGAAAGTATATAAGATCAAAGGATTAATGATATATGATGCCACAAAGGTGGGCTTTCAAGGCCAAGAGGTCAAGTGATAGGGGAACCAAAGGTTTCATGTCCATATGACTTAAAGGTGTAAAATATGATAGTTTTAATGAGGTCAAGGGACCAAAAATTGACGTTACCATAAAGGTGGATTTTGAAACTAGGAAGTCAAGTGATAGTGGAACCAAAGGTTCTGTGTCCTATAGACATATGACTTACCAATGATGAAGGATAAAATGACAATTTGATAAGCTCAAAGGACCAATATTGCCACAAAGGTGGACTTACAAGGACTAGATGAGGATCGTGATGGTGACTAGAGTTGTAGTGCCATAGGAGGCATTTGTTGGACAAATGTTGATTTTACTAAGTATATGTGATGTTTTAGACACAGCAGTTTAATGATGAGATGTCCTACAGATTGTGTCGATGTTTATAGATGTTTAATAGATGTCAATGTGGCATGGTTGAAAATTGTTATAATTATTTTTTATATATGATATGTATTTGATATTGATTTGAAATTGATTTTAATGTTTATCAAAACCATGGTTAAGAATGAAACATGGATTGATTGCTTTGTACTAGATTTGATACATATGTGATGGGAAGCAACAAAATGAAGGTACTTGCACTTTTGGCCTTTAAAAATGTTAACACATGACTAATAATGGGTAGTCACACTTAGGATTTTGGACATAGAGACGAAGTGAAAATATTTACCTTCCTAGAACATGAGAAGGGATGACATATGTAGGTTGTGTGGGAAAAGAGGGTTCTCATTTCAATGGTTTCATAGGGAAATTCCCCAACTTTACATTATTTTATTCTAACACAAACTGATCAATGCGGGAAGTTTCCTTTGATGGGAAATATGATCAACATGGGAGACTTTCCTAGGGTTCTTTGATATTTTGAAGTTTTGAAGGTGGTCAATGTGGGAAGCCTTATTACATAAGTATCCATCCTTTGAAGGTATAATCGTCAATTTTAATTTTTACATATAGACATCATTAAAGGGACTTGTATGGGTAGTTATCCTTCAGGATCAATCTAATTTTTAATTTTTTGATAATGATTTTATATTTCAAATAGTTTCCTTTGAAGGATCAATCTATTATATTCTTTATAAGAAGCATCCAATGAATTTTACATATATTTTTGAGCTAAGGGCAAGACCCTAATAGATTATTTCGGGAGGGGAAAATATGTGTACACAAACTACACATGTGTGGCCCAAGACATGTCTTTGGTCATTAAAAAGGTAGATGGAAGTAATGATTGTGGGATTCTGCGCTAAGGAGGAACTTGTCCATGTGAAAGATATGATGAACAAAGTTATGGTGCTCATCTTTGAGGTTTGTAAGGATAGTGATGGAAGACCACATGCCTTCAATCATTTCAATAAAAAGGTGATTGGTTGATGATGGGATAATATATTTAGTGTGACTACTATCATGAAAATCGATGTATTAATAGTAGAAAGGCCGCAAGTGCAAGGAATTCAAAGGTTGGCCCATGTTATATGGACCAATCTAGTTAAGGGAAAAATTTCCACGTCTACTCCTTTCTAGAGTAATGACTTTTTGATTAGATTGATAGAATAGGTTGTAGTGAAGATGCATGAGGGGAAGGTGTGTGAGGTGAGATTTTTGATGTCTCGGTAGAGAGGGATTCCTCTAGCATGATACTATGGATAGAGGTAACATGCATTGAAAGGAATGATGTCTTTTAGGTTAAGATGATGGAAGTTTTAATGTTGATTAATTGAGTATGTGATAAATAAAGGGGATCTTGACAAAGAAACCGTTGAGAAATTGGATGGTACATGAGAGGGTTATTGATAAAGAGGTTTAGATGAAAAAAATTGGTTTTACCTTTTCTTCATGTATGATGATTCTAGGTTAGTACGGGTTGGTGAATCGTATTGATTTGAGATGAGTGACCTTGATAGAAGGTGATGAGAATACATATGAGAAAGGTTTACAGAGATTTGATTGAGGGTGACCCCTTCATTTTGGAGATATTGGTGAGGACACTATCGTAGATTAGTGTAGACACAAAATTATGCACATTAGAAAATATTTAGCCATCTTATACTACTATTTAGAAGGTTCTCGGTATACAAAGTAATAATTAATCCCACTTTTCAGCCATCTTTTCATTATATTTTATTTCATCTTTCCTACGTGATATCCAACACTTATCACCCCATTTCCTAACTTCCTTGACATTTTATCCCTAAATCAGGTGCCCCAAGTTGTATTGGGGTGCCCTGAGGTGCCCTGGTCCCACCTTGGGTTCCCCGATCTATACAAATCCCCTTTTGATCCTTTTTGGGTCACTTCTAGATGTTGGTCATCTTTATCTTTTTCCTAGTCGGCCTTATCGAGATTAATTACAAAATTAATCTTGAGAGCCCTATAAATATAAAGCTATGAGACCATAATGAGTGTCCTAGGTCTTTGCATCATATCACCACTATCAATCAATCTCGTGTTACATCTATTACATCACTTGCATCCAAATAGTGCCATGCATTCAAGCTAGGATATTTGCATCACACACATTTCATAGGGGGAGGGATTCCATGCACACATCTTACTTACATTTATATAGCTATTATTGCTTGCTACTTCACAAAGTGCAATTAACATGGGAGAACCTAGGGCATGACATCCACACACACACACACACACACACACTAGAACTACATCTAGGTCAAAAATATAGTGCAACACTCGGTGATAACACCACTAGTTTGGAGATTGAGGTCAGTCTAACCCATTCATATGCATCTTATATTTTTCTAGGGTTTGATACTTCTCCTTACATTACGGGTTAGTACACAGTTTACTCGATGAATCGAGCATGACAAAAAAATCTTTTAGAACCATCTTGTGACCATACCAGAACTAGTTTTCAAGCATTTTTTCTGTTCATGCTCGATTCCAAACCAGGGTACCGTGGGGAACCTCAAGTACACTCCCGGCACCTATATCACCTCAAATCCTCCAAATCTACCCTTCTAAAGGTCTCTAAGTGTTTGTTTACACAACCTAATTCCACTTCCAGATCTGCGACAACCTATTACCTCCTATCATAATTAACTAAGCTATTCTTCTCTTTTCTTTTACATATTAGGGTTTTATTTTTCTTCGAATAATTCCATTTTAATTTATCTACATGTATCCCATACTTATATAGTCTTTTTATTGCAGCGTTTTAGTCCTCCTATTTAGATTAACATTAATACCCTAGTTCCCTTTTTAGGCCCACTAGGTTTACCTTATTTTTTAAAATCATTTTGGTCAACCTAACGTGAAATCTTATCTCCTCCATCATAATTCATCTTTATACAATCTACCTCACTTTATCGCCTACCAAGTTTTAACCGCCACTCCCGCTGGTTTCGATCAAGCCCATGATGATTTTCTTGACGGCATTTCCTAGTCACCTTTGTCACACCATCACTTGGGGCATAGTCACTATACTGCTTGCCCCCGCCCTCATTTTATCATAGTCACATTTTTCCTTCCTTTATATATTTGCATACAAGCATACTTATCATACATCATAGCACCCTTGTTACCCGATGGCACACTTTTGTGCTTTGGTTCATAGTGAACTATTGAGGGATTACCATTACATTTAACCTCACACACGTAACTACATATTCTATATCCTACATTGCATATATATCCATCATTCCTCTTAAATTTACTTTTACCATCACCTCATACCTAGAATATAGCTTCCTCTACACTAGTCATCATTTTCCACGAGGCTAGTTTTATCATTTCATTACCGCATTTTATATTTACGTTAGACTACATTATCTATGGGTCTAGCTTCACAATTAATCGTTACATTTTCCATCTACACATATCATTACCGCCCACATAGCCTACATACATACATCATCCATATTCCATACGCTACACTAGATTCCATTACATATGGATCTAGTTCTATTTTCATTCCATATTCTATTTCTATCCATTTCTATTATCACACATTTATACACATCTTACATTTTCCATGCTACACTAGATTCCATTATACATGGCTTTGGTTCTATTTATCATCCTAGTATATTCCATATACATTACATATCCTATACACATTTTACATTGCATTTCCCACACCATATTTACATACCATCAACATGCCTTGGTCATTTATACTACGTTGTCTTCTACGCGTTACACTCACCACTCTATAACGCACTCTAGTTCCTCACCCATACTCAACTACCAATGATTTACTAATCAAATATACATTACATTCACCAATGCGATATTTTCCCCATCCACCACTTCCCACATTAGTAGTAACATACACCTTCAATTAAATCGTCACCCCTTCTTATCATTTAGTCTTGGTATACGCTTAGGCTATATGGTCCACACACATTTTTCCATGTGTCTCATCACTATACACTCATTATATAGTGATATACTCTTAAGGATAAATCATCACTCTTCCATTTCAACAAGTTGCGGTATACACTTTAGCTATAGGGTCCATGCACACCTTTCCACATGTTATATCTCACCACCATTATACATACACACTCTTCACAATGCACTAGATACAACCTACACTACTTGACCATTTCCCGATGATGCACTCTCATTTACGGTTGATTCTTGATCACTTTGAGGGGGAAGTGAACCTCACTACACACATATTCTATCCACTCGGGGATCACGTTGCTCTATCATTTCATCTTACATTTCATTCCATCCATCCAAAACATATTGTATGGTCTTGGTAACATTTACTCTTGATTGCTAGTGTTTTATATGCTCACTTTAGTACACAAGATAGTTTGGTTTCTTCTATGTCATTATCATACACACATGTACATTCACCTCTTTGTTTAGTGTGATTGCAAATACAAGACTCTACACATGACATGGATGTTCACCTTCTACCCTTCCTATACTTTTGGTCATTGGGGGCATCCACCTTTCATCATATCTAGGTGTTATTGTTTCATTTTTATACTTAGCATATTATAATACTTGTTTATTCATGATTTGACATATTTTTTATCGCTCTAACATGCTATTGGGTGTTCCATCGGGGTTCATTTTAAGACCCCCTCTGAAAAAATTAGTTTAGAATTAGTGGTGAATCTCCAAAATTGACTTTCGCATCAATGGTGAATTTCTAAAAAACCATTTCGTGGCAAAGTCGGGCCGGATGGGATGGTCATCCACTGCCTATCATATAACTTGGGTTAGATGGCGTTCAACCTAGGTTTTACGGTAGATAATGGACGACCATCCGATCTAGGTTGGATGGTCATTCATTGTCTCCCCTCTAACCCATCCATCCAACTTGGTTTGGAAGACTATCCATCATCTACCATCCAAACCAGCCCTTTAGCCCGGTTAGACGATCATACATTATCTACCATCCAACCTAGGTTGGATGGTCATATATTAGTTGTTGTCCAATCCATTCATCCATCCTGGGTTAGACGATTATCCATCGTCTTCCGTCTAACCTAGGCATCCAACCTGGTTAGACAACCATACATTATCTTCCATCCAACCCAGCTATCCAACCTGGGTTAGATGACCATACATTATCTTTCATCCAACCCATTGTCTGACTATACATTATCTACCGTCCAACCTAGTCATCCAACCTGGGTTGGAGGTCTATCCATCATCTACCATCCTAGCTAGTCATCCAATTAAATGACCATACATTATCTTCCATCCAACCCAGTTGTCCTACCCGGTTGGACGACCATATATTATCTGTCTTCTAACCTAGGTTGGACAATTTTCCATTGTCATCCATCCAACCTGGGTTGGATGACCATACATTATCTATTATCTAACCCAACTGTATAACCTAGGTTGGATATTCATACATTAGTTATCATCTAATCCGGGTTGGATGGATAGGTTGGATGATAAACAATGGACTACCATCCAATCCAAGTTAGATGACCATCCATCATCTATCATCTAACCTAGGTTGGATGAAATAAAATGGATGTTTGTCCAACCTAATTTGGACAGACAATTTGTCTTTGTTGGATTTCATTATTAAATGGGTACCCCCTATAACCCCCAGGCTATGTATTATATCTCGGTGAATACATGTATAAGTTAATTTTTACATATAAATAGTAGGTAAACTAACCCATACAAATGACTTGTCGGCTGAAATTTTTAGCAAATTGGGTGGTAGCTGACTACTAAAAATTCACCATTTCCAATTTCCAAAATCCCTAATATTCATGAGTTTACAAAAATTCATCACTAAAATTTTCCATGTATTCTATGTGCGGCACTTATTTTGCAATATTACATGTTACCATGAACACTAGCTTATTTCTATTTATGCCTTTCTGTTTCTTTGTTGTCCTGCAAGCTTTACCCTTTGTTTATGTGCACACTTATTTGTTTGTGTGGTCATGACAGCCTTGGGTGTCTTGCAACATTCGAGTGATATCCCATGTTTACACTATTGTGTTTGGTAGTTCTTACATTTTCAAAGTGTATTTTACACTTGTCTTCTTACATGTATGTGTTTTTGGACTAACACTTGTTTTGGCTAGCCATCCCTTTTTGTGCACACCTTGTTATCTACCAAGTTTTTCCCTTCCCCTATAGGGAATATTTCTACATGTCGAGTGCATTTTGGTGCTCTTTTAGGGCCACATTTTCCTTCCAGAGTCATTTCATGCACCCCCAAAAAGGGGGCATCATTGAGGGTTTTTATACTAACACAACATGTACACACCGGTTCAATAAAGATCACTTTCCTCCCTTAGCATTGTGGGTTTACATATAACGAGTGAGTTTAGACCAGGTCTACAAAATCCATACATAGTGGCCATAACAGACATGGTGTCCTTTAGAAATTTTGTGGACCGGTTATAGGCTTGGGGGTTACAATGGGTGTTCCTCTATACACTTATCCTTCTAGTGGCATTGATCACCTAAAAATCGGGCAATACAAAGATCTCTTCACATTTCAGCTAAAGTGGTTAAAGTTGGAGGACACAGAGAATTTCCTCCACATACTTCTTTAACCAGGATGGTGTGATATCGCCCAAAAACTCGTGACGTTATAGGACATTCTTCTACATTCCTTTTTCTCGACATGGATCATGTGCACATGTTCCATTAACATTTTTTCTTGCGTATTTGGCATTTTTGTATTTTAGACATTTCCATTTACAAGCATATTTAACACAACGTTTTCACATACATATATATTTGACTACTTGATCATTTTCTCCTCGCAGTTTGTCGTATGAGAAACAAGCAATCAAACTGGGGTAATAACAACAACACCCTGCTACTAAGAACTTTCCTTTATTAGCCATGTAGGTACACTACACAGAGAAGCTACACATGCGATCCGCCATAAGTTCACTCTCATCACTTTTTTATACATATTTTTCATCCTTAGAATCCATGCTACTCCACATTATTCTCTTTTTTATTCCACGCTTGAGTCTAGTCCATCGACACGTCTTCTTCTACACTCTACATGGATATTAGTTATGCATTTCTATCTCCTTTATGTTACCAAGTCTTCGCTCATGAACATAAAGTGTGGGAAAAATGTAGACACAAAATTATGCACATTAGACAATATTTAGCCCAGTTTTATACTACTATTTAGAAGGTTCTCAAGTGTATAAAGTTATAATTAATCCCACCTTTTGGCCATCTTTTCCTTATATTTTATTTCATCTTTCCTGCATGATTTCTAACACTTATCACCCCATTTCCTAACTTCCTTGACATTCTATCCCTAAATCAGGGTGCCCCAAGGTGCCCTAGTCTCACCCTAGGCACTCTAATATATGTAAATCCCCTTTCACTCCTTTTTGGGTCACTTCTAGCTATTGGTCATATTTATCTTTTTCCTAGTTGGCCTTGTCAAGATTAATTACAAAATTAAGTGTGAGACCCTATAAAAATAAATTTATGAGACCATGATGAGGGTCCTAGGTATTTACATCATATCACCACTATCACTCTATCTAGAGTTACATCCATTATATCACTTGCATCTACATAGTGTCATGCATTCAAGATAGGGGATATGCATCACACACACTACATAGGGGGAGGGATTCCGTTCTATTCCATGCACACATGATACTTACATTTCTATAGCTACTACTTCTCGCTACTTCACAAAGTGTGACTGACATAAGAGAACCTAGGGCATGACATGCACACACACCATAACTACATCCGGATCTGAAATGTAGTGTAGTGCTCTATGATAATACCACTAGTTTTGTGGCTAAGGTCAGTCTGACCCATTTATATGCATCTTTTATTTTTCTAGGGTTTGATACTTCTCCTTGCATTATGGGTCATTACACACGTTCACTCGGTGAAACTAACGTAATGCAGACAGGAAGCTTTTGGAACCATCTTGAGACCATGCCTGAACCAGTTTTCAAGCATTTGTAGTGTTCATAGCACCCAGATTCAAGACTAGGGCACCCCAGTACACTCCCAGGAACCTATGCCACCTCGCATCCTCCATATCTACCCTTCACATGGTCTTTGAGTGTTCATCTGCATAGCCTTTGATTCCACTTCCATATCTGTGGCAACCTATGATAGCCTACCATAATCATCTAAACTATTCTTCTCCTTTTTTGGCATATTAGGTTTTTTTACTTAGAATAACTCCATTTTTAACTTATCTACATTTATTGCATACTTGCTCTAGTCTTTTTATTGCAACATTTCAGTCCTCCTATTTAGATTAACATTAATACCCTAGTTCCCCTTTTAGGCCCACTAGGTTTACCATAATTTTGTTAATCACTTAGGTGTAGATGTTAAAGAGGTTGAGGGACCTTCAAGGAAATGTGTGGAAATTGATGATATTGAGATACCTTTAATGGAAGGTGCTGATAAGATTGAGGGACCTTCAAAGGAAGGTGATGACAAGATTGAGAGACCTTCAATGGAAGGTGCTGACGAGATTGATGGGCCTTCAATGGAAGGTGCTAATAAGATTGAGGGACCTTCAAACAAATGTGTTTACTGAAATTGATGGACCTTCAATGGAAGTTAATAACAAGATTGAGGGACCTTCAAAGTAAGGTGTTGACAAGGTTGATGGACCTTCAATAGAAGGTGTTAATGAGATTGTTGGACCTTTAATTAAAGGTGCTAAAAAGATGTCTAACAAAGGATTGTTAATGCTAGAATGATAATGTCCCCTTGCCCTAGAAATGTCGATGAGGACATTAACGAGGCTGGAGGTATTTATTATGGCTTATGATGGTCTTCTTCTAGGAGAAGATCATCAATGAGGAA
Source organism: Taxus wallichiana var. yunnanensis (assembly GCA_018340775.1). NCBI lineage: Eukaryota > Viridiplantae > Streptophyta > Pinopsida > Cupressales > Taxaceae > Taxus > Taxus wallichiana. Next base: position 635,460,123 of record CM031241.1, read on the forward strand.
GAGTCATTAGATTATGGCTTTAAGCACTTTAAAACTCTTTGTGTTGTGGTGGGGCTTCTATGATAGGAACATATTTTTGTATCGTACTGCAAGAAGGTTTCCGAAATGTGGGTTGGGTATTTGATTAGTGATAATGTGATAAGAGAATCCTACATGAAACTCTCAAGTATTTCGATGTAAGTCCTTTTTGGGGGATTTGAATTAATAAACTTTGGTTTTGGTTTTAATTTAAGAGAATGCTTAGTAGGACACATATTATATTTGGATGTGGATAGATTCATGGATGTCATATGGTGTTTAAACATCATAGGGGTATTTTGAGGTTGATAAGAGAGAGGATATTGTATGTGATTGATATAAGTAGATGACGGATGCAGTCCCAAAATGGACGAGGAGGGACCAGTCAAGGATGAGAAGGGGCACTCATGTGTGTTATGATGTTGAGATAAAGGATGGGGACCCAAAATAGACGGTAAGGGTGGAAATGTAGATTTGATAGTTTTTATTGTGACAAAGGATGGGGCCCTAAATGGAGGGTAAGGTTGAGGACCTAGGTAATGTTTTTTTTTTTTTTTGTATTGTTGATTTTAGGTAAAGGAGGGGGTTTTATGAAAAATGATGAGGATGAGGTAGTGGACATGGTAGGTTTCAATTATGTAAGATTTTCTTTAGATAAAGGGAAATGTCCCATGTCGATGACAAGGATTCAGTTTTGGATGTGATGGTATTTGATTATGTAGTGTTTGATTCAGACAATGTTCTAGAATAGATGGTAAGTGAGGCTATGGGACTAATATTGGGTATGATTTAGATGAGGGAGACTTTATTTCGGACATGATTGACATTGATTATGTGAGCCTTCTAGTTTTTTAATTAGTTTGATAAGTTCTTGGTTATTCATATCTTCAATTATGGATGCTTCCTTAGTGACAAATTACAGAATTTATTCTAAGGGTTGAAAGGAGGTGATGGATGATCGGACAAAGAGACATAGGAAATTTTGATGTGTGAGGATCATCGAAAAGAGGATATAAAGGATTTAATTCTTCAAGGGGGAAGCATTGGTAATGAAGCGTCTCTTCATAAGGAAGAACATGTGTAATACAATTGATGGTATGACTCAAAGGATGTATGGTATCTATGTGGACTGATTTCATAAAGAGGGTTAGATTGGGATGAAAAGTAAAGACATCATGCATGGTAGATTTATCTAATTATAGGAATACCTAAGGGAATCAGATTGAATGTGTGTGGATTCATCTAAATCTTAGGAAGACCTAGGGTAATCAGATGGAACATGTGCAAAGTTGAGGATCAATATGTCTTTCTTCAAGGACTTGGTTTTCTAATTTCTTGGCGACGGAAAAGGCTTCATCAAAGGTCTAGAATGTGTGGATATGAAGAGTGGATGATATGTATAGGGAACACGATCGATTAAATAAATCGATTAGTTATGATTGCGGTAGTGGGAAGGATAATTTATTAATAGTGCTTTTTCACCCTAATGATAAATTCGACAAGATATTTATTTTCATATTTTTTGATGGTAGAGAGGTTAGAAATGATGATTTTATGAGTAATGTTGACAACGATGTGATTGAGGAATAACATAACTAGCTGTGTGAAAGAGATCAAAGAATTTCTAGGAAGGGAATTGTACCAATCTAAGGCAATTCCTGCGCCGATGACATAGGAATAGTCCGAAGAAGGAGATCTTGATCATGGATGATGAGATAACACAAGTGTCAAAAGATAATATGTGTTGTTGAGGGTCCCTCATATAATGGAACATAGTAAACTCAGTTATTCCCAATGTGGAGGATAGGTATATAATACTTGATGGATGGATGGGCTCATTATAAACCCGATCATAAGTGAGGACGTGTTTGGTTCCCTTAGCTGCGCTTTCCAAATTGTCTAATCTATTGGAAAGGACTTGCAAAGGATCATCTCTAGGATTGGATGTGAAGGAATTAATAAAAGTATGTGATTGATTTGACTGATGAAAATGTGAACTAGGATGGTTTTGTTGTGGATCGTCTTGATGTGGAGTTTGATAAGGGGTAGCTTGATTGGATATCATTTTTAGAGTGGGTTGTGACAAAAGGATGTGGGGTGATGTGTAAAAATCTTGATTACGTTGTTGTTTTTGGATGAGAGGAGTTGATTGGGCCTGAGTAGGGATATGTGTATGGGTTTGGGATGTCTGAGGTACTGAAAACAAGATTGAAGTAGATATGGATTGATTAGATGAAGGATGGGGGATATTGATATTCTAATGGGATTGTGATGAAGGAGGAGATGTGGAAAATACCGCTTGATGGGATACATTGGACATGGGTTAAGAAGAAATAGTTTGGAAATAACTTGGTTATAAAGAATAATCATAAGTTTTTTGGATGGGGTTGTTATAATATTTTTGTATTGGATGAAGGGTGGAAGTTCCATAAGGGAAAAAATATGAGCTAGATGATTCTAGGAACATGCCAGAGCTAAATGAAGTTGAGTAAGAGATGATAGGTTAATAATATTGATAAGGACTAGATCTTGTGTAAGGGATATTTTGAAATTGATTGGAATAAAAAGATGAAGAGGTAGTGGATGAAGATGATTCTAAAAATGACACATAGTGGTTAGAGGGATATGTAGATGTAGAGGATTGATCCATATTAAATGATAATCAACTAAAGATGATACAACAAAGTCCTAAAAGAGCTACAAATGTAATAGACAAGTCAAGTAGAAGAATTTTAATTATCTTGATTTAATTAAGAAAAGTGAAATGTGTAAAACGGTTGATGGGGTCCTAGGAAATGGAAAACTATGGATGGTTTTAGGTATGTTTTAAGGGTAGAGTCCCCAATATACCTGAAGGTACGTGAGCCCAACTCTATATTTCTACCGATAAGCGCTTGGTATTAGGGCCTACCCGCTCACTTTATGGTCCCGCAACAATAAGGGAGTTGGGTACTTTACCAATATATCAACAAATAGGTGTTTATACTTGGCCAGAACATCGGGTCGGTTTCCCTATTGGGTGATGAAATCCCAATAGTTATCACCTGGGTGGGAATTTTTAAATGTGTTTTGATGTTTTAAGTGGTTTGGTTGTGTGTGGGGAAAATAAAGTGAATGCAACCGATTACCTTTCTAATTAATACTATGTGAGAAAAAGGATGTAGTTGTTCATTTTAAGACCCAAAATGAAATTTAAATTTCGATGAGGATAATCGATCAATAATGTAATACTAAAAGAAAACATCTGGATTTAGGACTCACCATGATAAAATGCTTCCTTTTTTATTTTTAGAAATTATTAAAGTAATCTAGCAAGCAAAATCAACTCAAAGAACAACAACATGCAAATAAGTTAGTAGAAACAAAAGCAAAAAGCAAAAAGTATAGGTTAGAGGGTTACCTATGAAGTAATCAAAAGAATTCAAAGGAATCGTTGGTGATTTTAGGAACCACAAGTGATTACCCAAATTGCTAATGATTACTAGACAATAAACCTGATGTGAAAAATATGATATTTTGAGTGTATGAAAGATTTTTTTCCTATCACTTTTAATAGTAAATCTACGAGAATTAGATAGTCTACAAATCTAAGCTAAAAACTTAGAAAAATAGCTTGAAATTGAAACCGAAGGTAAACTACAAGGTAATAAAAAAATTCGTATAAAACATTCACGATTGGCTAAATCATTAACAATTACAAAAGAGTAAACCAAAAATAGAAAAAAATGATATATTAATGAAATGAAACAATGAAATAAGGGACAAGGGTGTCCAACCTAAGGCGTGCCAAGATGTTGAGAATAAATCCTACCTCTTCAACTTAATCTACTAAGCAAGAAAGTGAAATTTAACCAACCTCAGAATGATGGGGTTTAGTGATACCCATGGATGTGACTAACGGTAATTGATATTGTGCTTCATATATAAAATTATGTAGGCTCTCTTCCTGTAAGAACACCTGCAGATCATAAACACTAAATAAAATATGATTAGTAAAATATGAGGCATATTTCCCAAAGAAAGGCTAGTCCTTGAAGCCAAAGGACTTCCTTGTAAGGATATCAATCCATGTTTGAGAAATTAATAAAATAATATAAAATAAGCTAATAAATAGAAAATATAACCAATCAATGAAAAGGCAAAGGGACTGATGCGGTCTAAGGCTATATGTTGGTTTGATGATGGTTTCAGATCCAAAGGGAGTTTGGGAATCATAATATGGCTCAAACAAGTGAGGATGCAACTGATTATATGCACTTACAAAGGAAAGTGAGATAATTTATTTGATTTTGATAAGTGATAGATGTCTTAAAGGAGCAAAGATGATGGAGGTTATATGCTTACAAAGGCAAGCTAAAGGATGTGTTTAATTTAAGATGATTGATAATATACTAAGGATGGCTTAAAGAAGTTGGATATAGCCGAGAGAAGCATGATAGGACTGAAAGATACTCACAGAGAGAGTGTTGGTCAAGGTTGAAGTATAAATGTTGGAAAGGCAAGTGATAAAGGGGTCTCGATAGACATGAATCACTCACAATTCTAGGAATCATTGGCGATTACTCCGCAGAGTATGCACAGTTTGATAAATTCAAATACTTGACTAATTAAAATTGATAAGTCATACTTATAGAAGATTAAATGTGATGTAGAATGACAAAATGAAAGGACAAAATTATTGGAAACCAATATGGGGGTTGAGAGGAGCTTCTGTCCTTTATTGAAATTTGATGTAGATATCTAATGAAGTCCTGTAAATGGGACTAATAAAGTATTGCTCTACAATGACTCCATAAGGGTTCTGGAGGCTTGATGATGATAGGTGATGATCTTAATATTTGGATGTTCAGAGATGATGTACAGGAGAATACCAAATCAAAGAAAAAGCAAGACTTGTCAATGTCAATTGAGGATCCGTGAGAGAGTCTAGAAAATAGTCTTAAATAATGGTTGGAACTACCTCTAAAATGAGGTTTTTGATTTGGATTTCATGGAATGGATTTGTTAAATGGTTTGAGGACGTGTTATATGGATAGAGGAAATGATAAAATAGGTTATATTAGGTGTGATTTTGTTTATTTTTGAATTTAGGAAGGTTCTTAGATGATTTCGTAGGATTATGTGAGAAGGGGTTATGTTATTTAATATTATTTGATTAATAAAGGACATGGAGTGTAAGACTTAGGATTATAAGGTGGGTATTAATTAATTAATGGAGGATATAGGTTTATAAGTGTATAACCTAAGATATGAGATGTTGTGCTTATTTAATTAATGAATAAAGATGAAGGGTATGAAATTAATATGTTAATTAATGAGGGATGTGGATTTATGCGAGGTAAGTATGGTGATGATGTTGATGTTGATGTACTTAATAAATATGAGGGGTAATGACTTAGATTTTATATGACTTAGGATAGGGATTAGATGCGATAATGAAGAGGTGCTAGTGGACGTGGACATGGGAATTAGTGGTGCTAATTTTAGGTGTCTATAGTATGTAAGTAGGAGATTTCATATTATTTTCTTAGATATTAAAACATCCTCGAAGATGGGTTTTGGGTGAAGACAGCTTCAACTATGAAATTTGTGTTGCACGTATTGACCCTAAGTAAGGGTGGAAATGATTTATTATTTTAATGATGGTCCCTCTCATTCTTTCATGAAATCATATCCTCCTTATTGCATTGTTAGTGTGTGCTCAATTTTTTTATCAAGGATGTTTAGTCAATTCCTCAATAGTCATGTATTATTCTAGGTCATGATGGAAGTCTTTGTGCAGGGTCAGATTATCAAGAAATAATGAAGAAATGAACTCTGGTAATTTTTTATTGATGAGATACTTTTAGCCATCCTATTGGATCCTTCAAAGGTGAATAAAACCTCAAAATAGGTCTACAATATTCTCTTATAGGAACATAGTGTTATAATTAGCAATATAATGTCAAACACAAATGTACTAGGGGTAAATAAAGTTATTCAAGATGGATTCAATTGTTGGAGACCTTCTATAGATATTTCTAGATCTTTGGGGGTTAAAAGAGTTGATGAAGATTGATTTAGTACCGATAATTTTTTTTTTTTCCTCTTGAGCATACACATAGGAAGAAACCCTTGATCTAGGGTTTAGTAAGAAGAAACTATTTTTCTTGAAAATACACTAACCAAATCCCTTGAGAATTTGAAGGAGGCTCTATGTGGGGGTCGTTTAACTATTGGAAAAGGTTTTAGATCGATCACATCCATATCCGGTGAGTTCTCTTTGACGCTTTTCTTTCGCATTTAATATATTAGGCCTAAGGAAGAATTGGAATCTTCTGTGGTTCATACGAAGAATGAGGATTGAGATTATACTTTAATATCAAAAGATGTGTTATCGAAGGAATAATATTGGAAAAAATGCTCAACACTTATGAATATCTCAAGGAGTAACACCTTCTCAAACTTACCCAATTATGGTTAGTTAGATATAGACCTATAAGTATAAATTTGTGAAGCAAGATTGAGGTTTGATTAAGATAAATATGAAATATATATGCCTAATTAGTTTCTATAAAAGAAGTAAATAAATTAAATGATGCAATACGTAAATTAACCAAGAAACTAGGCAAAGAAATGTGAAACCCTAAGTGCAAGATAGGGTTGGAAGATCCTTAGTTCATTGAATAGATTTGTAGGATTATGTCACGAGGAGCCCAGATGAATAAAAGGAGGAAAAAAATGTACATGAGCCCAGAAAATGTAGATCTAAGTTTTTGGCTAGAATAGGAGCCCGAAAAGGATGGGGGTGTTTGGGAACCCCGGTCTAAGATTTGGGTGCTCTTGTCTATAGAAATGACGAAGGAACCTCCTCTGAAGGTTCATTGAGTGTTCACCCATGTTCTCTTCATGTCGCATAAATTTTTTTGTTGTTGGACCTTTGTCATATGTCATATGTGTTGTCATTGATGTCAAGCTAAATCAATTGATGTCAAGTTGCATTGATGGAAAAAGAGTGAATTGGTAAAGTGAGCAAGCTGAAGATGAAGGTTGATTGGTAGTGTCACTCATAGAGGCTTTAAGATGATCAAGGATAAATTCTAAAGGACTTAATCAGTTTTGGGCAATCCACAAAGATGAGGCAATATCTCATTAAAGACTAGAGACATCTTCCGAAGTCTGCAGGAAGATGCAGAGCACTAGAAGAAACCGCAGAAGGAAATTGAGTGCCATGGATAAAAGGGATGATGTCGCCAAAGCAAAATGGAGCCATACGACAAGTCACAGAGTGAAAATAGTAGAGATGAAGAGGAAAAGGAAGGTTGCATAGGTAAAGGAAAAATGCAAAGGTAAGGAAGTCAAAGGAAAAGCCACATAATAAAAGAAAATTCATGAAGAACTAGAGAAGCCGCTAAAGATAGAAGATAGCCGCGGAAGACTAAAAATCCACAAGTAAAAGAGATAGAGTTGCAGCCATGGAACAAAGTTGTGTAAAGGAGGTGGACGAGGAACATTGTTAGATATTGAATAATACGTGAGAAGAATAGAAGATCTCAGTAGATAACTAAAAATCCGCCAAAGAAAGGATAAATGTCCTGAAACAAAGAAAAGTGCCATGATACAAAGAAGAAAGCCAAAGAAGTCAAAGAAATCTGGGAATTGATATAATATTGACTGAACAAGGGTTGAAGGTAATCAATTTGATTCAAACATGAACAAGTGAGAGTTGGTTCTCTAAAATTGATGGTGATTCAATTGTCGATGATTGTGGCTAGATGCACAACTTGAACTTTACAAAGAATGATGAAATCTATTGTTCTAGCTGCCAACATTTAATGCTTATTGACCTTGGGTAAAATGGTTGAAATTCTCTATGCAAATCTGAATTCCAAGGTGAAATAAAATAGTGAATAAGGAAACGGCTCGCTCTTTTAGGTCACATTGTAAATATGGAAAATATATTTTTTTGCAAATGACCAATAAATTGTTCTTGAAAAAAATGGTGTAATCAGGCCGTATACAAAATGAACAATATCTAGAGTTAGCTAGATTCATTTAATGGGCTGAATTTTAAGGAGATCAAGCAGATGGTGCTTGACACATAACTCAAAGTGATCATTTGGGTAAGTTGTGTATATACATTTTTGAGCAAGTCATTTACAAGTTGCTGAAGTAAGGAAAGAAGCATTCAAGCTAAGGTAGAGCTATAGAGAAAGAAAATACAATGCAATCAAGATGAGAAAGAGCAGAAAAAGAGAAGAAAGAGGAAGAGGAGAGAAAATCGATAAATAAAAGATTCATCGGATGAAAAGAGCATCAAGATGGCGTAACTGATTGAGCAAAGGGATCCAATTAGATGTGTAAAAGATAGTGAAAAGAAGAACATAGACGAAAATAACAAAGTTATCTTAATCAATTATGGATGCAACACAATTAGCTAGATGATCAAAAATTGAATGTATAAAATTTTAAGTCAAGTTGTAGCTTAGCACATTCAGGGGTTGTAGCCTCCTTGTAGGTGGGTGCCTGCAAGGTCGGTGCTCTTTGTGAGGTTGGTACCTTACTAAAAGAAATTCTCTTGTGATGTGTAATATTCACTAGAGTATTTTGTTGTGCATAATATCACCAGAGGTGTAGGTACTGTGGTCCTTATGAGGTTAGATCCTCACTAACAAATCTTGTAGGATGTGTAATATTCTTGCAATTCCTTGCTTTGTGTAATATAAGCAACGGTTTTGGTGGGTTTTTCTCTCGGAAGGGTTTCCCATGGTAAATCTTTGTGTTCAAGTGTTATTTTGTATGATGTATATTTGATTGACTACTCATAGTTTAAAGTTACACATCATTAAGGATTTAAATTTGGCATTAAGAAATAAAGTTTTAATCTACATTGATTAACCCCCTCTCAATGTTTGTGATCTCTAACAATTGGTATCAGAGTGACATCTTTATAGTAGAATCTTAACATATTCAAGGAGATCCTCCTATCACAAGCATGGAAGCAAACTAGGAACAAGGAGGTTTTTCACTGTCAAGATCACCTCTCTTAACTAGTAAAAATTATGCATTCTAGAGAATAAGAATGAAGACATATTTGATGTCTCTGAGATTTGATATTTGTGAATGTGTTGAGAAAGGATACAACCCTTAGCCACACCAATTACTTCCTCCATAGACAAGGCTAAATATGAATGCAACTTAAGAGAAATGAATGTTATTCTATGTGGACTAACCGAGATAGAGTTTGTGAAAGTTATTCATTGCACAACAACAAAGGAGATAAGGACTAAACTGCATAATATCTATGAAGGTGATGAAAAGGTCAAATTAGCAAAATACAGACCTATAGAGCTCTATTTGAAAAGCTGAAAATGCAAGATGATGAGAGCATAGCCACCTACATGCAAGGAACAAATGAATTCATAAACATGATCAGAGGGATAGGTGAGAAACTAGAATAATATTTTATTTTTTAGAAGATTCTGATATCCCTGACCAACAAGTATGATGCAAAGTTTTCATCCATAAAGGAAGCCAAAGATATGAAGACTCTCATGATGGATAAACTACGAAGCACTTTGTCAACATATGAGATGAGCACTGTTGGACCAAAGAACACCAAGAAAGAAGTGTCTTTCAAAGATGAGAAAGAAACCCAATCCATGCAAAAAGAACAATAAGATTCAGCTTCAGGAGATGAGTTGGATGATGAAAATATTGAAGCCATGTTCGTGAGAAGACTAAAAGAGGCTCAAGTAAGTATAAAAGAAAACTTCCCTTTAAATGTTATTCATGTGGACAAGTAGGCCATTTTTCTGGAAAATGTTTGAACGAGAATAAGGATAATAATTTTGAACATGAAGAGGATAGTCATAAATATAGTAAGAAAGAGTTTGGTTGTTATAAGAAAAATAGTAAGAACGTGTTCTTCAAAAATAAAAGGAAATTTTATTCAAAGGGAGAATCAAGTGACTTTGAATTAGATGGTCCTGGTATTTCTGAAATTGAAAATGATGAAAATCAATAATAATGTTTTTTATGGCCATGGATGCAAATGGAGAAAGTTGTTCTAAAGGAAAGTACAGAGTTGATGGAGAAGACTCTGATGAAGAAGAAGTTGAAGTGAATATCGAAGAAGAATTGGTATGTGCTCTTGAATAACTGAGTCTGTGTAGAAAAAAGAATCAAAAGATGAGATGCACACTAAAGCATTATGAAGAAAAAATCTACATCTTTGAAGAAAAACGGTCTCAAAGAGAAGAACAAGAGGCTAATGAGCTCAAGGAATTGGAAACATAGCTTGAAAAGATTTCAAATTCTTATAAATCAAAGGAGGGTGAATGCAACAAGTTAAAATCAAAACTAGAGAAATTTAAAGATGATATGGAACAAATGAGCAACAAGCTAAAGGACTATTAAAAGATTGAAAAGGGCTCAAGTGCTTTAACGTAAGTAGTGAACAAATAATGGGACGAATCGATAAATCTGGAATTGGCTTCAAAAGAGAAAATAAAGAAAAGGAGCCAACAAAGAATGAAATAAACGAGTCCACAACAAAACCAAGTACTTCCTTTGCTAAAAATGAAGGATTCAAGAGATCCGCACAAAGAAGAACCACTATACCCAGGATCACCTATGCTATGAGGTACACTCACTCTTTCTATGGGTATTTTTCTTGTAATCAGTTTGGACATAAAGCCACCAAGTGTAGGAAATTCTCTAGAGGTTATAGAAGAAACTTTGGCCCATCTTACACCAGATCAAACTATAATAGTGTCTAACATAATTATTATAAGAATAATCATGCGATTTTCACCAACAAATAAGAGCTACCTCAACAAAATAAATTGATATATATTGCTTTAGACATAAAATCAAGCATTTTAGACATATTTAGCCCAGTCTTATACTACTATTTAGAAGGTTCTCAAGTGTACAAAGTACTAATTAATCCCACCTTTTGTCTACTTTCTTCTTATCTTCCTCTTGTATTTTATTTCATTTTTCCCACATATTTTCCATTACCTATCTGACCATTCTGCAACCTTCTTTAAATTCTAGCCCTAATTTTGGGCACCCCAACTTGTATCACAAAGCACCCTAGTGCCACCCTAGGCACCCTAATCTAGGTTTAACCTCTTTCACTCCTTTTTAGGTCACTTCTAGCTGTTGGTCATCCTTATCTTCTTCCCAATCGGCCTTGTTGGGATTAATTACGAAATTAAACTTGAGAGCCCTATAAATATAAAGCTTATAAGACCATCAAAAGGGTCCTAGGTATTTGCATCCTATCACTAATATCACTCTATCTACTATTTGCATCGATTGCATCATTTTCATCCACATAGTTCCTTACATTCTAGCTAGCAAATTCTACATCACATCCATTCACATATGACAGGGGATTCTATCTATTCTATTCTAAATACTATTCTACATCTTCTATAGCTATCATAGCTCATTACTACAAAAAGTGTGATCGACACAAGAGCACCTACGGCATGACATGTACACACTCACCGTAACTATGTCCGTATCCAAAATGTAGTGCAATGCTCAGCGATAAGTCCACCAGTTTGGCAGCTGAGGTCATTCTAACCCATTCTTCTTCTTCTTGTGTGGGGTGCCATTCAATTTATCCAACGAATCTAGTGTGATAGATAAACAAGGCTTCAAATCTAGTTGTGACACTTTCAACACAATTTTTAAGCTTCTACATAGTTCATAAGCACCCATTATCTAGACAACGGTGCCTTAGGGCACCCCTATACACTCCTGCATATATGTCACCTCTAATAGTCTATATCTACCCTTTGCAGGGTTCTTGAGTGGTCGTATGCACAGTCGGTTTCTAGTTTCATACCGTGACAACCTACAAAAGACTTATGTAATCAGCTATGTCTTATCTTTACCTTCCTTTTGTCATTTATGGTTTCATTTCATTTAGCTTAGTTCATTAGTTAATCATTTTTTTCCTTTACACTATACATTGTATTTTCATAGCGCGTTTTATGTCCTCCTATTTAGATTAATAATTATATATAATTTTCCCATAGTTTTCAAATTTTAGTTAATCGATTGCAAAGAAAGATGGAAATAAGAGAATAGAGTCATGTTTAATTATACAAACAACATTTCATGTGCAAAATGAAGACAAGATCTAGTATTTGGACAATGGATGCTCAAGCCATATGATAGGTGATAAAATTAAGTTCATTACTTTATCTAATAATGCATCAAGTGTTGTGATATTTGGTGATAACAACTCAACAAACATAGTTGGAAAAGGAACATTGAGTTTAGACAATGGAAATACTATCACTGAAAATTTTTTTATATGTTGAAGGTCTTAAACACAATCTGCTGAGTGTGAGTCAAATGTGCAAAAGAGGATATAATGTAATATTTCATGATAAAGGTTGTGATATTATAAACTACAAAACAGGAAATAAAGTTGCAAAGGCTGTTTAAAAAGAACAACATGTATGTTCTGAATGAGATAAATAAATAAAAACACTTCATTAGTAAGATTGATGACAACTGGTTTTGTACAGAGATTGCAGCATATGACTTTAAAAATATAATGAAATTGATGCGCGTATGGATGTGAGGGCATAAGGGATTCCTGTAGTTGATCTTGGAAATCGATTGAATTGGATTCTCTTTATTTTTTTGCTGAACTTGCAGTTGGGAAGCATGTGAAGTTGACATTATAGTTGTACTTGCGTCTTTGACAACGATTGAGACCTGCAAAAATTCAAGAGCGGGAAGGTGAAAACGAGAAAATGACCGGTTGAAGGGTATTTATAGGCTAAATCAGGCGCCAATGGCTTCAATTGACGCGTGTCAAAGGTCTTCGGTATTTATTCTATGTGGATGACCGAGATAGAGTTTGTGAAAGTTATTCATTACACAACAACAAAGGAGATAAGGACTAAACCGCATAATATCTATGAAGGTGATGAAAAGATCAAATCTTTATATTCAAGACATCTTTAAAACAAGATGGATGTGAGGACATAAGGGATTCCTCGTAGTTAATCTTGGAAATTGATTGAATTGAATTCTCTTGATTTTTTTGCTGAACTTACAGTTGGGAAGCATGTGAAGTCGACATTATAGTTATACTTGCATCTTTGACAACAATTGAGACTTGTAAAAATTCAAGAGCGGGAAGGTGAAAACAAGAAAATGACCGGTTGAAGGGTATTTATAGGCTAAATCGGGCGTCAATGGCTTCAATTGACGCGTCAAAGGTCTTAGCTGATGCGCGACAATAGTCCTAGCTGTCATGCGTCAATTAGATCCAGTGATGCACGTCAGTAGGATCAAGTGACGCGTGTTAATAATAGCCAGTGACGCACGTCAATAGGATCCAGTGATGTGCGTCAATAGGATCCAGTGACATGCGTCAATAGGAGCCAGTGACGTGCGTCAATAAAGCCGATGATGCGTGTCAATAGTAGCTAGTGACACACGTCAATAGAGCCAGCCGACGTGCGTCAATAAGATCCAAAGGTGATGCACGCCACTAAGAGCCATTGACGCACGCCGGTAGGAGCAGTGACACGCCGTCGGTAGGAACCAAAGATGGCGCCGCGTTAGCGAGGAGCCGCGATGAGCGTCAATAGGGGCGACGTGCATCGGTCAAGACCATTGACGTCTATTGACATGCGTCGTGAGTGATTATTGACGTCTTGTTGTTGCATGTGAGGAGTATCCTTCATTGGTTGGTTTCATGCACAAATACCGTCATGAAGTTGATAGGGCAAGGGACTTGTTGTTCCGTTTAATTGGTTTGGAGACATTGCTTACATTGGTTGGTATTCTTCTAATGTTAAAGGAGATCAATACACCGATGAAGCATGCACGGGGAAGATTAATCTATATTGTGGATTTTATACGATGAGAAAAATGGTATGTCAAAGTCTTGATATATTGTCATTGTTCCCGTGATAGTTTTGATGCACCTTTTTGAGATTTAATATCCACGATCACCTCTCGCATCACTGTTAATGGGAGGGAAATACCAATGCACATTTTGTAAAAACGTCAAGATATTACAGGATCAAAATGAGAAGATGTTCCCGTGACATGTAATTTGTTTGAGTCTGTTATAGTTGAAACAAGAATAAAGCTTAAAAATTTTTCAGAAACCTTGTCATCAGAAATTAAGGAACGTTTCTGTAAAGATAGAATTCTGGAAGCCATGGGTGATGAATCCTAATTTTTGGAATACTGAAGGTGGCCATGCAGACTTTGTCAGAAAGCATTTCCATAAATCAATGGGTACAATAATGAAACAATTTACAAAGACGTCAGAGCTCAAGGGTATGGAAATCAAAGGTATATTGAATGCCGATTTATTAAATTTTCAGTCAACAAATTTTTCAACAACAATGAGGAACCAATATAAGAATTTAGATCAACCTTCTGAAAGTGGTGCTATTACAAGGCTGTGGCGAGGAATCTATCAAAGTTCTATCTTACAAGAAGATATCAGTGAATATTTTAGATTATAAGAGTTATGCCAAACAATGATTTTGGGGTCTGTGGAGGATGAAAGGGTTTTAAGTGCATTGTCATTTATAAAATCAAAGCGAGAAACAGTTGGATAAAAATCTGAAAGTTGCATGAGGTGTTATGTTTCTCGATACTACATCGAAACCTTTCCTTTAAACAGAGCAATTGTGCATTGGAATTCCCTTTGCGAAAGAAGAAGTGTGAATAATACAGCAACAAGTACAAATATTCCTAACCTTGAGAGTGTAATTAGCTCTTCGTCACATTCTACGTAAGACAACATCGAGTTTGATGAAGCTTATTGATAATGGATTGTTTCAACTTTAAATAGGTATCTTCTTTATCTATCTTTTATCTTTATCATTAAAGATGTTACAGGTCTATATACTAAAAATGTCGGAAATTCACCCATCTATCTACTAATCCATTTCTCATGTTGGGTTTTTTAAAACACAGATCTAGCTCATTACCAAAGTGGCGTGTTGATTTCAACTTTAAGGAGGTATCTTTTTCCCCTTAATCTTATTGTTTGTTACTATTCATTTTTTTCAGCTCTGGTTATCATTAAAGATGTTACAGGTCTATGTATTTACATTTAGTTAAATACAATCTTTTTATTTTTGAAAACGTGGGTTGACATCTGCTCGAGGAAGTCACTTTCTCGAGACCGACAATGTCGCAACTCACCCATCTATCTACTAATCCATTTTTTGTGTTGAATTTTTTTAAGACAAGAGATCTAGCACATTACCGGTGATGATTTCAATTTTAAATAGGTATCTTCTTCAACATAATCTTATTGTTTGTTACTTTACATTTTTTCAGCTCTTGTTGTCATTAAAGATGTTACAGTCTAATTCTATATATTTACATTTATTTAAAGATATTGTTGGTCTATATATTTAAAGATGTTGTAATCACTTCTCAGACCGACAATGTCGCAACTCACCCTCTATCTACAATGTCAGTAAAACAAAGATCTACAATGTCACGACTAAAGACGTTACCCTTGATGATTTCACAGCAATCTAATATGCAAGAGGTAAGCTAAACCCTATCATATTTGCAATTATGTTTAATTTCTTACCAGTGATGATTCTTTCTTGATTTCTTAGAATTATATTTAATTTATTTTTTATATGTGCAAAATCCTTTGATATATTTTTTTAATCAGGATAAACAATACATTATACAATTTTAAATATAAGTCCACATAAAATTCCTCATCATCCATATATATCATATCATCACCATATCATTATCATATCCTGACTCCTGACACTACAATTATTATTAACACAATTATTTATCTAATTTAAATTTATTAAAACAATTCAATTTTTTTTAAATAATTCATTATCATATCATTACAATTCTATTCGTTCTAATATCATCTATATCCATTCTAATCATTAATGTCATCTATATCCATTATAACACATTCCATTTATTTATCATCTATATCCATTCTAATGACATTATGCTCATATCGTTACAAGTATAGAGAATAATTATCTTAAAACAAGTACAAAAGTCTAGAGAAGAAGAATTACTGCATTTGATGATAAATCTATGTCCACATTAAATTGATCATCGTCCATATATATCATATCATTATCGCTCATTTATCTTCTTTCAAAGATCATCTATCATTAATTATCAATTATCATCATTCATCATCTACGTCCACATACAATTCATGACAATGCAAGTAAACAAGAAACATACATATAATTCATGATAATCACCATCTAATGCAATTAAAATTAAAGACTCGTATATAAATCCATATAATTAAATTCAAATACCATAGTACATAATCAATAGTAGAAGTTTTCAAATTCAATATTTAAAGTTTCCTCAATAATAAAAGTTTCTAGTTTTCAAAACCCTCTTTTCTTTATCCAATTCTACTCCTTTGCTCTCTTCCCCAACGACTTCTTCCACTTTGTGTGGCTGTACCTCTTTCCCAACACCGAAATAACCCCGAACTTATAAGATCTTTCGCAAAGACTATCCGATTTTTAAAATTCTTTCTTCTTGATTTGTCGCATCTCCATGCAACAACAAAATTTGGATCAGTCACTTGCTTTAGATTTGAATAATATGTCAAGGTCAAAACCATGCTCTTTAATTATCCGCTTTAGTGTATTGTTTTGTTTGTTAACCAAAACAATATTTTGCTTCAAATTTTTTTGTCATGATAAGTCGTTTCTTTCTTTGTTTCCAAGTGAACTTGCAAAACCTTTGCCTGACTCTTCAAATTTTCATATTTCAACTGCACAAAAAGAGTAATGTCAATTCAAAATATTACTAAAAAATGAAAATTTCAAATTAACAAGAATGATTGTTTGAATGTAATAGTACTTACAACCGCTCTATCTCTTTCGGCATTTGCGATTACTACCAAATCCTTGTCCTTGGACCATTTGTTAAAATATGCCTGGGCCTCGGCACTAATATTTTCCAATTTGTTTAATGCCTTATCTAAAATGTCGTCTTTATAGTTGTTGTTATATGTGACAGTCCCACTTCTTACTTGGGTAAGTAAGGAATCCATCTTCGCAGGTTGATTCTGGACTGTAGCGTATAAACTATCCCGTTGCCAATAATTTTCATAATGACTAATAATCTCATTGATAATAACTTTAGCCATTCTCTCCCATTCTATAAGTTGTTTGATATGAGGAAGAATAAACTCACTGACATGGGATTGACAATCATAACCAATTAAGTTCTCCAAAGGAAAAGGTGGCAACTGTTCACTATCTGAATCTGATGAAGACGATCTTCCTGGAGAAGTATGGAGGCTTTCAGAAAGATCAACTGCTACTTGTTTCTGCCTTTGGGTGGGCTGATCTTGTTTGTGAAAAAATTAATCAAGATTTAGATAAATAAATTTAAATCGAAATGTAATTCAAAATTGTAAAGCATATTTAAATTGAAATTTGAAGTATACCTTTGGCCTTGAATCATCTCGTAGGTATCGAAAAAACCAGTTGGGTCATTGCTATCAATGCCCAAATAATCTTCATCTAAATTTATATTGTTCAAAATAGATATGCCCGTTGCACTAGGCAAGCCACCAAGTGAGAGAGTTGGAATTCGAAAGGAGGAGGCAATGTTTAGTGTCCCACTAGGGGCCGAAGCAAAAGGCATGCATTTACCAATGTTCTTTTTCACTGTTCCTCTGGTTGGCATTTTAAAAATTATTGGTTGAGTGGGTGTCGGTGCCATGGTTTGATCAGGACTGACATGTGCTGAAAAGTACAAGAAAAAAATGAAAAATAGGAAAACAATTCATAAAGTCAAATTTTTTGAAATTAAACGTACTATCGAAGAGTTGTACCTTGTTGTCGAGGGGTTGTTTTTCTCGGTGCTACGGGTGGCCTTGTAGGAGTTGTACTCAGTGTCTGTTCAGAAGATATGAATGCATGCGACTGTATGGAGTGAGTTGGGGAAGAAGGTTGAGTTTGTGAAATAGGTGTATGTTCCAAAGTCCCTGCAATTCATCAATATTAAATGTTGTCAATTCATTTGGTTAAAATTTAAATTGAAAAATAAATATGCAACTTTGGAATTTGTAAATAATATATGAGAAGGTATTACTTCTCTGGTGTTTAACGAGTTCAAACTATTGAGGGTTTGGAGAGGAGTGAGCTTCCATTTCAAATTGGGAGTCCCCTCGAAGCCTCGCGTGTTGTTGGCCTCTTCCTCTCGATAACGCCTTTTTCGGGAAGGGCTTCAAGATATCTTCTCTCGCAAAACATTAAAATTTAAATTTTAATAATCAGTGCACTATAATGTCAAAAATTGAAATACAATTACAAAATAAATAGTTTATACCTGTTGTTCTTCAAACATAATTGATAACTTCATCAACTCCTCATTAGTGCAAGTAGGAATTTTTTTATCTTTTAAATTTAAAAGTGCCTCATAATAAAGGCCGAGGAGATAGTTTGTTGAATAAATGAAAGGTTTTTCTGAAAGTTTTGAATTTGTTATGTCAATTCTTATTTTTTTGGATAGATATGTGCACCAATCGAATTTTTGTTTTGAGATAGTGGCAACAATGTATGCAATGGCCCAATTTGGTATATCAGTTTGGCGACCCTGCAAAACAATTCTGGATTGAAAAAATGAAATAAGTGCAACAAGAAAGTGGTGTGCAATTGATTGTGTATCCACACCACGCCTGGATTTATTGACATGGGCTGCAAATGCGAAACAGTGAAAATTACTATAAATTTATATTTATAACAGCAAATTGTATCAGAATAAAAATATGAATTAAAACGAATTATACTTACAATCAACATGGAAACCGAACTTTGATTCGAGATATTTCTTGTCTTCTTCCGGAGTGTTGCCTTGGTTGAACAATTGGTAAATTTCTGAATGGAAGGCCGTAAAGTGATGGATGTCATTTGCTTTGATAATCGAATTGGAACATTTGGCCATCGTCGAGTCACATAAAAAATGTCATCCTCTCGAATTGTAGGATGACAAGGTAATTCAAAATATCCGGATCTGTTTGAAATGGGGCATATTAACGAGCCCTAAAAATTCACACGCATCCATCAAATCTTTATATTCAAGACATCTTTAAAACAATATGGATGTGAGGGCATAAGGGATTCCCGTAGTTAATCTTGACAATCGATTGAATTGGATTCTCTTTATTTTTTTCTTGAACTTGCAGTTGGGAAACATGTGAAGTCGACATTATAGTTATACTTGCGTCTTTGACAACGATAGAGACCTACAAAAATTCAAGTGCGGAAAGGTGAAAACGAAAAATGACCGGTCAAGGGTATTTATAGGCTAAATCAGCGTCAATGGCTACAATTGATACGTGTCGATGGCGCAAAGAGTCGACGCGCGACATTATCCCTAGCCGACATGCGTCGATAGATCCGATGGCGTGTGTCGCGTGTCAATGGCAAGTGAGCGACGCGTGACATTATCCCTAGCTAACGCGTCAATAGATCCGGTGATGCGCGTCATTAGATCCATGACGCATCAATAGATCTAGTGACACATGTCATAGATGCCGCCGACGCGCATCAATAGGATCCAAAGGTCACACGCCAATAAAAGCAGTGACGCATGTCAATAGATTCTAGTGGCGCGCATCAATAGGTGCCAGTGACGTGCGTCAATAGGAGCCAGTGACGCACGTCGGTCAAGACCATTGACGCTCCAGTGACGCACGTCAAGATTGCTAATTGACATCTTGTTGTCGCACGTCAATAATGGAGCCATGAAAAACCAGGCGAAATTTTTGTTTTGGAATACTGTCAAATTCACCTTTCGCTGAAACTGGTTCCAGGGATATTCGCCAGGTATTTTCCACCTACAATTTTATAGAGGTGTCTTAAAATGAACCCCGCAAACATATAATATTGCCTTGTACCCTTCAATTTATATTCCTATGTGGCTAGGCCCAACCGTGACCTCTAGAAGGATCTCGAGTCTTTCCTCTTGCAGGATTACCTCACATTTCACATATTGAGGACTGTGAATGCTGCGACTTGGTCCAATTTTGTGGATGATTTTTATGTCATAGGATGGGAATATATGATACCTGACAAAGGATAAAATGAGATATTTCAAAATTGAATGGTTTTTTGAAGGAGTGATTGATGATGGATCTGACCTATTTGAGCTTGATTATCAAGTAGTGCGGTCATCTCCTCTTCCTCCCACTCCATGGAATGTTTATGAGTCTAGTGAAATTAATGAGAGGACCATTATAGTAATCAAGAGGTCAAGATAACATTTTAAATGGAGAAGGGATTCTATTATTGAGAGTATAGACACTCTGGATTCTTCCAAGAAGGCATCCCTCATTTTTCTTAAAGATCACCTGATCAAGCCATTGGATCCTCTTATTTAGAAAGTTCATCTATGATAAAAAAATTATATAAGTGGAGTGCACCTAATTTTCCCCTATAGAGATTCACAAGAAAGAAAAGTTCGTAGAAAGTCCTTTGGAGAAACATAAACTAGGAGAGATTGACCCATATTAATTTCCTTATCATCCTAAGATGCATAATTTCATGCCAATGCCTTCTAATCCTTTTCCATGGGTACATGAGTTTCCTAGAGGAGAATCAAGAATGGTGCAATAAGAAACATCACCTTACTTTGAGGCCATCATCAAAACCAAGCAGATCTATAAAGATCCAAGAACTTCTTATTTCTTCACCGATGCTTCGGAGCTCAGGTGTGTGGAAGTTGCAAATCCTAAAGTGAATAAACCTATGAAGAGAATACACCTAATGACTATGTGTTGAAAAATTTTTCCTTGGGATAGGCTACACGTGAGGGAAATGTATATTTTTAAAAAATATTTTACATCCCAATTGCTCATGAGAAATGAAGAAAATAATCAATCTATGGAACAACTTGAGGAACATGTCGTAACCTTGAGTACTTTTGAAATCATTCCTGGATCCTAATGCATCATCTCTCCCTCCTGTAGAATTGATGTCTCTTATTATTTGTTTTTATCCCCATATGATCAAGAGATCCCAAGGGTACACCATGTAAGGAAGAGCCAATGACATATTGATGGAGAAGATCATTAAATAAGGAAATGTTTTGTTTATTGATGATCTTTGTCTATTTAACTTTGTTTCGAGACACTATTTCAAAGATCAAAGCGACTCAGGAGAGATTGAAAAAGAAAAATCCCTTTGAGAGAGCATTCTCCCATTGGTATTTGAGATGAGTTGTCTTGATTCCTACTCCTTGGTGACTAAAATTTATTTGGATCCATCTATGGGAATTTGTCTCCTGTGGTCATACACAATAAGTGTTCGGTGTGATGTAATGGGTGATGCCATTTTGGATAGTTACTCTATAAAGGAGTGTGCATCAGAAATATTGAGAGTGTTATCATAAAATTGGAAGATCTCAAAGCATCCTCACTCAATGAAAAGTCATCTTTGGAAGAACTCTCGAGTTCCTTTCAAGAACTAGTTTAGAAGGAAGTTAGAGATCCCTTTTCCTTAAATAATGATACTTAGTATCTCTTACTAAAATTAGAGGTTCCATCTCTAATATCGCAAGAGATCAAAAAAATTGGTTTACTAAGTATAGAACACTCAATGGAATTCCTAGACTGGTCGAGTGTTTTGGAACAAGTGTGCATTCCGCACTATGAGAAAGTTACCTTCACAATGATAGGGTTCAACAATGAGGTCAAATGCATGGAATTCATTCTCAAAGATTTTTCAAAAGGTACCATGGGAGTTGGATCTTCTTCATTGGGTGCTTCTTCTTCCTCAGCATGATCATCTCTCTTCTACTCTCTCTCTATGTTATATTTCTCCATTGGGAAATGTACTTTTTGGGATTTTTTTGGGATTTTTCATCTTATTCACTAAATTGATCATTGTAATTATTTATTGTAAAATTCCCCTTTTAATTAATAAGAAAGGGACTTATTTTTTGGTTCTCAAGGAATGTGAAAGGTCACATGTGTTGGGAATATGAAAGGTCATGTGTGGGATAGATGAAAAGACAATTTGTAAAGCTATAAATTGAAATGGATTCTTTAGTTTAAAGGGTTATATTTCTGTGGTTAATATCTACCATTTTATTTCTACAAACAAGAAAATAAAATTCTTCTATCTCATTGTCTTATGTTTTCCTCTCCATCTCAAATTTACTCCATGAGTATGGTTAATTGTGCATTATTTTTGTAAATGAAATTTCCTTTACTTTTTTTAGTTTTTCCTTGACATGGTAGCTTCTCATTGATAATTTGGAAATATTTTGGTTTTATGTCAGCAACTTCAACTTACTATTTACTAAGTAAAACCCATTCTCACTTTCTCCCCTCTCCATACACACATCTTTCCTCCACCTCATGTTTGCACACTCGAGTTAGTTGAGTATTCATGTGTGATCCCCGATCGAAATACCACCCACGATGGATAGAATAGTGTACACATATTTCCTATAATTAATAAATGGATTTGCCTCATTCCTAATAAGAGAGACCTAGTACTAGAGTGTTGGTGAAACCCCTAATTTTCCCTTGTGAAAAATTATTTTGCCAACAATCACTTAGCTTATTTATGAGGATTTCTAGAGATACGTGAGATTACATGCAATAGTGAAACTAGGAGATCTGAATAAGGCTAACCTTCACAATAAAACTAGAACTGGAATCTTCCTAGTTCAGGATCATATAACTTGGTTTGTACTATACCGTATGGTATATCCCCTTCTATATAGCCTTGGACCAATTCCCCGAGTTACCTTCTCTAACTTTTTGGGTTGCTCACCTTCTTGGATTTGTCTATCACTTTCAAATCCTAGTTCTTGCACATGTAACGAGGCTCTCTAAAAGGATTGATCATCATCGCAAACCCTCGCCATTAATGGAGAGTCTTCCAAAATTCATTAAAAGGGTTGGGTAAACACCCATGTATAGGTCAAAAATGTTGGCATTACTCCATAGAGGCCTCAAACCATGCATCATTCTCCACCTATCCTGTAATATCTAAACAAATAATTTAAATCTAGAATTTACTTTGACCATGATTACTTTTACTTGGATCTTGCAAAAACGCTTGAGAGAGAGGATGTTTGAATACTTTTAAATGAGAGATATGACTACCTTGACTTACTTTATAGCTTCAAAATTGATGTGGGTGTTTCCCTAATGACTGTACATGTGTAATTATAAGATTTAGGGAGATGTGGATGCTTTTTGCAAGTATATGAAGTGAGTGTTCTAGTGAATTTCCTTATAACTTTTAAGTTGGTAAATGAGGTAGTGTTTAATTTCTTATATAGGGTTCCATTTAAGATTTATCTAATAAAGGAAGACAAATATGAATTTTAAGACCCATGAAAGATAATAATTTGAAACTTGAGCTAGAAGACATACCGGTCCAAGAAAATATAGTAGGTTCGGGATTGGATATAAATTCCTAACCAAAATTTGCGGCTTTGATCAAGAGAAAAAACATGTAAAATAAAGTTTGGAGCTTGTAAAATAATGATTTATATGCATATTTTGCATTATATTCTCAAATTTTGTCAACATTTCATTGTGAAAAGATATATTAGATAGAAAATAGACCTCGGAAAGTGCTAAGTGGGAATGGATAAGTTGCATTTATCATAACAAGAGTGCATATTCAAATCAAAGGTTGTGAAAGTTCAAATTATCAAATTTGAGTGTCTACAAATCTATCCAACATTTGAAAATATTTAGGTATTATCTTCTAAACTATCATTTCTAAGTACTAACAAGATTAAACTATTATTCACATGATAAATGATGGGGACCAACCACTAGTTTCTATAACTCATCAAGTTGATGGATTTATTACCAAATTTGAGTGTCTACAAATCTATCCAACATTTGAAAATATTTAGGTTTTATCTTCCAAACCACCATTTGCAAGTACTAACAAGATTAAGCTATTATTCACATGATAAATGATGGGGACCAACCACTAGTTTCTATAACTCATCAATTTGATGGATTTATTGTTATCTAAATTTACCCCTAGGGTGATTTCGATAACTCAGAGACACCCAATTTTGTGTCTTACAACCCCCTGTGCCCCGCATCTCATTTCGCAACCTAACCTCATCACCTAAACCTTACACAATTATTTATTAATTACCTTATAATTAATAAATCCACATCGCCATACCTGCCACCTCATTTCACCACCTCATCATGACCTAGTCTTAACCCTAAACTAACCTAATTAAGACCTATAACTTGGTCCACATCCACACCCATGACTAATTACTCCTCACCCGCACCTAAAACCAACCTCATAATGACTTGACCAAGCCCACAACTAATCCCTCGGGAGAAAAGGAGGGAAAGCTGGCTATTTTACTAAAAATAGCCCGCTTTGACCTGACCGATACCGGTTCCTACTCGACCACCGTCGGTTACGTAACCGCCATCGCCTCAGTAATGACCACTCCCAACCAAAAACAAGGGGTTGGATTTTCGTGGATCCGAATCAGAAGTCATTGGAAGGATCCGAATTTACTTGGCTGAACAGAGACAAGTGAAAAAAAACAAGAAGAGTTTGCAGAGAAGGACATCAAGCCCAAAACTGCAACTGAGTAACCAGAGCCTTGTGACACTCATCTGTTCGTTGGGAGGGAAGATAGCTCATCTCCTGATTGTCAGGTCATCCTACCTAAGTTCTGTCGTCGTCATCATAGTTCTTGGACCTGCATCCTCATCAATAATCAGTAAGTAATATCTTGTATGTCCTTTTAATAACATTTCTTGAACTTCTGAATCACAGCCATCATAAGTCTATTCCTAGATCTACTACCCAGCAACACACTACATCTAGCTGTCATTCCTCCACCCTTACGTTACCCCAAGAACACCCCCGTATTCTCTGAGTCCTTCTCATCACCCCATTACCTAACCCCACCCATTTATCAGCCTTATAAAACAACACAACCACCTTACAACCAACCTTCACCAAAAGCCCCTAAAACATTGCCCCTACCGATATCGGTTACCAACAACCGGTACCGGTTATAGTGACCGGCATTGGTCACCGTGATTCTAAACCAAGACCAGCCCTTTCTCTATTATTCTAACAAGGTAAAAAAATCGTAATTAGACAATAGCTTATTTGTTAGAATTTGTGTTAATTCATATTAGCAGGGGAACTGACCACCTTCGAAAGGAAGTTTTATATTTCTTGGGCCTAGGGTAGTTCCCTCATTTATTGTCTAATTAAAATCTGGTGGTCTTATATTCTTACTTGCAGGTAGTCCTTCCAAGACAAAAAGGAGTTATTCGCAATCGACTGATCTCTCTCTCTACGGTACACGCGCGCACACCCTCTCGACATTCAATGTATTCCTCCTAGCCCTAACCCTTATCTCTGCTTCTCAAAGGAATGAAAGGATAGAAGAAAATCTATTCCACATCTCTGAAACATTCCGTGCGAAACATTTTGGCACTGCCTTGTGGGACCCATTTCGGGTTTCTGCTTTCTCTGCTTGCTTTCATATAGGGAGCATACTTGCTGTTTTCTTCTTCTAAAAACTTCACAAGGTATTTTGTTATATTTAGTAAAAGAATTTGTCTTGCTTTCCCAGCTTTGTATTAGGGAAAGTCATCTTCTTTGCTTCATCGAATATCATGTTCGATTTGGGTTTAAAACACGTGCATTACATTCTTGTTTGCTATTTTCAATTCTAGTGAACGTAGACTAAGTATGTGTCGTACACGTGGGGTGATTTCCATGGTATTGACAGGAAATTAATCTTACTTTCACCGCACAACACATACCGAATCACTTCATAATTAACACAACACTCAAAACATCCCCCTTTTCCGTATTCCTCCACCCGATTGAGGTAGCCTTATAAGCCAAAACAAACTTGACATTTCCCTAAGTCTTTTGTTTAGGATTGACATCATTCTCGCGTCTAAAGGCATAAGCCCAAATTGATTAAAATTAACCCTAGGGTTAGTCTCATTAATTTGTTTGTGCATTCTTGCTTGTTTTCCTACTTTTTCTCTCATACATACACATTTTCGTGATCACTACAGAACAGTTTGGTAGGCATACTAATCACTGTTAACACCAAATCAACAACTTCCTACTGCTTCTTACACCAGTTCTATTATACCGACATCGGTTAGCTTACCGACGCTAGCTACAGACTGATCGACATCGGTTACCTGACCGATATCGGTTATTGTCTTTCAAAGTTTCCGAAACCAGCAACCTGCCAATTCCAACATTTTGTTGCTGCTTCTGTTCCTGATAGATTGCATCCTACTGTGTACCCCTGTCCATGGTTGTTATCACTCAGAAACAAGCTGCAGCCATGGTTTCACATGCCTGCTCCGTGCCTTTGCCTGAATCACCTCCTGCCCATACTGTGGGAAACCCTACGGATACCAGTGAGGTTCCTAAAATTCCTGTAGGAGATAAAGAATTTGTGAAATTTTTGGACGCTAATCCTAGCGCTGTACAATACTATTTGTCTCATGCCCCTAACCATACACCCGATGGTCAACTCCTTGTTGGCATGCCTATCAGTATAGCTGCTCATTTAGCTCCTTCTCCGCCTGATAACTCCACTTTGCCTTCTGCATCCTTAGCCCCGTCTCCCAATCCAGCGGCTTCAGGGGTTCATACGACACAGATTGGCTTTCCTTTGGTTAATCTTGGGCCCCACATGTCATTACCACCGACTGCTCCTACCTCGTCTCTCTTGCAGACTGTTCCGTTCATGACTTGCTCTCTGCCACCTATCCACACGAGCTTTCCTTCTCAAGCTCCACCCACATTTTCATTCCCACACACGTATCCGGTAACCTCAACGTCTTATATAGGACATCCCTATTCGGTCGCCTCAACACATTCGTCCTCCATACCTTATCAACATTTAACCCCACCATTGTCTAGTGGTGGCCCTTGGCCCAATCTGCCTCCGTTTACCACAACCACACCATCATCTCATCCAACTACTGATTTAATTAAACAAATGATGGACAAAATGCAAAATCTGGAGGCTTCTGTTTCAGGAAGCCGTAGCGCCCTGACATACGAGCAAGTTTGTCGGAGCCTATCCACCCTTCTGTCCCCCTTCATTCATATCCTCCTCAATGGGAATTACCAAAATTTACCCGGTTTTAATAGTAAGGAGGACCCTCAACAACACTTGTGATCATTTAGACATGCCTGCTATCTGATTGCTCAAGATGATGCTTTACTACTCCGCACCTTTCCCATGTCCTTATCAGGACCCGCCTTGGAGTGGTACAGTGCTTTAACCCAGCACTCAATCTTCTCTTTTAACCAACTAGCCCAATCTTTCTTGGATCATTTCTCCATTAACATTGCCAAGAAAGTATCTATCACCGACCTCTATGCCATCCGACAATTTGAAGACGAATCTATCGTAGATTTCGTTGGACGATGGCGGGGCCTTATCAACCAACTTACCTATGCCTTGCCTCAGGCCGAACTTATCAAACTTTTTACGTGGGCCTGCGCTAAGCACATCTCTCCTACCCTCCAAATTCAAACTTTCCGCACATTTGACGAGGCCTTTACTATGGCTCGAAAACTAGAGATTCGAGCCTTAGAGGAAGAGAAATTGCGGTTGCGTAACAAAAACCCCAATTTCTGAACCCAAGATTCCACCAACAAACCTAACACCACCAATCCTCACCCATCGACTGCTTCGAAATCAAAAGGAGCTATGCACGCGGTGATGGTCAAATCCCAACCACCGTCTAATACCCCGCCAAAAACCACCTATAAGTATAAAGCTGAGCCCATCAATTACACCCCCTTGGGAGAAACTTATGGTGTGATATTGGAAAAATTGCTTAAAGCAGGAGCCATTACCTTACCTCCTGTTAAACCTCACTCCGGGTTTGATTCCACTCGCGCCATACCTTCTTGGTACAAAGAAAATGACTTCTGTAACTTCCACCGCGTGAAGGGACACAGTCATGAAAACTGCAAGATGTTGAAAAACATAGTGTAGGAAATGGTTGATGCAGGGGATATAGCCCTCGATAATCCTAACGCCCCTGCTAACCGAAATTTGAAAATTTTCAACAAACCATTCCCGAATCACTCTTCTAACAGTAATATAAACCAAGATATCTTAGCCGAGGAGAGTGTTCACGAGATCCATGCAGTCTTCGACTCCCAGCCAAAAACCTCTATCAAACAAATTCTGAATCAAGCCTCTTCACTAACGCAGGAACCCGAACCCCCTTCATCACCATCAAGACAAGACGAAATCCTTGCCGTTCCTTTACCCATCAAGGAATTAACCGCCCAGAGTTCTCTTCTCACAAATGAGCCTTCTTATACCACATCCTTGCAAGACTATGAGTGGATGTTATCTAATTTATCTATTTCCCAAACATCTCCTTCTACCATTCTTGCTGTACAAGAGGAAGGCTCGCCACTTCTTTTGTCATCCTTAGACGAGAAACCTCTTAAACCGACATCACCACATTCTTTAAACATGACGGATCCTCTCAAACACGCCCTCCTACCTATTAGGTCTTCATCGCCTAAATCTTTTCAACGACCGGTTGACCTCTTAACGCCCATTGATACAGTGCCTCATCTACCCCCTGTATCACACCCACAGTGGACCAAAATCACAACCCACCTTTCTTCCATACAAAAGTTCATATTCACACATGAGGACTGTCATTCCCTAGAAGATAGAAAGGTCCTACGGGAATGTTTGAGTACGCCATATTCTACTCAAATGCAGATGACCGACCTAGATGCCTCTACCATATACCCGAAGTGTTTACAGAATCTTAAAATGCCTATGTCCTCATCTTCACCCCCCTCATCTCTACCAAATACCTCATCCACCTCTATTAACCTAACCCAATCTTCCCCTACGCTTGGGACCTCACCAATACCCAGTCTAACACACCCACCTAAGCGGCTTGATTTATCTAAAAATAAAGCCATCCATCCACTTAGGAGACAGACTCAATCTCCTCAACCTATGCCTCTATCACAACTAAAACCATCATCGTCACACCTACCTTCCATATTGGGACCCCATCCCTCCACCTTGCATCAATATATCATACCTCCTGTGTTTTCTTTAAAACGACCTACGCCTTCTGCACCCATACAGAGATCCAAGGGTACATCAACACCGTCACCCCGCGTATCCTGTCCACCTACTAACCCTAAACAAATTCCATCATCAAAAGATTTGTTTGTTGTCACTCCTATTTCTCCGTGGTTGTTTTCTGATACCACATCATCTGTGGCCTCATCATCTAACCAGCTAAACATAGCTTCTGCGCCAAAGAAGCCACGTTTAGTTAAAACCCATTATCAAAACTCCTTGGCTAAACCACCACCCATACAAACCAACCATACCACGTCATCACCAGAATCTACCCCGTCAATAGCCTCATCTTCCTCTGACTTTGACCCACTCAAAGGGTCTTACGCCAAAATCCTTGCTATGTTGGTGGAGAATGCGACCATTTCCCTACCCCCACTTAGACCTTATGATCCATCTAAACCTCGACCTATAGGTTATGATGAGTCTAAAATCTGCGCTTACCACCGCACACCAGGACATGACGTAGAGGGATGTAAAGCATTGAAAGCCATACTTCGTCAGTCACCTCTCTCAGATAAAAAGTTAAGAAAGACAACTTACGAAGAGAGAGACCTTTAGCTTCAATTCCCTCTCCTATACCACCTGTCCCCGCCTCACCAAGATCTATCATTATTACAGCCCCACCTCTCGAAGACCATGACTTATCCCTACCGTCTTCCTCCTCTCGTATTCACAAGATCAATATGATTAGTGTTGCTACTCGAGGGCAGAAAAACAATGGGAAAGCGAAAGAAAACACACCTGCGGCATCTCTTTCTCCGTCCACCATCCCGATCGCACCACCACCTAAAGTGGTTATTCGTGGACCCGCCTACCCCATCTCTAATGGAGTTGCCCACCGAACCATGATCAAACAGCTTCACCAATCACCTGTAAAAATGACACTGTATGATCTCATTCAGACTTCTGAATCTCATCGACAAGCTCTCGTTGAAATCCTTCAAGGGATAGAGGTCTTACCTAATGAAACCTTTCCTGTTACTTCCATTCTCACACCCAATCACGTTGCTTCACTCACCAAACAGCCTATCTCCCCAACTACTTTTGTCTCTCGCATGCAAGCCGCTGCTTGCTCCAAGATGAAATTGTTGACTTTGGTGCAGAAGATCCTGACCCTGCTCTTTTCATCTCAGCTTATGTCCGGGACATTCGGTGCGTCGTGTTATGATTGACGGGGTGCTAGCCTAAACATCATCTCTTCAAAATCCTTCCAACAAATGAATATCCCTTCTAGTTGCATGTGTGCCAACCCCATCATGTTGCGGTCATTCAATGATGCTATTACTTCTACCTTAGGCACCGTGATCCTTAACATTCGTGTAGGGCCACGCACTTTACCCGAACTCTTCTATGTCCTTGAGGGAGAGTTCCAATACAATATGTTGTTAGGCCGCCCTTGGATCCGGGCTATGGAATGCGTTCCCTCCACCTTACATAGATGCATAAAATTTGAGTACGAGGGGAAGTCCTACACTATAAAGCTGATCCTCCCCCCTTCAAAACCTGCAATATGTTATATCGCCCTAATGATGCACTTGTACCAGTCAAGACACCCATTCATCCAACCCAACCATCCACTTCAACCACACCTCTATCATCTACCTCAACCACACCTACACCTTCAACCAATGAAACCGCCATCGCAAATACCACTTCCTTTCCCATAGCTAACATCCCAACCTCAGACCCCTTAGTAGATGTTTTTCAACGCCTTACGCTGGGGGAGTATCACCTATATAACGTTAGTTCTTTCCATACCCCACAGGAGTACGGACAGTTACATGCACATCCTACCTATGACCGTCGTGTGGGGGAAGTAATCCCCTACGGACCACCTCATTGCCGCACCAACCTAACGTATGGGGGTGTCGACGCATCCTCCACTACCCCTGAACCTTCTCTTGGGGTGGTTCCCTTCCAATCTGATTTTCAATACTTGACAAATTGTCGTTTCGCCCTCACCTTCTTGACTCGCTGTGCTTGGAAAGGCTTTGGTTTTGGTCTTTATGAACAATGCCGACATATAATCATTCCCGTAACTACACGCAAGCACAATGATCGTAGTGGTCTCAGATTTCCTGGAACACTTACACCGAAGGAACCTCGTGTCAGTTGTCTCCTGGAAGATGACGACGTCACCCCTACCAAACCATCATCACCCATTTTGCCATCGTCACCCACAGAGTCGATAGACCCTGAATCTATCCCTCCTAACTTTTTTTTTTCATAAATGCTATCTTCCTAGGTCCTCTCACTTATCAACGCGATAATGAGGACCCATCTTCTCTTCCCCTTCTGTATCCAGACATGATCGAAGAGGATTCACCTTCGATTAATGTTGTTGAGTGCCAGGATGACGACTCCATCCTCACTTACCTTGGTGCGGATGACTCCTATATTCAACGCACCTTACCATCTGAAACTCAAACCATGTTGAATGAGTCAACTATAGAAATCAACATCCACACAGAGGAGGATCCTCACATTGTGAAGATCAGACAATCCCTTAACACATCAGAACAAGCCGCCTTTACTACCTTTCTCCGTACCCGCAACCAAGCTTTCGCTTGGTCCTACGCTGACATGCCAGGAATTGATCCTGACATTGCTGTCCATAACATTACCCTAAAACCTGATTCCAAACCAGTCAAACAGAAACTAAGAAAAATGCATCCACGCATTTCCCTCTTGGTCAAAGAAGAGCTTCAACGACTCCTTTCTATTTCCTTCATCTTGCCTATTGACTATCCTCAATGGATTTCTAACATCGTACCTGTCACTAAAGCGACGGGGACTTCGGATATGCACAGATTTCCGAGACCTTAACCTCGCTTGCCCCAAGGATGACTTCCCCCTCCCAAGTATTGATCAACTTGTTGATCTCACTACGGGCCATGAAATGCTTTCTCTCATGGATGGCTTTTCGGGATACAATCAAATTTTGGTAGCCCTGCCTATCAACATAAAACTACCTTCATAACTCCTTGGGGAACCTTCTGTTATCGTGTCATGCCATTTGGCCTTAAGAATGCTAGTGCAACCTATCAGCGGGCTATGACTTACATTTTTCATGACATTATGCACACTATCCTTGAGGATTATGTCGATGATCTTCTTGGCAAATCTAAACATCGCAATGAACATCTCGATGTTTTAACCATTATTTTCGATCGCCTGTTACAATATTTTGTCCGGCTTCAACCAAAGAAATGTGTCTTTGGTGTTCTTTCGGGAAAACTTCTTGGCTTCATCGTCTCTTTGCGTGGCATTGAGGTCGATCCATCTAAAGTCAAAGCTATCCTAGAAATGCCCCCACCCAAAAACCTCAAACAATTACGTAGTTTGCAAGGTAAACTTCAATCTATCCGGCGTTTCATTTCCCAACTCTCGATCGATGTCAACCTTTCCATCACCTTCTTAAAAAGGACATTGCCTTTCAATGGAGCGAAGAGTGTCACCAAGCCTTTGAAGCTCTCAAAGCCTATCTCTTGCAGCCACCCGTGCTTATCCCACCACAAGACGATTGCCCTTTCTACCTTTACCTTTCCGCCACCGACCATGCTATGTAGGAGCCATGCTCACACATCGGGACTCGGCATGTCGAGAACAAGCCATTTATTATATAAGTCGTACTCTCGTGGATTACGAGACTAGGTATACACATGTAGAAAAATTGTGCCTAGCCCTATCATTCGTAGCCACCAAACTCCGACACTACCTCCTGAATCACAAAACTTTTGTCATCACCAACGCGGACCCCATTCATTATATGTATGCCAAACCACATCTAAACCAACGCATCGCCCGATGGCTTATGCTCCTTGCTGACCTCGACCTTGAATTTATACACCAGAAGTCAATCAAAGGACAAACTATTACAGACCAACTCGTGGAGGCCCCTTTACCTGGGGAACAATTTACCAATTTTAATTTCCCCGACGAACTCATCGCCACTCTTTCACTCAGGGAAGAGTCGTATCCAATGACCCTCTTCTTCGATGGATCCAAATGCCAGTGCGGCGAAGGGCCGGCGTTGTTCTCATTCCTCTTGACGCTGAGCCTATGCCTCTTTCATTCCGGCTTGATTTCCCCTGCACTAATAATACAACTGGAATACGAGGCCCTTGTTTTGGGTCTCCAGGTTACATTACACTTAGGTGTCAAATCTATTAATATTTTCAGCGACTCTCAATTAGTAGTCAATCAAGTTATGGGCATCTACCAATGTAAAAATGAGGAACTTCAAAAGTACAAACATTACGTGGATTCACTTTTGACCTCATTTACTCGTTATTCTATCCAAACCATTCCCGCTCCACTAACAAATTTACGAGATACTATGGCTTGCTTAGCCTCGCAAATTCCTACCTCACCAACTGACTCTGACATATTCGTCTTGGTCCAACAACTCTTTGCCCCATCTTACTCAGCCCCGGTTGTTTGTATGATAAATAATGTGTCTGCTAATTCGCAGGATACCTAGTACCACCAATTTCATGACTACCTTACAACCTCTGTTCTCCCACCTGACCTAACTAGTACCGGCAAACGTGCTTTTCTTAAAAGTGTTTCTCATTATGTCATCATGGGGGGACTCCTCTATAAATGTGGCTTTGATGGCATCCTCCTTCGATGTCTAACCGGTGCGGAGGTCACCTATACCATCCAACAAATCCACGATGGTATTTGTGGCGGACATTTTAGTGGCCTTGCCGTGGCTAAACGAATCCTTCACCTAGGTTATTATTGGCCTACTCTTAATAACGACTACTACGAATATGTTAAGCGTTGTGTTATGTGTCAACAACATGCCAACCTTCAACATACTCCTAGCCATCCGCTACAGGTCGCACGAGATCTTTGGCCTTTCTCACAATGGGGTTTAGACCTTATTGGTGAGATTCACCCACCCTCTTCGCAATGTCACCGTTGGATAATCACAGAAACCGAATATTACACAAAATGGGTGGAGGCCATTCCACTCATTTCAACCAAAAAAGAAAAAATCGTCGAATTCGTTAACCATCACATTATCTGTCATTTTGGTATTCCTCATCGCCTAATAACAGATAATGGTAAATCTTTCAAAAATAAGTTGTTACAAGACCTTTGTGACAACTTTGGTATCAAACTTAGTTTCTCATCACCTTACTATCCATAGGCCAATGGTCAAGCTGAATCTTCTAATAAAACCCTAACCAAAATCCTCATGAAAGTTGTTAATGATTCTGGAAGAAATTGGCATGATCACATTCCCTTTGCCCTTTGGGCTTATCGTACTAGCATTCGTACCTCCACTAATGCCACACCATTTTCTTTGGTATATGGTACCGAGGCTGTCTTGCCTCTCGAAATACAAATACCCTCCCTCAGAATATCTCTTCAGGATATTCTCACCAATGATGATTTCCGCCAAGAGCGGTTAGCCCAATTAGAGCTTCTTGACGAGTGATGTCTTATGGCTCTTGACCACCTTCAAATCTACCAAAAACGCATCAAGCGTGCTTATGATAAGTGACTTCATGAGCGTACCTTTAAGGTTGGTGATCTTGTCCTCAAAGAGAATCAACATGTAACCAAACTAGAAAAGAGCAAACGTGGAAAATTTTCTCCTAATTGGATTGGGCCTTACATTATCACTCACACTTATGGATCATGCACTTATCGCTTAGCTTCTCTTAATGGTAAACTGAGCTCGAGCCCCTTAATTCCTTGCATCTTCGACCATTCTACTTTGTTGAATTCAGGTGTTATATCACTTATTATCTACCTTGCTCTCGTCCCTTGAGCTCATTTACCACCGCATACACTTTGTTTCTTACATCTCAAAATCAAATCAAGCTCACATGGTTTGATTATCACCTCCCCTTAAAGATGCCTTCCCCTTTTTAGTCTAGTCCATGACTTCAAAGTATCAAAATGACACATTCTTAATTAAACACTTATGGGATTTTCTTGAGTCAAACTTCCTACAAAACTAGATGCTTTATGACCAACGGACATCTAGACCTCTAAAATTATACATAGACTGCTCCCTTGAAGGACAACTATATGCCAAACTATTGCTGCTCTTATATATAGACTGCTCCCCCGAAGGACAGCTATACATAAACACCGCATCTGCTACTATAAATAGACTGCTCCCTTGAAGGACAGCTATACACAGTCAGCCTTTTATCAGAAGCTTCTCGCATTGATCAGCTTCGTGAAGACCTCAAGAACAACAAAATACATATCCCATGTAGACTTCCCGCATCGATCAGTCTATATCCAGAAAAATAAAATAAAAATAAAAGCAGTATTTCAAAGCACTTTTGAGTCATGGACTTGTCTATTTAGGTTTGGTTCTCTTTCGTCAGAATAATCATCTTATAATAAGTTCTCTGCACCCCAGCTATACCGGCCACCTCACCTCACCATTCGTCAAAACAACAAAACTCAAGGGACGTGACGTATATCCGATATATTGTGATTATACAACTCTTTTCACCTATCGACTTCTCGCCTATGCAAGGTACCTAGGGATTCAAGCTCATCCTACATTAATATGTGGTTTGTTTAGCTCTTCTCAACTACGGGACACTCTTGCCTCTTTTTCTCGACTCTAGGATTGTGTGTTGACCTTAATCAGGACACGATTCCCTACTACTTGGGTATGCTAACTTTCACTTCACCTATACCTACACCAACAACATTACCCTACCAACACCAACAACATTACCCTACCAACATCAAATTTTTACCAACCGACAAATTGCCTAACCACAACCAAATTGCCTGAATTCACCTCTCCCTGGTCCTAAGGGAGAACTACATCGGTCTGAGGCCCCTCCTTGCTTTGTGCAATGGGCTATGTAGGCAGCACTTAGGAGACATGGGGTCTCCCAAGGTTAGCTCGACCATCCCCTACCATACCCTATCATGTGTTGTAAATATAAATAGTTTTTGTGTATTTCTATTTGCCAACATTCATCTTTATCCTTTTTCAAAACAAACAAAAACAACATCCAAAACACAACCATTCTTATTATTATCATCACTCAAAACAACATACATATTTAGTTTTATTTTAGATGTTAAACAAATACACCTTCTCTATCATCGACTCGCAGGTCGGCATCCTTATTTATTCTTATATTCCTATGAAATTCACTTAGACCCTTGCACCTCCTCCCGAATCAGGTGGTGATCGTGATCGTCGATGCCCCTCACCTGGCCTCTCCATCCTCAAAGGTGCCACTGCCATTGGTTCCTCCCACTGATCCGCCAACATCTCCTGTAACATACGAATACGTCCTCTCGCGTGGAGGAATCTTGCCTCCAGTCTCTCCACTCGTAACTGTGAAACCTCTAACAATCCCGTTGTCTCATTCACCTGTGTTTGAAGCTGGTGAACTAAATCCTGCAGACGATCTCTCTCCACTGTAATCACAGCTATGTCAGGGCGCTCACGTGCACCTCGCAGCTCTGCTACCCACCATACTCTATAGGCCTCTGTCGTTCCCGCATCCATTACCCTACGATCGGCTGCTATCTCTTCTGGCCCCTTCGGAGGTGTAGGCCAGGGAGGTGAGAATGTTGCCTCGGCATCGATCCTCATGTATGGTCTATATGTCATAGGTATATCCTGAACGAACCCAAATTGTCGCCGCACACGATCTAGAGGAATCCTCTCGTACTCACCCGGCCTGTGCCCTGCGATCCACCTCAATCGCTCCACACCCCTTAACTCCTCAGCTATGTTCTCTGTCACCATATAGTTCCCGTAAGGCCTCCAACAAATATCCGCAATCGTCACCATCTCCCATACCTGTCTATAATACTCGATGTCATCTATCACGGCCTGGGATCTCACTTCTTGTTCTGTCTAGACCCATCGTCTGAATCCCAACCTTTGCACTCCTACCTCTCCCGACTCGATGGGTCGGCCTATTGGATGCACACAAACAATGTGCTCATAGGCCCAACAATGTAATAAGTATGAACAATCCAGTGTCGTCCTGTGTTTTCACTTGCAGGCCCATAAACCCCTATATAACTCTGCCAGATATGCGGGTGCCCATGCGAAAGTCACACTCATTTCTATCATTTCCCAAATAACACTCATCAATGCTTTTGGAAATCTTCCACCCTCTGCCCTCGGTAATGCATAATACCCCACCGCTATCATTAATAGCACGGCCAACCTTGTTTCCTCAGGGTGTGTTGCATACATTGTACCATACGTAAATGTTAAACCTCGTTGTGTCAAATCTCGTGCAGCTGAACCAAATACTGCTGTTATCGCTGCCCGCCCCACGCTAGGCAATGCCTGATACACTATTTTTCCTATCATTGGGAGTCTCAAAATACGGAACACATCTTCCAATGTCACTGTCATCTCCCCTGTTGGCAGATAGAAGGTATTCTTTTCTGGATTCCATCTCTCAATCAATGCCTACAACATAGCATGGTTACGCGTGATTCGTGAATAATAGCGGATTCCACTTAACCCCAAATGATTTATCAATGCCCATTCAGCTGGTGTTACATCCGCTCGGATTCGTGACAACAACGCTGGCACAATATCATTCATCCTTAACCCTGCTTCCGCCTGCATACATCAAAATGACACATAATTATTCAATAAAACAAATCTCCACGGGTTTTTTCTCAAATTCTGGAAACTCCTACAGTAACCGATATCGGTTATAGATAACCGATACCGGTTTGCTAACCGATACCGGTTATCTCTAAACGATACCGGTCACTGTCAAAAATATACACCCTACTTAAAAACATACACCTACGATAATTATTTTGCCCGTTTACTCCTATCTATACCTAAAAACATACGTGACCACCCTGCTTACCTACCCCATAGCACTCACCCCATCCCAAACCCTTGCCTATCACCTTTTCTTTCTCATCTTTACCCACTTACTCTCTCTCATCCTATTCACACAAAACATGCAAGAATCAAATTACAACCAAACAGTTTACCTCTCGGGATGCAGCAGCTTGGGGTGGAACTGGTCTTCCCCCTCGTCCCTGCCTGCTAGATGCTTCTCCTCGTTCGGCCATGTTCACCACCCTCTTCAAATATAACTTGTCTTTCTACCTTCTGAATCTCAGCCCACACTCACTTCACCTGTCTCTTTCCTCCTTATCACTCAAATTATTTCATGCAATTACCTGTATCAGTCATCAAACAACGTCGCATTCGCGTATTTAACTTGTTGCATGACTCTAAAAATAAGAATGCTAAAAATAAGAACTTAAGTTGCCAACCAAGCAGTTCTATTTTTAGGAAATATAATTTTAAAATAACCGATATCGGTTACATAACCGTTATCGGTCGTATAGCTACCGACATCGGTTACATAACCGATATCGGTCATGTGTCCCCTTTTTGCTTAAACCTAAGCCGTTTCTTCATTTTTGCAAATTTTTGTGGCACCCACCTCTTTTTCCTGCATAACAACACCATTATCAATATTTGTCATCCAAATCACATATATATATCCTCATAATTTCAGCAACATCATCCATCTACATTACAACAACCATCGACATCATACATACGACATCATATATACATCAAACCCATCAACATACACAACATGTGAATTAAACTCATCATCTATATATACATACATTCCATTTCAAAAAGCCATCAACAAAAGACATCAACACCATCAATATATAAACCATGTGGATCAAACTCGTCATACATTAAATTTCACAACCCATCAACAAAACACATAAAACATTTCATATGCACCATGTGGGTCAAAATCCTCATATATATATATATATATATATATATATATATATATCAAAGGTTTCAAATATACAACTTGCCCTGCATAGGGGCCTCTGTGATCTCAAGATAATACAAAGCCGGCACGCAGGCCGCAATAACTGTCAAAATATCGACTCGGCTCGCAGGCCGGTCTCTCATATCAAAAATATACTGCTCCTCATGAGACCGGTATCAACTATACAACTCCTGCTCGGCTCGCAGCCGTATATACAACAGATGAATAAATGAATGAAAGAATCATATGTGGGCACGCAGGCCTCTCTATACATAACCAGTTCGCAGACCGGTGCCTCTATCTAATATCCAATATACAAACAAAACATCTCTCTCCGACCCAGGGATGTCTCAACTCTCCCCACCACCCTCGGCACCTCTCCCTGCGGGTCCTGGCCCTGGCTCCCGCCTCCTCCCTGTCACCGACCCACCGGCTGTAGCTGCACCACCCTGGGATCTCTGACTCCGCGAGGTCTCCGCTCTATGCGCCGCATACGGCTGATAGTCAGCCCCGGTACCATCAAGGACGTCCTGATAGTACCGGGCCTCCACTCTCGCCTCCATATAATGGGCCCGTGCCACCATAGCTGCTGGGCTGGTCCCCCGACTCCTAATAATAATGGCCCCCGTGTGTCGATGGCGGTACACCTTTGCCCATGCCGTGGCGGCGCTTGGTGGTGGTACTGCATTGCTTGTGGCTATGCCATGGTGCATTGCCGTGGTGGTGCTGTGGTGGTGCCGCGGTGGTGCATGTGCTCGTGCTCGTACTGCGCGCTGCTAAGCACCGCCTTTATAGGGACACCTATCTATGCACGTGCTCGTGCATGGCAGCCCCTCGTAATAACCGTGCACTGCCCCGAGCTGGTCCCTCTCTACTCTAACAGCCACTAAGTCTGGCTGTGCGGGCTGTGCTCTCCTCGCGGCTCTCTCCCCTGCCCACCATACCAAAAATGCTCTGTGTAGGCTGGCATTGTCTACAGATTATCATCTGGCCTCTCGCTACCCAATCTGGGTCCATGGGCTGTGGTGCAGGCAGTGGGGCCTCTACATCATCCCTCCGGTACTGAGGGAAGGGAGGTGGCTCATCCTGTCGTAGCCCCATCTGCCGTCGTACCCTCTCTAGGGGTATCCACTCATGCTCTCCGGCCTCTGTCCCGCTATCCAGAATGTATACTGGATCCACCGCAACTGTGATCGGGCTCCTCCGCGGGGCTGATGACCTCTGTAAGGCCTCCATACAATATCCAAGGCAGTCACGCCCTCTAATACATGTCGGTAATACGCTACATCCCGTCCGGCGAGAACTGCTCGTGGCTGGCCCATGACCCCCAACCACCTCTGAAAGCCATATCTATAGATCACCTGTGGCCCTGGCTGCTGGGGCAGCCCTACTGGTCGAATGCATATGATATGCTCATATGCCCAGCAATGTAACAAGAATGTAGAACAAATCCCGAATCGCCTCATCCGGCGGTAGCCCCACAGCTCTCTGTATAACTGCACCAGGTATACTGGTGCCCAAGCATAACACGTATGCTCCTCCACCATCTCGTGTAGTACCCCCATCGCACCATGGAAAGCGGCCTCCCTCTGAGTCTAGGAGGGCGAAGCATGTGATGCCGATCATCATCAACACGGCAAGCCGTGTCTCATGTCTATGGGCACGATACATGTCCCCATAGGCAATGCTCGCGCTGTGATAAGTCAATAGCACGGCTGCATCCCCGAATACCTGTAAAATGCTATCCATGGCTATCTCTGCATCCACCTGGAAGACTACCTCTCCATCGATCGGTAGTCTAAGGATGCGATACACATCCTCCAGTGTAATCGTCATCTCTCCAGTCGGGAGATGGAACACATTGGTCGCCGGATCCCATCTCTCGATGAGGGCAACCATCAGACTGTGATCCCTATCTATCACCCTATAACGCTGGACTCCGCCGAGTCCCACCGCGCATGATGGCCCACTGTGCTGCGGACACGTGTGGCCGCATCCATCTCAACAACGGGGGCATCCTATCCCACATCGTCAGCTGCTGACGTGCCTGCAAAACCAACTCACTGCATTAGCCCTACTCTTTATCACAACTACTTTAACCCTCTATACCCCCTTTTTATCCACCCGACCACACCCCGACTCTATAACACACATCTACACCCACCTATCTTCTACAATATCCCCCTCCCTCTTCACACCCAAAACACAAAACCCAATAATAAACAACAACAAACAACACCAAACAACAACCCCAACAAGAACCTAATACCCAAAACCACATCAACAACCAAACCAAACCAACACTAAACAATCCTAAGGACCGGTACCGGTCAACCATGACCGCCACCGGTCCTCCTCAAAGATCTCTCCCCGACGCGACCGACGCCGCCGTAGCCAAATCACCTCCAACAAAGAAAATCGTGACCGATGCCGGTCGCTTAGCGACCGACATCGGTCACTGTAAAATCTCGAGCCGACCCGACGCGCCCCCCCACATCCATTTTGCCTATTTCTCTCTATTTACCCACCCAAACATCCTAAAAACCTACCCACCCTGCCGCCTTGACCTATTTAACCCATCTATCCTCTTCATTTTTCAAATAACTTCAATTTATTCATTATTTTATCAAAACATGGATTCCTACCCAAACCCCCAAATATAGCTTAACAACATCAAATTCACACAATGAAGGGTTTCGAACCTACCGGTACGACGACACGTCGTCGTGGTGGGATGGGTGGTGGTGGTCCAGCTGGTCCAGCACCTCCTGCTCCTCCTGGCTGTGCCATGGCTCTAACTCTCCTCTGCTGGGTCCTCCACCAATCAACTGCTGCCTCCTACTCACTAGGGCCTACCAACCACTCACTTCTCCACTCAAATAGTGCCACCTCAGCCGACAAATGCACCAATCTCAACAATACACCTCAGACAACTCAAATTGGTTTTCAAAATGACAATGTGACAATGACAGGCCGTATTTTTCTTTTTATAGGTTTTTGACCTATAACCGATATCGGTTATATTGTGCCCTAAGGAACCGGTATCGGTCACCTAACCGATACCGGTCATATCTAGCCGATATCGGTTTAATACCTACCTTCACCAAATTTCTACCCTTATTTACTAATCGCCCTTTCTCACAACATCGCCTATATCCACCTTCACTGAAAACCCTTTGTTGACTTCATTGGCCCGACCCAAGGCCGCAACCAACCAATTTGGCCCGACCCAAGGCCGCAACTAACTATTTGGCCCGACCCAAGGCCGCAACCAACCAATTTGGCCGGACCCGAGGCCGTAACCAACCATCTGGCCCGACCCAAGGCTATAACCAACCATTTGGCCCGACCTAAGGCCGCACCACCATTTGGCCCAACCCAAGGCCGTAACCAACCATCTGGGCTTGACCCAAGGTCAGAACAACCATTTGGCCTGACCTCCAAGGCCGCAACCAACCATTTGGCCCGACCCAAGGCCGCAAACAACCAATCAGCCCGACCCATGGCCCTCACTCATCAATCGCCCGACCCAAGGCCACACCACTCAAATACCTCGCCCAAAACCAACAAATTACAATTTTATCCACCCAACATGTAGCTTTTTGTTCAATCGAGCTCACTGTGTTCGTGTTTTAGCATGATTAGGGTACTTGACTTGATCAGTTGACCAACTT
Source organism: Taxus wallichiana var. yunnanensis (assembly GCA_018340775.1). Classification (NCBI taxonomy): domain Eukaryota; kingdom Viridiplantae; phylum Streptophyta; class Pinopsida; order Cupressales; family Taxaceae; genus Taxus; species Taxus wallichiana. The sequence continues at coordinate 635,502,778 of CM031241.1, forward strand.
TGCCTAGACCTAGACTGTGATGTTTATCTCGACCAAACCAACCATTTGCAATCCGTCGAACATGCCTAAACGCTTCATATATCTTACCCATTATATCCCCGAGCTACTTCCTATGCCTTGATACCGTGGATTATATCACCCTTGTTTGGATAAACTATCGACCTTTGCCTATGATTTGCTTGTTTTCTCTTCAAATCATGTACCCCGGTCACACACTATGCATTTCAACGTATGCTTTCCTTGGACCTACCCCACCATCTTACCATCATCTCAACACCATTTCCCTTTATCAACCCTATCCCTGATTTCACGCTACCTCAATCTGTGATAGATTTGAGGGGGATTACCTATACCCTTAACAGGGGTAACCACTTCTTATTATTGTCCATGCAGCTTTAACAAAGACAAGCTACACAACAACAAGGGGCTAATGTAGACACCAAATTTGTGTCTTACGACCCCCTGTGCCCCGCATCTCATTTCGCAACCTAACCTCATCACCTAAACCTTACACAATTATTTATTAATTACCTTATAATTAATAAATCCACATCGCCATCCCCTCGCCACCTCATTTCACCACCTCATCATGACCTAGTCTTAACCCTAAACTAACCTAATTAAGACCTATAACTTGGTCCACATCCACACCCATGACTAATTACTCCTCACCCGCACCTAAAACCAACCTCATAATGACTTGACCAAGCCCGCAACTAATCCCTCGGGAGAAAAGGAGGGAAAGCTAGCTATTTTACTAAAAATAGCCCGCTTTGACCTGACCGATACCGGTTCCTACTCGACTGCCATCGGTTACGTAACCGCCATCGGTTCCCTGTAAATGACCACTCCCAACCAAAAACAAGGGGTTGGATTTTGGTGGATCCGAATCAGAAGTCATTGGAAGGATCCGGAATTTACTTGGCTGAACAGAGACAAGTGAAAAAGAAACAAGAAGAGTTTGCAGAGAAGGACATCAAGCCCAAAAACTGCAACTGAGTAACCAGAGCCTTGTGACACTCATCTGTTCGTTGGGAGGGAAGATAGCTCATCTCCTGATTGTCAAGTCATCCTACCTAAGTTCTACCGTTGTCATCACAGTTCTTGGACCTGCATCCTCATCAATAATCAGTAAGTAATATCTTGTATGTCCTTTTAATAACATTTCTTGAACTTCTGAATCACAGCCATCATAAGTCTATTCCTAGATCTACTACCCAGCAACACACTACATCTAACTGTCATTCCTCCACCCTTACGTTACCCCAAGAACACCCCCCGTATTCTCTGAGTCCTTCTCATCACCCCATTACCTAACCCCACCCATTTATCATCGTTATAAAACAACACAACCACCTTATAACCAACCTTCACCAAAAGCCCCTAAAACATTGACCCTACCGATATCGGTTACCAACAACCGGTACCGGTTACAGTGACCGACATCGGTCACCGTGATTCTAAACCAAGACCAACCCTTTCTCTATTGTTCTAACAAGGTAAACAAATTGTAATTGGACAATAGCTTATTTGTTAGAATTTGTGTTAATTCATATTAGGGAACCGACCACCTTCGAAAGGAAGTTTTATATTTCCGGGCCTAGGCGCTCCCTCATTTATTGTCTAATTAAAATCTGGTGGTCTTGTATTCTTACTTTCAGGTAGTCCTTCCAAGACAAAAAGGAGTTCTTCACAGTCGACCTGATCTCTCTCTCTACGGTACGCGCACACCCTCTCGACATTCAATGTATTCCTCCTAGCCCTAACCCTTATTTGTGTCTCAAAGGAATGAAAGGATAGAAGCAAATCTATTCCACACTTCTAAAACATTCCGTGTGAAACAAACTCACATAATTTCTTTAGACTTGGAGAGGTAGAAATGGAAAAAACAAGAAATTTGGATTTTGGGGGAGCCCCCTTTATTTTCTATAACTCCCATTTTCAATAAAAATCTAAAGAGTTAGTTAAAAATTGTAAAAAATTGGAAAAAACGAAAGAAAACCCTATTTCAATGTATTGTGGGTCTAAGGGCTATGGGTGGAATAGTTGCGGATGGAACTAGGGTTCCTCGTCATCAACTTGGGTCTGAAATAGTAAGGAAACAATTATTTGTATCTAAATCAGTCCCAACGGCCCGAAGTAAAGATTCCATCGGATCACAAGTCTCCTAAAATGCCTACTTTTTCGATTTACAAAAAGGTTGAAGCAGGGGCCTTTGTGTTGTGGATAAGGCATAAGTTCGGGGCCCAAGTGGTCCATGTACCACAAGGAAGCAATTTCCCCATGGACACGAAATATCTACATAATGAAAGAGGTGTTGGATTAGTGTTTTTCGGGTGAAAATAAAGTTGCGGGCTCGAGGGGCTTGAGCGGTCCAGTGCCGTGGGGACATGAGTTCACCGCGGAGGCGAGATTGCCACACATCAAAAGAGCGAGTTCATCGTGGATAAAGCGGGGTTTGGAGAGCCAAGTGTCCCTTATACCCTGCCAAGTGCCACAAGTTCCTGAAAACCTACAATACTTACAATGCAAAGGGAAAGTTGTTTAACATGGATTATGAGAGCCCACTTGGAACACCCCGACCCTGATCTTAAAATAGGCATAACTTTTGATCCGAAGCTCTGATTTTGACAAAGTTGGACTTTTCAAAAAGGGCTCAACATCCTCTATGAAAAAATGGATTTATTATATTTTAGTGAGGGTATGTGTGTAAAAATAAAAGAAACATCTACAGATCTAAAGGTTTTAAATGTTTAGTCCCGTAAAATGCAAGAAATCCTCAATTAAACTCAAAATAGCCGCTCACACTCGAAGGCCAAAATTTTTACGTTTCTAAATGAAATATCACAAAATTGGTCTCGTTGGAATTGTGGAGCCAAGACCAATGCACAATAACCTATTAATTTAGGATTTGATGGTGAATTTTCAAAAAATGAACCATGTTTAGAAAAATGATTTTATTAGTAGTTGGGAGTGCAATTAAGAGGCATGGGCATCATTTTTTTAACTACAAGTTATGGGACAGCATGGGGAGGATTTTGCAAGAAACATATCATCATTTCACTCCATTTATTATCACTTACAAGTGGTTGAAATACATATTTTAGGATTTTAATTCTCTCTCTCTCTTCTAAAATTCTATAAATTGAGGTGTGGGCTCATTGTAAAGGGGAATAGTTTGAGTAGAAAAAATCTATCATTTTATTTTTGTGAAGCCAATATGGTGCGAGGCATTTGTAGTGGACTCCTTACATGGTGATATATGCCTTTATTTTGTAATATCTTTAATTGTGCATATCAATGAAGCAATAGATGTAACTTTGTGGATGTACCTTCCCTTGATGTGTTTGTTTACATTATTTTTGGCTCTTTAATCTCATTTCAAATATATTGTGTCTATTTTATGCTCTTGCAAGAATTCATTTTTATTGTGTTTGCATGGAAATTTTTGTGATCATTGTTATTATATTGTGGAGAATTGTTATCACCCTCTCTAATCAATATTTTGCTTCCATCTTCACACATTGGGAATTATTCTCATACCCTTCTTTTAGTGCATCACCTCTGTAGTGTAGTTTTCTTTCATTTGCATGTTATTTTTCTCTCCCTAGTCCCTTGGAAATTTTAGGATAGAGATAATTAGTAGCTTCATTTTCAATAGAGTTAGTTTGCACTAGGATTAGGAAGAAGAACCAGCTTTCTCTGGAGGTCTATCTCAAGTAGAAAGTCCCACAACTTGGAGATAGTACCCATGTTACCTAGTCACACCATGAGCTCAAGCACACACACTTGTGCAAATCGGAGGGTGGTGTGATTCGAAATAACATTTATTTTTCTCATCATAGTTGTATCAAATGAGTGGGATCATCCACCTATAGTGTGTTATGAAAATGAAATCCAAATGTTGAGTATTTCAATAGACTACTTTTCATATGGGCTGTTATTTGTACATATCCAAAATTCACATGGAATTGTGAATGATAATGGTCCAAGTGTCTAACTTATGCACATGTGTGTTTATCAAAATCATTAAATAATAAAATACATACTTATCTCATAAGTGTCACTAATAAATTCATTACGGGATATGAAATAATTACCTATAAATCCCTTGATTGTATATACTTACTTATTATAGTGTGTCTTAGGACTATCTTAGCTTGGTTTTATATAGTGCTTGACATTGGTTCTTATGATGTGTTGTGGAGTATCCCACATCAATCAAATGAAGACAATACAATCTATGATCTTCATCAATGTCTGAAATTTATATATGCAAAAAGTGATTATTATACATTAAGACATTAATGAATATGACAACAAGTTCAATTTAAGGTCACACCTAAAAATATATAAAATAAAGAATCAATTATTATGCGTCAAACAAAGGTTTCCAAATAATAATATCAAGCATCCAAGGATATTCTCATAACTACCACTCATAACAAAATCACATGGCATGTTTATAAATGATATTGTGTTTGAGGTAATGTTATGATAAACAATCATACAATTTTCATAAAGGCATACAATAGAGCAACATGGTAATAAAAATGAAGATTATGATAATAATACCAATGATGTTTTTGAACCCATTTAGACCTACTCATCATGATTTTTGTTAGGAAATAAGAGATAAAATATGCGAATAATCCCTTACGAGAATCGAAATATTAATAATCCCTTTGGATCAATCGCAAATAAAAGTACGCAAAATATTACGATCGCAATAAAAGTAATAAATAACACAACACAAAGAGACAAGATTTAACGTGGTTCACCCAATTTGGGCTACGTCCACCAAGAATCACTTGCTCAGATTTTATTACAAGCCTCCACTCTCTCAATACAATACCCAGATCTATTTGGAGCTATGCTCAACAAACCCTACAAAATTCACACCCGAATTCAAAACACATCTGTAATACATTTGCTTGTGCATCTATCATATGCATAAGACCATATAAATAGACAATTGCTTAAGCAGTTTGATACAAAACCGTGGGTATCAAAACCAAGGGAAAAAACCATGGGTATCAAAACAATGGGCAAAAGACCGAAAAAACCATGGGCCCAAAAACAGCCCATAACGGTTACCCATTACCCATGGGTTAATAAACCACCAATGAAAATACCCTTAGCCCCGAGAGTGTAAACACATGGAAGGTGTACCATAATCTAACATGAAAAATAGGCTCCATAAACATAACAATCTCCCACTTGGAGACTAATTTTCACCGAGCAAGCTTCTCAACCCTTCACTTTGTCATCTGCGAAAGGCCAACCAAAGATAAACATAGCTTTAGTTTATCCCTTGTGACCACCTTGGTCATCATGTCTGCGGGATTACAGTGGTATGAATCTTCTCCAACTTCAACTTATCTTCCTCCAAAGTTTTCCTGATGAAGTGATATCTCAACTGTATATGCTTCATCCTGGAGTGGAAAGTAGAGTTCTTAGCTAGGTGTATAGCACTCTGACTATCACTATGCAGCTTACATTCCTCCTGCTTATGCCCCAACTCCTCAAGCAATTGTTGTAACCAAATCATCTCTTTGCTTACCTCTGTGGCAGCAACATACTCAGCCTCCGTGGTTGACAAAGCCACTAGCTTCTGTAGTCGTGAAATCTAGCTCACTGTTGTCCCACCTACAGTGTAAATATAACCTGTCGTGCTCCTCCTGCTGTCTACATCTCCAGCCATGTCTGAATCTACATAACCATGTAAAGTGGTGTCTGATCCATTATAGCACAAAACTGTCCCCATGGTCCCTCTCAAATACCGAAGGATCCACTTTACTGCTTGCCAATGCTCTTTACCTGGATCACTCATAAATCTACTCACAGCTCCCACTGCATGGGCAATATCAGGCCTAGTGCACACCATAGCATACATCAAACTGCCAACTGTTGATGAGTAAGGTACCTTAGACATCTAGTTTCTTTCCTGCTCTGTCTTGGGACACTGCTCCTTTGATAACTTGAAATGGCCTACCAAAGGAGTCCCAACCGGTTTAGCATCCTGCATGTTAAACCTATCCAATACCTTCTTAATGTACTCTTCCTGAGATAAAGTCAACTTCCGTTCCTTCCTATCCCGAGTTATCCTCATACCAAGGATTTGTCTCATGCCCCAAATCCTTCATATCAAAGGATTCACTTAGTTGTTTCTTGAGTACTTTTATTTCCTACATGTTTTTACCTGCAACCAACATGTCATCAACATACAAACACAGGATAATATAACTTCCATCCTCAAATTTCTTTGTATACACGCAATGGTCAGAATGACATCTAATATAACCTTGCTCCATCATGAAGCTATCAAACTTCTTATACCATTAACGTGGAGCTTGTTTCAAGCCATACAAGCTCTTCTTCAGTTTACACACCATCTCCTCTTTACCTTTGACCTCATAGCCCTCTGGTTGCTGCATATATAGTTCCTCCTCCAAATCACCATGGAGAAATGTAGTCTTTACATCTAACTGTTCTAAGTGCAAGTATTTTGCTGCCACTATTCTAAGAACGGTTCTAATAGAAGTCATTTTTACTACAGGAGAAAATATCTCATCAAAATCTATACCTTGTTTCTATGCAAACCCCTTGACCACCAACCGGGCCTTATATCTTTTCTTTCCTCCTTCTTCGTCTTTAACTTTGTACACCCACTTGTTCTGCAATGCTCTTTTGCCTTCCAGTAGGTTCACCAAATCCCAAGTTTGGTTCTCCATGAGAGACTTATGCTCCTCATCCATGGCTTGCTCCCACTTCTTATTGGCATCTACCTGCATTGCTTCATCAAAGCTCTCTGGCTCTCCACTATCAGTGAGTAATAAATAATAAAGAGAAGGAGAAAAACGTTCAGGTTCTTTTCTTACCCTAGAAGACCTCCTCACTATAGGAGTTTGGGGTTCCTGTTGAGTAGGTTCCTGAACTGATTCATGGGTCACTTTCCCATCCGGAAGATCCTCTACCACTGCATATTCTTTCTTGGATTCTTCCTTGTTTTCTGCAACTGTTGCTTATACATGACTTTCTCATTAAAGACCACATCCCTAGACCGAATAATTTTCTTGTCCTTAATACTCCAACATTTAAATCCAAAGTCATCACCGCCATAACCAATGAAAGTACATTTTTCTGATTTAGCCTCTAGCTTGGTCCTATCATCCTTGTCTATATGAACAAACACCTCACATCCAAAGACTCTAAGAAATGAATAATCAACTTTCTTACCATACCATGCCTCCTCAGGTATGCCTCCATCCAAGGCACTTGAGGGTCCTCTGTTTATCAAGTACACAGTTGTGCTCACATTCACGCCCAAAAAGAAAGAGCGATCCTGCATGTAATCTCATGCTCCTAACACGTTCCATTATTGTTCTGTTCATCCTTTCTGATACCCCATTCTGTTGCGGAGTTCCTGGAACCGTCTTTTTCCTGTGGATTCCATTCTTAGAACAGTAATCATTAAATTCATTACTGCAATACTCCCCTCCATTATCTGACCTGAGACATTTTAGCTTAAGACCTGTTTCATTCTCTACCAAGGCTTTCCATTTAACAAAAGTGTCAAATACATCAGATTTGTGTCTAATACAATAAACCCAAACTTTCCTTGTTGCATCATCAATAAAAGTAACATAATAACTTGAACCCCCAAGAGATGATACCTGAGCCGGCCCCCACACATCAGAATGTACCAGCTCTAACTTACTCTCTTTCTTCGTAGGTCCAACCTTGAGAAACCTTACTCACTTTTGTTTCCCATATATGCAGTTTTCACAGAAATCCAACATGTTTCTGTATATCCAGGAAAATTCTTCTTTATGATGTTCATGCCCTTATGGCTCATATGACCGAGCCTATAGTGCCATAATGTTGTATCTGCATCTGAAGCCACAAGATTACAATCATTAGTATTATCAGTGGTTAAATACAAGGTTCCAACCTTCTTACCTCTTTCCACCACAAGAGCACCCTTGGTAACCTTCCAAGAGTCTGCTATAAATATCATAGTACAACCATTATTTCCCAACTGCCCTGCCGATATCAAATTTCTCCTTAATGTAGGCACATGTCTGACATCCTTCAATAGCCATGTATTCCCATTCTGCATCTTAACTGAATGAAACCTTTTCCAACTATCTTTGAGGCTCACCATCACCAAGAAAAACATGCCCAAAATCCCTTGAACATAATCAACAAAATAATGCCTATGTGGAGTAGCATAAAAAAGCCCCTGAATCTAAAACCCAAGATTCATAATATTATGCAAAGAAAAGAATCAAAGCATCCGACATACATTACCCGATGCCACATTTGCCTCCTTGTTTTCTTCTGTTGTTTCTTCTTATCCCGAAGCTCCCAACAGTCCTTCTTTGCATGCCCGGGTTTCACAATTCCACATACAATCTTGTTTGTTCTTGGATTTTGACCTTGCCCGATCTTTTGATTTTCCATGGTTTCCTCTATTCTTGTCTCTCCTCTAGTTTCCCTTTGTCAAGCATTCCACTGAAGTAGAAGGTTCCTCGAGCTTTTTCTTCGCATTTCCTCACTTAGAATCACCCCTACAACATCCTCAAACTTCAACTTGAGTTAGTGGAACCAAGTTACTTACCGCCATTACCGAGGCTATTCCAACTCTCGGGTAAAGAGCACAAATTAATAAAGCCCTAACTTCTTCATCAAATTCTATTGTAACCAAAGCTAGCATATTCACAACCGTATTAAAATCATTTAAATGATCTCACTATTTGAACTATTCTCAGACATCTTCATATTAAACAACTTTTTCATTAAAAATATCTTATTAGAGGTAGAGGGTTTTTCATACAACTTCCCTAATGCATCCATTAGATCTTTTGTAGTCTTTTCCTTTGAAACATTAAATAATACCGAGGATGCAAGACACAGCCGAATCGTTCCAAGTGCCTTCCGATCCAACAAATCCCATTCCGCATCTGTCATACTCGAGGGTTTGTTCACCTTCTCAGACAATGGAGTATAAAGATCCTTTTGATAAAGGTAATCTTCCATCTGCATCTTCCAAAGACTAAAATTCTGCCCGTTGAATTTATCAACCCTAGATCTTCCATCATCTGCCATAGCTCCCACTCAAGATAAAACTTTCCCTGCGATTCAACACTTCAACAAACCAAACCAGAAGCTCGATACCAATTGTTAGGAAATAAGAGATAAAATATGCGAATAATCCCTTACAGAATCGCAACAGTAGAAACTAATATGCAAAAAATATTACAGATCGCAAATAAAAGTGCAGAATAAATAACACAACACAGAGAGACAAGATTTAATGTGGTTCACCCAATTTGGGCTACGTCCACCAAGAATCACTTGCTCAAATTTTATTACAAGCCTCCACTCTCTCAATACAATACCCAGATCCGTTTGGAGCTATGCTCAACAAACTCTATAGAATTCACACCCGAATTCAAAACACATCTGTAATACATTTGCTTGTGCATCTATCATATGCATAAGACCATATAAATAGACAACTACTTAAGCAGTTTGATACAAAACCGTGGGTATCAAAACCAAGGGCAAAAAACCGTGGGTATCAAAACAATGGGAAAAAGACCGAAAAAACCATGGGCCCAAAAACAGCCCATAACGGTTACCCATTACCCATGGGTTAATAAACCACCAATGAAAATACCGAGTGTAACACATGGAAGGTGTACCATAATCTAACATGAAAATAGGCTCCACAAACATAACATTTTTTTCTATATGGTGCATGTATTTCTCATTATATATAATATGATGAGCAATGAAAATTTTAAGGAAACCATGTGAAAAAAAAATTATATAAAGGGTTGAGATTCTTGTTGAAGCAAGATTTGTTGGGATTGTGAATCATACAAAAATGGCTATCATGACTATGGAAAAAATGGAAAAATCATTAAAATGGTTACAGATGTAAATGTGAATCTTACCTAATTTATAAAATATTTTGGCAAATTTCAATTATCCTCTTCAAGTTAGATTTCATTTTTCTATTGTATTGATGGTATGAAGTGCATTATATGTATTCCTTACTTAGCTAACAAACATTATTGAGTTGTGAAATCTAGACCCATTTTCTCTAATCCTTCCCATGATTAAACTTCAAACGTTGATCCATTGACCACATGTCATAGTTTCATGTAGACTCGTGATCTCTTAAGCCTTCCACTTAAATCTTACCATAATTATATCCCATTCATTGATCTCTTTAAACGTGTCAACATCCTATACTAGTTTAGCTTTGGAGTCTCTTGCCTTAGTCTTTCTTTACTTTGAAACTTTTCAACACCTTTCCAAGAGGTTTCCACTAAAACATTTCCTCTAATACAGATGTGTGTGTGTGTGTGTGTGTGTGTGTGTGTGTGTGTGTGTGTGTGTGTGTGTGTGTGTGTGTGTGTGTGTGTGTGTGTGTGTGTGTGTGTGTGTGTGCATGCGCGCTCTTCTTCACTCATTGTGAAATGTGGGATGATTCCCAAAGGAAAAATTACAAAGGCCTCCATTGTTGATGTTCCACATAACCACTAGCTAAACTAATTCAAACCATTTTGCAAGCAATATGTTTTTATGGTTAAATTTTCCTAGAAATTCCTTAATTAATGCATATCACATAGAATAGAATCTCTATTCTAATTTTAAGATTATATAATCATTTAATTGAATAGGTGATTACTTTAATTGGTACCTTAAATATATTTGATCATATCAACACGCACGCACACACATGCACACACAAACGCGCGTGGCACCCATGTGCGTCGCGCCCACATGTGCACACACTCACATGGTGAATTTAATCAAACTTCAAATTTTCTCTCAGTAAATGTTGGAGATTGTGATCTAAGGGCACATAGAATTTTTGGTTATCCAAACATGTTTTAACATCCTAACTTTCGTCACTTTAAAGATGGTCCATTAAAAACCATATTAATATTAGAAATCATTTAGCTATGTGAGCGAGAAATAGTAATGTTTGTGATTATTTTGGTGAATATTGGGCTGGCATATGGTGTTGAAATAACAAAAGGGACATTTGAAATCTCTAGAAATAGCTAAATTATGAATATTTGCCACTAATTTTTCCCCATGATGGGAAATCCCTAATTATGATTATAACTTAAGTTAGTTGTTTTATCTAGCCACTTACATGTGATGCTAACCTTTCTCTATTCATTGTAGAAAGTATCATTTTTTATTCCTACTTATACATAGTTTGTTTTTATCCTTATTTTTGACTTTTTCTTGTTATTTTATCTTCTTCTCGATTGATCTCCATGTTTTCTTTAATGAATCTTTTCCTTTGACTTCATAATACACTTTCTTCATCATTTACATTATTTTCTTCCTTATCTAAGTTGGGCGGTGTACGAAGGAAAATCGACACGCGACCTTCAACTATACTCAACTCCCCGAGGTCGTGCAAGGTAGCCGATTGTAGAAATATGAAATGGCTAAATGATAGTGAATGTGATAATGGACGAAAGTGTGTGGAAATGGTAAGCAAAGGTTTTCAAGGCAATACCTAAATTTGGTTGTGGTACTATCGGTTCAAAAATGAAGTCTCTGGGTTCTCTAGGCCCCGTAATTTTCATTCATAGAATGATTGAATTGATCTAGTAAACAAATTAACTAAGCAAAGAAAATTTACACTATGTTTTTGTATTTTCCAATATATGAATGAACAAAGCGACAAAAGCAATTAATCTAATACAAGAAATTTTTTTTATTGTTTTCAGATATTCCAAGAACCAAAATTTAATTCTAAATAAATAAATCTATACGGAAAGTTAGCCGGATGTAGCTAACTACCTATGCAATTGTGTATTAAATCTAGCTAATTAAAACTTAAACTTTCCTATTTCTATGTGATATGCGAAAAATTCCTACGATATTCTCTCCTTCAAATCCACAGGGATAGGAAAGAGAGGATCCGTCACTTTGGGAGCTGCTATGAAATATTTTAAAACTCTTGGAAACTAGCTAACTATTTGTAAATGAAGGAAACTAATTTTCTACTTTGTATTGATATGGCATAAGCGGTAATGAATTACGAAATGAAAGAAACCAAACAAAAATTCCAACCTAGAATTCATGTAATAGAAGTAAATCTAGTTGTATGATGATTCGTCCCCTCGGTTGTGTCTTTTGATTCTCTATGTATCCACGTAAGTTCACGGAAGTGGGAATGCGAGATGCATTAGCTAGAGAAGGTGCTTGAGAAATGGCAACTTGGAAGCAATTTGGTAGCAATGCGGGTAGAAGAGAGATAGTGCAAGTGAAGAGAGCTTGGCTATGCAATTTCTAGCGGGATTGTGGTAGCAATATAGTGCAAGATACACAAAAATTCGCAGAGCCATTTGATCGAATAGATTCGATCAATATATAGAATGTTAGTTTTGGATTGCATAAGCACACTTGCAGTGATGGGATTCCAAAACATCACATGAAGAGGCAATTATCTATCCAATCAACAATCACAAGTGAAAGAGGAAACAAACACGAACAAATTTGGGGAAATTGACTGAGAAACGCATCCAAAATGGAACTAAAGTTGAGTTACACATGTTCTAATGATTGAGTGAACGTTCTGCAAAAGTTTACACAGAGCTGCCACCCAATGCAAAGCTATGATTATAGAACTTTCTCCTGTCTAAGCGGTGGTTTTGACACTTTGAAAGCTAAAATTAAAGGAAAAAGTAGCGGGGAGCTGGGAAAAAGCATACATATGCTGATTAAGACATACTAGGCTACAAATATGAACTACAATTGGGTTTAGGAGCTCGAACACCTTCCAAAAAGACACAAATCATCATTGGGGACTTTTTTGTAACCATTTCGGACAATGTAGCACATGCAAAATTGGGTGTGTGCGGTGTGTTGAATGGGGGAGGGGGAAATGCATCCCTATATGATAGATGCATTGCACATATATTTGAGTTTAATTATACTATATAGTCATCTTGTTGAAAAACATACCAATCTAGTTGTGGGAACTATATATAAGCGAGTCCGATTGATTAGTTATGGTTTTGGATGTTAAGGGATACCAATTCATTGAATTTATATAGCAAGGGGTAGGTGTGTTTTGTGGGAGGGTGGAATGCACCCCTATGTACATATGTATTGTGCTAAGGGGCACTAATTCATATAATTCAAATGGTGGGGATGAGTTTTGTGGGGGAGAGGCAAAATGCACCCTTACATAAATAGATTTATTGTGCATATCCATACTTAATTCAATATAGCTATGGAAGCAAATGTGGTGGAAGATAGGGTGAGATGGATCGGAAGAGGAACTTGGGTTTTTAGATCAAATACTAGGTTGGGGAGGAGGATGGCGGAGGGAGAACAATGCAAATTATGCATATAGCCTCTCTTATCTATATATGAATATATTGTAGTTTATATTTTGGGTTTTATTCATTTTGAGAATATTTAAGAAAACTTAAACTACATAAAAATTCATATCCTTCGAAAATCCTCCTACCTCGTGCTTAAATAAGAATTTTGAGACAAGTATAAACATCCATCAAAATAATAAATTTAGATGATTTTTAAATATGTATAAACATATTATAATAGGAAAATATAAATTTAATGAGAAACTATCTCTTTAGGTTTTTATTAGGTAAATAGCAAGAAATTTTTGCAAAAGTTTTTAGTTCAAAGTACTAAATTAATGAGAAACTAACTTTTTAAGTTTTTATTACGTAAATGGTAATGTAAAGTAATTCGGTTGATTTTTATTGTTATTAATGTTGTATGTTTTATAGTGAATTTTTATTTTTAAATGTAAAAATATTTATACATTTCTTAAGTATGTTTTGGTGTTACTATTCAAATAAAAGGTTTATAAAAACACCATGAATTCGGGTATTTCTTAAAGTTAAATTAGAAATCAAATAAAACAAATTGTGTTTTAATAGCTAATATTCCAATCAAATATATACGTCCAACAAATTGCATTTAATGAAAACAATAATTTGAAACAAATCTTTATTAGTATTTATTGGCTACTACACCTTGCAAGGCAGATAGGCAACATTCCATTAAATCAAGGGCAAAAAACGACTCTATAATCCGTGCCACCTGGGCAAACATAGGTGCTGCTGGCATCATCCTTGGCATAGCTATAAGCTTGAGGACACTCGCTCTTGAAAAATCTGGAATAGCTTGAAGCTGGACAATTATTCGCATATTGCCCACGACAACAAAATTGATCATTGCGAGGAAAAGCCACACAAGCACTTTTACACCCATATAAAACTTGCAGCGCTCGGGGGCAGTCATGATTTATATTTCTGCTGCACACAACGGGTTGGCAGGAACCTCCTTGTACACTGGGATATATTGCAATAGGAAGATTGAAGCCATCAACTAGAGAAATGTCATAGAAATCCAGGTTCTGAGCTCCTGTATTCAGGCTAAATTCCACCAAACTGGCAGGGACCTCGCCTGTCCCTCGACATTGATATAAGCCCCCACAGTCCCCAGTTGTGCATTTTCTACCAGGTCCTGAATCGAAATTGCACGTAGTTCGACCCCAGATTCTTCCAGCCTGTTGGCCTACTGGGACAGTTAAAATTGTTTGTTTCTAGAGGGAAGCATAATGCCACTGCTGGGATTGAAACTTGAGGCCACACTGCGAATGGGCACAAGTTCTGTATGGTGAATTTTGCTCCATATGACCCTTGCAAACATTTCAATACATAGTTTATTAGCAATAAAGTTTATTCTAGACGGTAATAACGAGTATTGTAGACATAAAATATGGGAAAAAATACGGTTCATAAACATAACCAATCTTTTAAAAAATACTTATCCACATTTATTTTCAATAAACATAATTTTTTTTTTTTTAAATGTGAAAACATCAAAGTTCAAATATTAACCTGTTATTGAAGCCCATAATCCTATCACAACAAGAACGAGATGATTACGATTGGAAAAAGCCATGGCAGAAAAGTTATAGTGGAACAAATGTTGATTGAATTGAGTTACTTTTGTCTGGTTTGGATATAGTTTTATAGATGAGTTTTGAGGCTCTCACTTTTCTGCTAAAAAAGGATGGCTTTGATTTTTCTTTCTTGAGTCTGACATGAGCTGACGCTTTAAATTTGTTGCCATCTGTTGGACATTAAATATCCAAGATTTCTATAATAAATTTAATATACTCTGGCATTTGTGCTTTAATACAATAAGGTAGGTGTAACACCTAATTTGGTATAGAACTACTTGACTTTCATGGTTCATTTATATGTTTATGGATTATTGGTGCATGTTAGGATCTTGTTGGCCTATAATATTTATAGTGTCTTTATATTAATAATTTAGATTCTGTTTGTCCTCTTGATTTAATTACTTAATTATTGGCTCATTATTTGGTTACTTTCTTTTTCTTGGCGTATAGAAGTATTTTTGGATTTTCTTGTTATTTTATTTTCTAAACTAGAATCATATTTTTGTATAGTTTTGAATTTTTTTAGTAGATCTTTTTAATTTTTATTGGGAGTGTCCCAACATTTTATATTATTTATTGTATTTTTGGTTAATTATATATCAATTAAGTTGTCAATAAGGTTTAAATTTTAATTCAAAGAGTTAATAAATATTTGAGTGCACTAGTATATTTAGGAAAACAATTCATAGACGATCAAACTTACAAATTGTAAGGAATGTATTGTTTCAAGAGTACTAATACAATATTAGGTACATTCTTTACTCGCACTTATCCCAATATCTATGTCAAGAGACAAGACAACTCATAGGGCATTGACTAAGATCACTCACACTTACATATATACCTAGGAGAAGTAAGGAAGGCTTGATCCGCTCAAGAGAATGCAAAGTGAAACACTTGGATATTTGGTTTGACGAGGGTTGAACACCAAGTTTTGTCTAGGCTCACCACATACTAATTTCTCCTTTTGTTATCTAATGTTTTGATGAAGGGTATTAAAACTATCTAGGGTTTTTAATTTGTTACAAGTCATTATAGGATGTGTCGAGTTTGTGTGAACAAGAGAAACAATCAACAAAGCATATTTCCATAAAAGCAAATGGGAAAAAGTTACAAAACCTCACCGCAATAAGTTCCAAGACCTAGTGGTAACAATTAGAAATATACAAAATTAGGCCAAGGTCATACAATAGTTTTACGGTCCTGCACCAAGGCATTTTCTAGGTCTAGTCTAAAAAATAAATCATCTTCAATATTAGATTATCTTGTTTTCACTTTTTGCACATCCATATCTTCTTTCTTCTCCATTGTACAAGTATTCATCTCCCGTGGTGTATTTGAGGTTTCATCCTATTTATTGTCATTGTTTTAAATATTATTGCACGTTGTTATGATTATGCATGTTTAATTATAAATTAATTATTTCGAGACCATCATGTTACAAATCCTTGCATCATATCTATTGTTTTAGATTGCATATACATATATATTAGGTTGTAAACATCCGGTAAACCTAACTCTTGAATCAACTTTATTGCTTAAACCCTAGTGTCCCTAGAATTTCTCCTTATTTTCATGGTGAATTCTAGCTCTAGGATACATGTTTTTGTATATCATAATGCATACTTATCATTTTCATCATCTTTTCTCAAGCCTCATAGTTCCCACCCTTTCTCTAGTATGAGAAGCTATCCCTTTAATCACATTCATTCTCATACTCGGTGTGAGGGAGGGGACACATCTAATTCCAAGTCTCAAGGAAAATCACTTCTAAATGGAAACCTTAATGACAAAATAATTGATGTTAAGTCTATTATTAACAATGCATCTCAATGCACAAAGTTACAAGTTCTACAAACTCCTCAATGGAAATTGACACATTTCCTTGTTCATCACATCTCATGGTTACAAAATTACTTAATTAAAACCTTATATCTCTCCCTCCGCCACTTAAGGTTGAAGTAAGGATGCATCTTAGTAAAATTTTTGATATTAATTCCCATTATGATTAACATATCTATGTATTGGTCATACTACTAGAATAATAATACTACGTTATATGACCCATTGCTTGATCACAACATTGTAAATCTCATTCAGGTTGGGCCTCCTAATTATCATATGGTAGTTCCCCCTTCTTCATATGATCTTTCATTACATGTTATGACACCTCCTCGACCATTTTACTTTGGATTACACTTTGAAACGACTCATAAGCATGTTTTAGTTATACTTTACATTCATAGTTTTGCTAACCGATGTCTTATTCATGATGTTTTGATAAATAATACTTGCCAAACATAATGTATCTACTATCAAATTTATTCTTTCTCTTTGGTATACTAAATAATAAGTGACCTTTGAAACTAAGACATAATTGAGGCTTATTGTTCTCACTCTCACAATTTTCTTGGCTTCTATAATTATTCCATTTTTATTGCATCTTCCACTAGATCATGTGACATGTGATTAGGTATCCCTTGGATATGCTCTTTTGTAGCCATCCCAACTATATTACATCAATATGTTTATTTTATTCATAACAAACAAGTGGTTATAGTTAGGGGTATACCATTTGAGGCTCCTATAGCTAGCACCTGGCCAAAATATGCATAGCTACTAGTCCCACTCCTAGTGCATTCATGCATCATTCTTCTAGTTCACGTGATATTTTAAGTGGGTAAATCTCTTCTATGACTTCTATTCAATATTCAAAATCGGATGATATTTCTAATGGGTCACTCTCTTCTAGGACCGCTTCTCACTTTTCTAGTACACATATTACTTGTAGTGGGTCAATCTCTTCTAGGACTTCTAGTAAGTATTATAGTTCACATGTTGTTTCTTGTAGGTTAATCTCTTCAAGATTTTCTACTAATCTTGGTAGGTCATTTCTTCGTAGGAAAATTTCTATCTCTTTTCTTACACATGTTCCTTGTATTGATGCATTTATTGACTATTCATGTGATGTTAGACATTATTTTCATATAAATATCCCCATTACTATTTCTAGTATTGTTATACCCACTTTAGATCCATCAATTATGATTTTACCTTTAGGGGCAACTAACTATCCTCACATTGAGACTATTCATATAAATTTTACTACATGTCTAAATGATCACTTATGTGATGTTGTACACATTTGTTACACTTTCAATTTATTCAATATTTTGTTTTGCAGCTAGCTTTGTAACTCTTCCTTTTTCTAATCGGTTCAGTGGGTTTCGTCACATTGTCTTATAAATAATATGGCCTTGTCTTTATATATTTATATTCATTACCATTACATTAATTAAGTTTGTTATTTATTACTTTAGCTAGTATTCACAATAATGATTTTCGCATGCATCTTGCTACTACATATATCCTTATTTCATATAGGGTTGCACCTTATTTTATATGAGGATACCTCCTCAACCCCTTGGCTTTCTAGTAAGCCTCCTATCGCACATACTTATGCTTATAAATGTTATTCCCTATATCTCCTACACAACATTTTATTGTTTCTATATAGCTTACATGACAAGATCCTTATTCTACTATGACATATTTGAGATCTAAACCTCCTTCACCTTCTAGGTTTAGTTTTCCTTCTAACGAGTCTTTTATCGAGTAGCTCTTGTGCTACCCAATTCTTGTGGATATGTATTTGTGAATAATCACAAAACATGAAAATAATCACATACAAAAAAACTTTCGAGATATATTCCAAAATTCCAAAATCATGACATGGTCATGGTTTTATTGGCTAGCTTGTTACTTTATACATGTTTTTTAAATATTGGTTTGATAGATAACATATTTTTCTCTATTTTCTAAATGCACACATATATTCACGAGGTATATTGAACTTGACGGAGGACACACACAAATTGATACCAAAAAATCTCCTACAATTTTTGAACCAGAGTCATGCAAACCTATACCTTTTTCAACCAAATTCATCGTAATTTGCATCCTCCTCTTCGTGAAGTAGAAGAAACATTCATGCACATGCGACATAAGACATGGGTACAAATGATCAGGTTTGCCAAAATATGGCAGCTCATATAGTTGTATAACTTCGACGCTCTGGTAATTTGTATACCAAAGCTGTCCATAACCCTTCTCCCATATGAAGTCCTCCTATTGGTCTTCCAAACAGTCTCTGTACTAAGATCCTTCAGGGTTTTCTCTATCTCGATGATTGAAATCACTAATCTTACATTTAGTTAACTATGATGTCCACCTCTTTCCTTCAATCACTTCTTCCGGATATTGCATCTCTACAAATCTCTCCCGTATTGCTTCCTCGATTTCCTTCTCAATGACCAAATCTCTCCTTGGTGGCATTTACTCTTCTCAATAATGAAATGTGCTTCAAAACTGTAATATTTTTACTTCCTTTCCCTTTTATTCTCCTTATCTCCTCTAGTTCAATGGATTTCCCATACCTTATCTTCAAATCGCCCTCTTGAAACCCTAATCAAGCGAACCCATATTCCGTACACAACCAACTAGCTCAAACACACCTCTTTCGTAGAGCTCTATCACTTGACTTTCCATGAATTCATGTGGTTATCTATTCAACATATCACTATTTGCACTACGCACTTCGTCGCACTTCACAATTTGAGAGCACAAAGGATGAAAGGTAACAATAATGTTGTAAGCACTAAATATTATATATTTTTCAAAATTCCCTGCATTAATTGCTTCTCACCACCATTGTACATGGAATTAAATATCCTTTGCTCTTATGTGCATCCCGTCATTCCCTTCCATGCCCCAGTCATAAACTTTTGGTGCGTCGATTACTTCCCGGCCATAAATTTCCTTTTCGCGCTCCTCACTTGCGCCAAGTACCTATCCAATGTGCCTCATACCTAGTAGTTTTCATATGACATCCTACCTCAAATTATATTTCCACGTCCATCCATGTACGAGTGGTCTATTAATCTGAGAAATTTTTTCTTAAACTACTTCAACTGAGCACCTATTTCTTCCACAAGCACCAATCGCAACATAGCACCAATAATTTAATCTTTCCAATCCACCCCACACTAAAAGTATGCATGGTCCTTTACGTATGAATTCAATAGATAGTAATCAGATACTAGCGTGCAAGCACACTTATTACAATAAAACACAAAACTAAATTGAAAAATCATAGTGATGATGAAAGGAAACACATATAAAGGAAATTCATTAAATGAAATATAATCTAACTGCAATATTTCCTTATTACAAACATCAAGAATACTTATTTATAGTAGGGCTTCACCTACTCCCATTAAAATAACTAGGAAATTGTGTTCCATCCAAAGACCTACAATTGAAAAGCACTTGAATCCAATATACAAGTCACCACATATGGTACCAACCAATACGCCTTCAATTTCCCGGGTGGCACACAAACTTGGATTCGTAAAGAAGAACCATCTATCTAACTTCAAACTGCTTACTTTTAATATGCCTATCTTATCATGCCTTCTACTTAGCCTTCTCTCGTCTTCTAGCTCTAACATGCAATGGTGCACCTCTCATCCAACTATATAAGTTTATCTATATGCTCTTCAAGTGCTTGTTCACCATTCAATCCTCTTGCACATGCAATATGCAAGGAAGGTAACATAAATTTCACTTGTAAAAACATCTCTGCACCAAACACCAACTAAAAGGGTGTGTCCTTATTCAATCTTTTGTAAGTTGTCAAGTATGCTCAAAATACAACAGAGACTTTATCATCCCATTATTTCCTTCCAACATCACAGATCTTTGTCAATGTATGCCCCAATATCTTGTTGAAAGCCTAAGCAGTTCCATTAGCTTGTGGGTGATAAGGTGGTGTCTTATGATGCGCCACCATAAACTATGCCATTAATATTCTAATAGTCTCATTCAAAAAGTGTGTTCCCCTATCACTGGTCAATTTCAATGGACATCCATACATGCTAATACTATTCTCCCATAAGAACCTTGTTGTTGTAGCTTTCATGTAATCCTTTGTATGAATTGCTTATGCCCACCTAGCTAGATAATTTATACATGTAATAATATACCACAACCCATCCCTTCACGCAAGTAGGGAAATAGGACCCACAAATTCAATTACCCATTTCTCAAAGGGTTCTGCACTTGTTATTGGTCTCAAAGGCATTTCATCTCTATGCCTAGGCTTCCTAAGGCACTGAAAATGATCACATGCCCTGGCATACTCTTTACAATCCTTATACAGTGTTTCCCACCAAAGGCCAACTAATAAAATCTTACGCGTTGTAGTGTTTCCTCCATAATTTCCACCAATAATTCCACCATGATCTTCCTCCATTATAGCTTCATGCTCATGCTCAAGTACACATCGGCACAAAACCTCATCATGGCCTAAATTATATAAATCCCTGTTGATCAACATATAAGGTGCGGTGTGTATAGCAAGTTGTTTCTTCTCTAAGCTCTTCATCCCTTCAAGTACCACTCCAATACGTAAAAATACATCAATATATTTTTAAGTTAGAGGGTGTGTGATTCAACTTTGAATAGATGTGCATATAAAATTGTGTCCTTAATGCTTTGCGCATCCTCACCGAATTAATCCTTGACAAATGATCCAATCCTAAATTAATCTTTCCTAGTTTTACCACCATAGTAAAATAAAATTCTTGAAACAACAAAATCCAATGGCATATGCACCCCAGATAAACAGGCTTATTAACCAAGTACTTAAGTTCTATGTGATATGTATAACATATAAAGGGATTTTCCAGTGAATAATTTCTAAAATTCTGCAAAGTCGTAAATCATTGACAATGCTTCGCACTCGTAGTCATACAAATATGCTCCGTTGGGATCAAATTCCGACCCACAAAATAGATAGGATGATCAATAATCCCATAACTATGTTGTTCTAATACTACACCAATGGCCATGCCGATGTATCAAGATGTACATGAAATGGCTTATCCCAAGAAGGAAAATGTAGAATGGTCCTAGAAGTAAGTCTTTCCTTCAATGTCTCAAACGATGTCTCATTATGCCTCATCCAAATGGATCTTCCCTTTACTCTTATAAAATTCCTCCAATGTTGTGGAAATCTTAACATATCCCTTAATGAACTTCCTGCAATATCTTGTGTGTCCTAAGAAACCACACACCTCACTCTGATTGGTAGGCTCTTCCAAACTCAAGATATCAGTAACCTTAGCAAGATCTACCAACAGACCTTCCTTGCAGATAATATGTCCCAATAAAGTTCAAAAAGGTGTCACAAAGATATATTTCTTAATATTCAAGGAGATGTTTAACTATCTACATCTCTCAAACATAAGTCTCAAGTTGTCACAGTGATCTAATACCAGCCCACACATAGTCCAATAATCCAAATAAACCTATAAAAATTTGTGTATAATTTCCTCAAATGTTTGTACAATAATGTGCGAAAAGACCGCATGTGCATTCTTCAACCCAAGTGACATAACCGTGTATGCAAAACTTCCCCACTTAGTGGTGAAAGTTTTCTTTTCCTGATCTTCCTTAGCAATAAGCACCTAATGATAACCAGAGAATCCATCAATGAAGGAACAAATATCAAACCTTGCAATGCCTACCAATATCTCCTCTATAAATGGTGTAGGAAAGGGATCTATGACACAAGCAACATTGAATTATCTATAGTCCACACAGATACTTATCCTACCATATTTCTTTATACTAATCACCATAGGAATAACCCATTCTAACTCCTCAATGGGCTCAATGATTCTAGATTTCAACATCTTATCAATCTCTTCCTTTACCTTGATGCACAAATTAAGATTCATCCTATAAGGCCTTTTCCTAATTAGGTGCTCACCTTCCTTTAACTTGATCTTCATTTCCCCAAAGAGTGATCTACTCATTTCAACTCATGGTAGTCTCACAGGAATAAGTCCTAGAAGTCTCGTAGCAGCTCAATAATCTTTTACACCTCTTTTTTAGACCAGTAGTCACCAATGATTACCTCTTTAGGTTTTGCATCTGTCCCAATGTTGACCTTTTCATTTTCATAGGCTCATGATAAGTGTGTGCCTTCTCATCAGGACTATCCAAGACCTCATGCGTACCTACAAAGGTGTGAGTAACATCAATATTCTCTACTTCTTCATCAAAAATTATACAAACAAGTTTACCATTTTCTTTCTCCAAGAAGACGCGCCCAAGTTTCTCCTCATCTTCCTCTTCAAAGCGTGCCTCCAAATATAACTCCCCAAACATATTTAACAAAATTTCTCACCTTTTGCACTATCCCCCATTATAAGGTGCTTTATAATCTA
Organism: Taxus wallichiana var. yunnanensis; assembly: GCA_018340775.1. Lineage (NCBI taxonomy): Eukaryota > Viridiplantae > Streptophyta > Pinopsida > Cupressales > Taxaceae > Taxus > Taxus wallichiana. Next base: position 635,526,064 of record CM031241.1, read on the forward strand.
TAATGCTTCATTCACCAGAGGTTTAATAGAAAAATAATCAAAGTTCTAAATCATGCTTGAGGTTATCTCCTGCCAATTCACCGTTGCTTTTGTTAATTTTGTATTAACATACTATGTGCAAGTGCAACCACTCAAGGTTGGCGTAGAACTTATGTACCTAGAGTGATGGCGAAGGAATCTTGCCCCTCTATCTAGAGTCTCTCACATTTATGAACACTTGGTGTAAATTAAAATCCTTCCCATGGAATTCACATATATGTGAAGGTACATTGTTCCATAGAAACATATTAGAGAAGGTGATTCTCACCTATTGCTACTCCAAAATGTTATCTCTATGTGTAGTCCACCAATGTGCAAATGCTGTTCGAGCAGGGGTATAAGTCAACATATTTCTTCTATCGCCTCCATTCATCCATTGGGATTCCACGACATGTAGGAATACATTGAGGTTTCCTTCACCAAGTATATTGGGGTACCTGTTAATGAACCAAATGATGAACAACACACATCTTGATTACTCATGTAAATGTATTCTTGATTTCTTTCCCAACTATCTCATAAGTTCCATGTGCTTAGTTATCACAAGAAACACTTGTTGTATCACTCATAGACTCGAGCATCATCCCACTAAAAACACCTTCCTTATATGGTTCAAGCACTTTAGGGTATCTAACGTACGTGCATAGATCCTGTTCAAATCCTCTTCACTCAAGGGTTCTACATAAGGTGCAATCTTCCCATCTCACAAAGGAATTTTGGTGAGCTCTTACTTGTTGTCAAAACTGATATATCCTTTATTAAATCGCATATCAGCATTATTCACGTAATATCAAGGGTGCCCAAGTAATGTTGAAAAACTATCCACTTCTGCAAGTGCCAAGACCTCAAAATCACCAGTAAACATGGCCCTTTATATAGTAATAGTGGCATCCTTCAATACGCTAATGGGTGTGGCTCTAGTACTATTTGTCATGTACAACACATTCGAAGAATGTTGTAATGGTGGTCTCCCTATCTAATTCCATGCATCCAAAGTGATTAAATTTATTTTTGCACCTGTATCAATCAGTAAATTACTTAACAACCAGCGTTCAATAACTACATTCAAAGTGATCTCTTTATCATATTCAAGAATTTGAGGAGGTAAGCTTGCATGCAATATCTATCTCATGCGCTCAACTCTAGCATGTGGTACCTTCTCCCTCAACCATTCCCCTAACAAAAGAATGATGTTTTTTTATCGCAAAATATTACAAACCTCCTTCAAGTCCAACTTCCTTTATTTGCTCCAACTTCCGCGACTACTTCTTTAAACACTTAATTTCACCCTGCAAGTTTCTAATTATTTCCATAGTCTCTTGATATACCTCTTTCTGATGGGCAGGATATGGATACTTTGCATTAATCACTTTTTTCTTTGTAATAATAAGCTTCTACTTTGGTATCTCATGAGCGCGCACCACCTTAGTGCATATAGTTACTAACACAGAAACATCTATGGATCGGGTGCAATATTATGTATCCATTGATCTTCTATGGCGTGTTTCACTTTAATCATTCATGCACCCTTATCATTCTTCTTATAATTATTACTCATGTGCTCATATAATTCATGACACTCTTCAAAATTATGTTGCTTCCCACACCATGAGAAATTTACATTACGAGGTCATTTGAGCTTATAATGATTAGGGGATCTATATGTAAAACATGTTACGTGGGGAATTCACCTCTTCCACCATCGCAACCATGGCCTCTGTATCCCCCACTATAACCTCTACCTCTACCACCTTCATTAGATTTCCCTTCATTATAGTTATGATTATGATGTTCACCTTGCGCTTAGAATTGTTTGCAACACTTTGTTATGTCATACACTAGTCTCAATAGTCTTATGAATTTGATCAATCAACCTATGCTTCTTCGTATCATGAGTGGAAGACTTACAAATATTACAATAACAAGAAATTTTCTTTCGGATCACGTGTTACAACAATGAGAACCATCTCGATTCATGATCCAAGTGACATATCTCACAATCTAGAAACATGGTAGGCACAAATTTATGAGGGCAGTTATCCTTAGTATATCCTTCCACATCGTAATCTATACACTATATCCCACTTCATGTCTCATGTGCTGAATTGGCCGACAATTTATCCAATTTCTTCACCATAGATGCAATATGTGCTTCTAAAAACTGGCTAACTCCAATGTCTACGCTTCCAACTACCTTAGCACCCGAGTTTCCTCCAAAGCATCACACAAATTTGTAAATGTCTTATGAGAAATTGCCCTTCTGAAAGGTGTGATCAAACTGCTAACAAACCACTATGCATGCTAGCTAGGGTGAATATCATATGAAAAATTTTATATAAAAGTTTTAGAACATGCATCATACTCCCTTATGCTCTCATCCATTCCCTAATTAATCTCCTTTAGTGCTCTTATGCTTTTCTTTCAAACTCGGGTATTTGTAATGCATCTAAGAAGGCATCACACAAAGACATTATAATCCAAAGTAGTCTGGTTCGGATCATAATTTTTATAACAACTATGTGCATGCCCTTTCAAAGTAGTAGAAAATTTCCTTACCTTATGCCTAGGAGTTTTGATCCCCTTCATGTGCCATAGTATTTCACACATGTGTACGTGTTCGCCGGCATCCTAGATACCTTTGTATTCGGAAGGTAAAGAGACATTTCATAAATAACTTGTTGTGGCTGGTGCGGACCATGCCCACCACACCCAAAACCTATATTACCTCCAATATTCTCTCCACCTCCGTAACCACTAGATACACTAGATCCTGAGCCCCCGATCCACCCGATCCACTTTTGATAAAAACTACACAATTATATAAAAACACCGAATATTAATTTATTGAATTTAGAAATCATTCGGGATATAATTGATGTTGATAGAGGTTACATATATACTATTTGATCTCCTACGATGGTGGATTCAACACTCATCTTCAATCCATGAATCTCTCAAGATTATCTCCTAATATCTCTCAAACATCCCTAGGATCACTCACACTACAAAATAGCTACATGAATTATTCTCACAACTCACTCAAATAATTAAACTATTACAACTATATTATTAATATGAGTTCTATAAACTCATTATTAATAATATTACAATTTATTTAATAATGTTACACAATATTTTGGTAACATTCACTCCCCTATTGTTAACATTATTAATTCCCAATATACACTCCCCTAATGTTGACAAGGTAAAAAAAATAATCACACTTCCTTCTGCAACTTGTCACCCATGTGTGCTCATGATCTAGATGGTTTTGTAGGACAACCAACAACCTCAACAAGGATGGTTTTACATGACAACCAACAACTGAAACAAAGGATGGTTTTACATGACAACCAACAACCTAAAACAAAGGATGGTTTTACAGGACAACCAACAACCCAAATATCATACTCGCTACTTTTTGCTTTTTGCTTTCATCTATCCACTATGTCCTTCAGGAATCATGTAGGAACCACTACTTACTAAATACAAACTGAATAGAGGGAAAATTGAACATTGAGACCATGTTCCAGTTCCCCCCCTCAATGTGAACATTTCACTTATTCAAATAGGAACTCTGAAATCATACTACAAATCTAAAATAAAATAAAACACACATACACACACACTTTGCCACCATAGCTTCGTGTGGCCCCATCGTTGGTGACTGATGAGAGGTCATTGATTGACCTCCACTTTTGTTGCCTCCGTCCTCCATGAATCATGTTGCTTACTCAAAAAATTGGACGTTGAAGCTCAAATTTTCACCACCTTTTTCAATGCATCTTCCCCACAAATCTTTGCTTTGGTTCTGAAATTCCAAATCGGGGTCAGGCGGCAACCCCCGGTGGGTTCAAGGGCAGCACCCTTTGCAGGTCCTAGGGTAGTACCTAGGCACGCTCCCTATAGCGGTATAGGTAGGGGTCGAGGGGCAGAGCCCTTGAAGTCAAACACATTTTCCATATTTGAATTCATCAAAAATATCATCAGAAATATAATATTATTCACCTGATTCTCCAAAAACATTGGATGTCGGGTAACACCAAAAATGCATCCGTAAGGCAAATTTTATTTTTAGTTTTCAGAATTTTATTATGATACAAATTACTTGATAATACCATAACTATAAAAATTAGAATGAAATTATGACTTGAACTTTACTGACACACTTGACAATGACTTGACAATTTTATGACTCTTGACGTACTACAATGTCGATGTATGATGACAAATAACTCTATATTTTAATACTAGACAAGATGATAAAGAACAATGAGACAACCTATTATTAAACAAATAATTTTATAACATTTAAATTTTTTTTACTCTTTAAAAAGTAATATTTAATTACTTTTTACATACCATTAGACTATGCTTAATGAAGGTTAAACAATCTAATAAACTATGACTATATTAACATGAACCCGGAGTGTAGTTGACTATTTGGACCATAAAATGAAAAATGACTCAAAGACTTAGATGTAAGTAACATACATATGACTCAAGAATGAATGACACTTTCTTTAATAACAAAACTTGATAACTCGACTTCTTTTGCTACCTCCATTCACTCTCCTTACATGTTTGGTTGTGATCTCCAAATATCACCAAGCTCCTTCTATACAAAATCTAATTCTTTGTTGTCTATCAATGCATACGTAGTCAAGCGCATAATTTTCACCAAGATACTTTCCAATTTTGATATGGTAGTAGAAAAAGTGTCGATACAATACAAAACAACTCAGGGCCAAACGGGTACCACACAGATCTGTTATGTTCCTCATCTATGAAGCTCGACAGGATGACTGGTTGAGGGTGATATCCAAGCATATGTGAGGATCAAACAAAACAAGCAGCATAACCAACCGATATCTATTGTTTGTAGCCTCCTAATATATGCAAAACAAACAAATCTTGGAGACAATAAGGAGTCTGATATGAAATGGCACCGTGAAGATAATAGGATGCTAGCATGTAGTGTATATGGTGTGTAGGCTAAGAAGAATATCTTCCAATGATAGTCAAGTAGAACCCAATTCCTTTACAGTTGGAGCTGAATCACCAGATCTGGCAGAAAACTAACACAACTCTGTAAATCTGAGCTTCAGAGAACAAAACTCCAAAAATATGCAAATGATTCAAGTAAACAAATACTAATTTAATTTAAAACATGGATTGGGACAGTCAAACAATGTTTGAGTTGCCCCCAATTGCTTCTTCAAAACCTCTCATAAACTTCCATGAATTTCCTGCTCTGATACCAATGATAAAAACTACACAATTATATAAAAACACCGAATATTAATTTATTGAATTTAGAAATCATTCAGATATAATTGATATTGATATAAGTTACATATATAGTGTTTGATATCCTACAATGGTGGAGTCAACACTCATCTTCAATCCCTCATATCTCTCTCCATGAATCTCTTAGTCTTATCTCCTAATATCTCTCGAACATCCCTAGGATTGCTCACACTACAAAATAGCTACGTGAATTGTTCTCACAACTCACTCAAATAATTAAACTATTACAACTATATCATTAGTATGAGTTCGATAAACTCATTATTAATAATATTACAATTTATTTTATAATGTTACACAATATTTTGGTAACATCGATAATGAGCACTAGACCGAGAGGATGTGATATTATGTGTTCCAACTATTATATTGAATTGAACTCTCATGATCCTCGTGAAGTTTCAACACTCCTAGAAGTACTACCAATATTTTGTGCACCCATGCTCTGTTTTGATGATGCACTAAGAAATATACAACCAACCGGTCCTCCAAACAAGAAATATGTTGTCGCCTACGATGTCATTGATGATGTCTATTATACTTTTGTATTCGATGGAAAATGAAATCTACCTATCATTAATCTATCACCAACACTATCCTTCTTTTCAATAACAGTTTCAAGAACTGGAACACCAAGCACAAGGGATAGCTCTCTAGGTGGGATCATATGTGTTCCTGTGGTACTTATACTTTCTTCTAACGTGCTCTCATTTGAATCCGAGAGGGATTCTCTACCATGCTTATCCAATTTGGGGAGAATCAGATGCTCCAGCTCCAGGTCTTCCACGTGAGCTACAAATCCTTCACAAGCCATAACTCTCTACAACACCATTTTCTCCTCAATATCACATTTCTTCGCCAGTTCCCTTTCTTTTGCTTCATTATACTTAAGCTTCCTTTCTTATATCTTCCTTTCTATCACATGTTCCACCATATTTCACCACATTTTCTCCTTCCCCCATGCATGGTGTGGTTTAACTATCCATAAGCCGTTCTTCCAAATCCAAAGTCAAAATCAAGATATTAATTGCTAAGGGGATATCACACAAATAAACTCCTATGGGTTCGCACAAGAACTGAAACTTGGCAACCTTTGGACAAGAATAAGCCAAAACAATTTAATTCAAAGTGTAACTATTCAAAACACCACTCCACTAATTATCTACAATGCATCTTTAAGTCAAATCAGCATTGTGTAGATCCCGTAATCTTCTTGTGTCAAAACAATCGTTATATACCTCCAATTCCTCTTTGATGCATATGTTACCAACCACTCATACAACTCTATAGGAAAATAGGAAAATAATGTCTCATAGAGCTCATGATATAGATTCTCTTCAACCCATGTGTGAGCATCAAATTCAGGTCCAGCTTTTATATCCGTGAGTAAAGTGTTCTTCTAAGTCCTCAACCCAACTCTCAATGTTGGCTAAAGTCAACTGATACATCTTCATCATGCAACATATTTGTAACAACTTAAAAGAGGTCTCTACAATGAAACCAAAATGTAGTCTATTTTCTTTACTTAATTCCCTAGATGCACTAGCCCATCACTCAGATAGATCAGAGTGCTCACCCGAAGCATACAAAGGTACCAGGTCCCTCTTCTATTACCATCTTTATCAAGGTGTAAGCATGATGATACAAATATTCCATATTCATAACAGAAAATTAAAGATAAGATATAACAAGTATCAACTCACAACCATAGTGCATAATGAATCAAATAAGGATCAAGATTAGATTTACCATACAAAAACTAGTAACAAATATATCAACAACAAATATCCAATTACAATGATCTATTATATTAATTCATCAAAGCATAGTAGTTGAATACATCATAAAGCAACCATCACAAAGTCATGCATGTAAATATACCAAAGGCATAACTTTGTCATAAACTAGTACATAATCCTTCATCATACATTCCTTAAGTCATGTAAATCAATACATACATATATATATATATATATATATATATATATATATATATTTATATATATATATATATATATATATATATACACACGTATTGGGACTTTCCTTGACTACTCATGCACTCTCAAAATAGGATGCATGCTAGCAATAGCCATGCACCACTACAAAAGCAACTACGAAACATGTAAGCTTCACTAATAATTGATTACCTATTAATAACTCTATATCTAATTCTATTATTAACTATAACTTCACATGGTGCTTCATCTTTCTCTTGTCCCAACATATTTTTTGCTCCGTCCACAATTCTTCTTATCATTATCCAAAACGTTTCCATCACTTCATGTTTAAATCCATCTTGATCTACGTAAAATAATTTAAGTGCAAAAATTTATCCTTCTAAGAATGAGTATTCAAGGCGCAACTCTATCAAACTTTAGTGCCTATCCACATGTCCTCTTACACTTAGTCAATATTTTATCCAGTCAAAAATAATGACAATACAAGGTGTGTATCAAGATTTATAAGAGTACTAAGAAATGTTAAGTGTTAAGCATGGAGTGTGAAAATAGATAGTATATACAACTCGATGATGTTAGGAGGGGGAAGAAAGTTTTATGCCCCCCAAGTGTGAGAGGGATAGAAGGATATCCAATGATAGTGTAGAGAAAAGAACCTCCACCTGATATTTGATGAGATAAATGTATGTAAGGATGCTCTAAGATCGGTGGTGTATAAGAGTAATGACATAGATGTACAGGAGACCTATGTGGTGAAAGAGGGTGGTGACAACCTATGTGAAGGGGATGCCTCGTAGGGGACCTACGCTTACAAGATGGGATAGTGGACCGATATGGATGAAAAATTTGTGAAGTAGGTCTTATGTGAATAGGAGAACTAGGTGTAGAGTGTGCCTTAGATTTGAGAGGCCCAGAGGCCTAGATGTTGTAATTGGTGTAAAGATATCATCAAGACTAGGCTTAGGAAATGGTATGCATGGTGGAACGCCTTTAAGAGTGATAACTTACTTATTTTGAATGAACTTGTTACACAAAGGATTCATGGAGAAAATGGCTTGGGTGGCGTCCAGAGCCAAGAAACGCCTAAGAGTATGTCTCAACATTTTATTGAATATGCCACAATCAATGGAAAAGCATGTAAGAGGCCCAACTATAACGGAAGCATGATGTATCCAAAATAATTAGAAACTAGATATGTGATATTAGATACTGGAAATTTAATAGCCATGATAAGTAAAATGGAGCACACACTGATAGGATATGCTAGATAGATCATGATGTTATTGACATTATATGAACCAATAGAAGCATTGATATGTAATGAATCAAAAGTTAATGTAACATGATAAACATGATACCAAAATGAAATCAGTAGTGATATTGCATAAGTAGAAGTGAAAAGGAAGTCAAGGGGCCTCGATGAAGGAGGGGTACAACTCGATATGTATGATTAGTAGAAGAATCAAGAGCTTACGTGTCATGCTTGGGAAAAGGGTCATTGAAGATTTTTAGATTTTTATTATCATTGACCGGATTAGAAACAAATGGATTAGGGATCGGTGAATTATTGTTTAGAATATATTGAATGAGATTCAATAGTTTGAAGAAGAGATCATTAAAATTCTGAATGCATTCGTGATAGTCTTATTTGGCACTTTCATCCAAATTGTAGCCACATGGGTGAGATGGATCAACATTGAGCAAGGGTGATTTGATTGCTTTTGATGAGTTAAGGAAATAGAAAATGAGGTGTATAAGGTAATTTGGTGAAGGTATGTTATGGAGGTTACCATTGAATATTTTTCGGTGGAGAGATGACATTAACGGATGCCTTTACTTCATGGGCTTAGGAGATGGCTTAAATGCTGATTTAGCTTGAAATCTAGAAGAAAGAGATGATGAAGAATAAAACTTACAAATTGTAAGGAATTTATTATTTCAAGAGTACAAGTACACTATTAGGTACATTTTTTTCTCTATACTTATCCAAATATCTATGTCAAGAGACAAGACAACTCATAGGGCATTGGCTAAGATATCTCACACTTGCATATATACCTAGGAGAACTAAATAAGGCTTGATCCTACTCAATGGAATGCAGTGAAACACTTGGATATTTTGTTTGACAAAGGTTAAACACCAAGGTTTTTTTAGACTCGACACATGCTAATTTATCCTTTTGTTATCTAATGTTTGGACGAAGGGTATTACAAGTATTTAGGGTTTTTAATTTGTTGCAAATCATTATAAGATGTGTCAACTGTGTGAAGAAGAGAAACATACAAAAAATCATATTTCCATAAAAGCGAAGGGAAAATAAGTTACAAAACCTCACTACAACAAGTTCCAATACCTAGTGGTAACAATTAGGAATATACAAAATTAGGCCAAGGCCATACAATATTTTTATAGTCCTACACTAAGGCATTTTCCATTTCTAGTCTTAAAAATAAATCATCTACAATATTAGATTACCCTATTTTCACACATCCATATTTTCTTTCTTCTCCATTGTATAAATATTGATTTCCTATGGTGTATTTGAGTTATCATCCTATTTCTTATCATTGTTGCAAATATTAATGCACATTATTTTGATTATTCATGTTTAATTGTAAATTAATTATTTCAAAACCATCATGTTACAAACCCTTACATCATATATATTATTTTTTAGATTACTTGTACATATATATTAGGTTGTAACATCCGGTAAACCTAACTATTGAATCAAATTTATTTCTTAAACCCTAGTAGCCCTAGAATTTCTCCTTCTTTTCATGGTGAATTCTAGCTCTAGGATACATGTCTTTTTGTATATCATAATGAATACTTATCATTTTCATCATCTTTTCCTCAAGCCTCATAGTTCCCACCATTTCTCTAGTATGATAATCTATCCATTTAATCACAAGTCATGCTCATACTCGGTGTGAGGGATGGGACGCATCTAATTCCAAGTCTTAGGGAAAATCACTTCTAACTGGAAACCTTAATGACAAAATGATCGATGCTAAATATATTATTAACAATGTATCTCAACTATCAAAGTACAAGTTTTAAAAACTCCTAAATGGAAATTGGCACATTTTCCTTGTTCATCAAATATCATGATTACACAATTACATAATTAGAACCTTATATCTCTCACTCCACCACTTAAGGTTGATGTAAAAGGCATAAAAGTAAAAATAATTATTTTAATTCCCATTAAGATTAACATATATATGCATTGTTCATACTAATAGAATAATCTTTTATTGGTCAAATTTACTAGAATAATAATATTATGTTACATGACCCATTGCTTGATCACAAGATTGTAAATCTCATTTAATTAGGACTCCTAATTATCATGTGGTAGTTCCCCCTTATTCATATTATATCTCATTACAATCTATGTCACCTCCTCAACCATTTTACTTTAGATTACACCAATACGACTCATATTCGTGTTTTAGATATACTTTACATTCATACTTTTGTCAACCAGCTTCTTATTCATAATGTTTTGATTAATAGTACTTTAGCCAAACATAATGTATGTACTATCAATTTTCTTCTTTCTCTTCATTATACTAAATAACAAGTGACCTTTGAAAACTATGGAGACCTAAGAAACTGGTTCGAGACTCAACAAGAAATAGATCTGGGACCAAAAAAGGTAGAAAGCAAAAGGGAGAGGTCAGTGGATTCAGAAATGAACACTTTGACACCAAATCCTGTAAAGTTGAGCATGGTGGTTGATGAAGAAAATGAAAAAGTTTTTATTTCTCTTTCTCATATGGAAGAAGAGCTGGAAAAAACCACTGCTCATCAAGAGCTGTTAAATAGAACCATATCTCTGGAGAAACTCAAAATGAGACAAGGAAAAGCCAAAGAGGATCTGGAATCCATTGCACAAGATCTAAGCCAAGATAAAGAGGATACTAATAGGGAGGAGCTAGCTTTTAAACTAGATAAATTACCCCAATTAGCAAGGAAAATATACCAGTTTGTGATAATGATGGATTCATCTTAGTGAGAAGAAAGAAAAGAGGTCTAAAAAGTCTGGAAGAAAGCCTGGAATCACTTTGTAGTGATAAAAAGAAGCAGATGGGAAGCTGGGAAGCTTCCACCTCAAGAATCACAAGGGCCACTACTAAAAGAACTGCAAATATTGGAGTCACATATAGAAAAGGCAGGCTATCAAAGAGAGAAGCAAGAGAAAAAGAGACTGAAAAAGAAATTACAGATGGTTCACAAAGAATTTTGAACCATCCGGCAAATGCATCTCCAAATTTTTTTTAATGAAGGTTATTTCTTGGAATGTCAGAGGCCTCAATGGGGGGCCTAAGCAAAGAATGCTAAAGGAAATTAAAAGATCTAACAAACCAAGCATCCTTCTTATTCAGGAAACTAAAATGAAAAGTAAGGCAGTTGAAGACTGCAAAAGGTATTTCTGGGAGAACGCTGCCTTTGCTGCTGTTGATTCTCAAGGAGCTTCTGGAGGCTTAGCGATCTTTTGGGATACCAAGATTGTTAAAGGTATGGTAATCTCCTCCACCCAGAACCATCTAGCTATTATTTTTAAAAGTCTTGAAAACAATCATAGCTGGATTCTATCTAATATTTACGCGCCCAATACTGCTACTGGTAAAAGAAATCTATGGAAAGAGTTAACCTTATTCCGAAGCAATGTTGAAAACATGAACTGGTTGGTTATGGGAGACTTCAATACTCCTCTGAATCCAGGAGAAAAATTTGGGGGAAGCTCTGAATTCTCCCTTGGTATGGAAGAATTTGCTAGCTTCATTTCGACTCTGAATCTTATGGACATAGAGCTTCATGGCAATCAGTTTACCTGGTCCAATAGAAGATTTGGGGAGAACTTAATACAGGTTAAGCTTGACAGAGCTCTTATTTCGCCAATTGGATTCTGGATCATAATTTTCATCTTTCTTCTCTTCCCAGAATGGGCTCTGATCATAATCCAATTGTCCTAAATTTCTTCAATTGGACAAAACCTTTTCATGGAAATTTCAAATTTGAGAAAATGTGGCTCGAACATGAAGATATTCTGGACAAAATTAAAGAGTGGTGGGATTGGGAAGGCACAAGGACAACCCAATTCAGGCTTCTGCAGAAGTTGAAGAATGTTAAACAAAAGATTAGAATTTGGAATAAAGAGGTTTTTGGAAACATTTTTGAAAAGAAGAAAGAACTTAAGCAACAGCTTGAAGAGCTTGAGCTAAATGTTTCCATGAAAGGTATGTCTCTTGAGGATCATCAGCGGGAAAAAAACTCCTTTCGGATCTGCATAATATAAACAATCAGGAAGAATCCTTTTGGAGAATGAAGTCTAGAGCCCTTTGGCTTAAAGCAGGTGACAGGAATACAAATTTTTTTCACTTAACAGCCCTCAAGCATAGAGCTTGTAACAGAATATCTGAGGTTGCTAAAGGCAATGGAAACATTACTAAGGATCCAGAGGACATCAAAACAGAAGCACTCAATTTTTACAAAAACCTCCTCACTGAGAATAACTCCTACAATGAGCAAGCGGCCTCTTTCCTTTTAGACTCCATTCCTAATAATCTGATACCTGCTGAGAGATTTAAAAGTCTTTCAAAAACTGTCACCATTGAGGAATTAAAAAAGGTTGTGTTTGCTTTAGAAGGGGATAAGGCGCCAGGTCCTGATGGCTTTTCAGCTAACTTTTTCCAAAGATGTTGGGAAATATGCTCTGAAGATCTTTTGAAGGCTGTTAATGAGTTTTACAGAACGGGAAATCTCATCAAAGAACTAAATAATACACACATTGTGCTTGCCCCGAAAAAGTTGGATGCAAAGGACTTCAAAGATTTCAGGCCTATCAGTTTAGTTAATGTTATTTATAGGATTTTCACCAAGATTCTCACCACTAGAATGCAACCTATTCTTATGGAGATAATTTCACAACAGCAGAGCGGATTCATCCAGGGAAGAATTATTCAAGATGGAATTATCATGGTTCATGAAACAATACATTCTATGGATAAAAGTAAAAAGGCGGGGATGGCTATCAAGCTTGACATGCATAAAGCATTTGACCGAGTCTCCTGGAGATTCATGGATGAGGTCTTATCCAAGTTTGGATTTCAAATCAAATTCAGAAAAATCATTCATTCTTGTATCTCCACCTCTAGATTCTCAGTGGTTGTTAATGGGGAACCTGTGGGTTTTTTTGCCAGCAATAGAGGTATCCGGCAAGGCGACCCAATTTCCCCTCTTTTATTCATTATTATGGCTGACAGTTTAAGCAGATCTATTTCCAAAGCTATCAGCATTGGCATGATAAAAGGTTTTCCTCCAACTTCTGGAAATCAGATCTCCTCACACCAACAGTTTGCTGATGACACTCTGCTTCTCCTGATGGCCTCAATCATTGAGGAAAAAGCTATCAAAACTGTCCTTAGATTTTATGAGGAAGCCTCGGGACAAAAAGTTAATTTTGACAAAATCTCTATTTATTTCTTCAACACTCCTTTGGAAAGGCAAAGAAAGATTGCTAATATTCTAGGATGCACTATTAATTCTCTTCCAACTACTTACTTAGGTTTACCTCTAAGTACTGGCAAGATTTCTGTGGAGGTATGGAATGACCTTATTAAGAGATTCCAAAGAAAGTTGGCTGGCTGGAAAGGAGTTGTACTCTCAAGTGTAGGCAAGTGCCTATTAGTTAAAAGCACGCTCCAAAACTTGCCTATTTACATCATGTCAATGTTCAACATACCTGCAGCAGTGATGAATAGTATTGAAAAGATTCAAAAGCATTTTTATGGCACGGTACTGAGGACAGATTCAGATATCATCTTGTGGCTTGGGAGTAGGTATGTAAACCTAAGAGACTTGGGGGGTTAGACATCAAAGATATCAAACATATGAGTGCTGCCCTTATTGCAAAATTAGGTTGGAGGCTTATAAAAGAGCACAAGCCTTGGACAGAGTTGGTTAAGATCAAATATCTTTCAAACCAAAACAATATTTCCTTCATATATGATCAGTCTCTTCCGAGTGGTTCTATTTTCTGGAACAACCTTCTTAGCAGCAAACACATCCTTTTGCAGGGGTGTAGCTGGAAGCTTGGGGATGGGAAAAACATAAACTTCTGGACAGATAAGTGGACTGATTCCAACTGGATTTCTACTTATGATCACATTAAAGACAACTTAATCACAAAGTATGGGCACAAAATCCAGGGGTACATTGAGAGAGATGGAAACAAAAGAAAATGGAAACAGCTAAAAGTGGAGAATGATAATGTACAGGCTGATGTTTCTTCTTTACAGAGTCAACTTTCTCTAATTCATATAAGTAATCAAAATCTTAAGGATGAACTCATCTGGAAAGATTATTTTGACGGGGAATACTCTGTCAAATCAGGATATAATTCTTTCTTTGTATCCATGGAAAGTGAAATTAAGTGGCACAAACTGTGGATGCCGGAGTTAACCCCTAGAGTGAACTTCTTTTGGTGGCTTATCATTAATGGAAAGATCCTTACTAATGACAACCTCATAAAGAAGGGATTCATCATGCTGAATAGATGTTGCATGTGTCAGAAAGAGGCAGAAGACATAAAGCATTTATTCCTCCATTGTGAGTTTGCTTCCAAAATTTGGCAGCTGATTTTTGCAAAGTTTAATCAGAGATGGATTTTTCCCCTTACCTGTCTTCAGGCCTGGGAGCAATGGGACTCTCTGTTTAAGCATTGTGTGGTGAAAATATTGTGGCAACTTGTTTTACCCCACACTATGTGGAGAGTTTGGAAGGCTCGTAATGATAACATTTTCAGAAACAATAGAAAGGCATGTAACAAAATCTACAAGGAAATCATCATTGTTGTGCAAGACAATATTGCTAGATTTAAACCTCCTAAAAATAGGCTCTACCCTGAGAAGGAAGAATACATCTTGACTGAATGGAATATTGACACTGGCAATAGGAATAACAATGGTATTGATAGAAACACAGTCCGATGGATTAAACCTCCCACTGATTGGCACAAGTTAAATTTTGATGGGGCCTCAAAAGGCAATCCGGGGGAATCTGGAGGAGGGGGAGTTATCAGAGATCAAAGAGGTTGTTTAGTTGCTACTTTTTCTGGGAGAATGGGCAGGCAGACCAATCATTACTCTGAAGCCCTGGCGGCTCTTTGGGGTATAAGACTTACCAGAGATTGTAATATTCTGAATATTATAATTGAAGGGGATTCTCTGAATATCATCAATCTTTTAAACAAAAAGCAACACCCCAGCTGGTCTATCAGAGATTTCATTGAGGAAGCCATTGATATATGCAAGAGCTTTGAAAATGTTAAAATCACCCACACCTATCGGGAAGGAAATAGAGTCGCTGACAGCTTGGCTAACCTCGGTGTTACTAATACCTTTCAAACTTGGCTTGGGGGGGATGTTCTACCCACTCAAATCAATAAAGCCATAATCAATGATCTTCATGGCCGTGAAAATCAGCACTAACGGCTGTAATTTGGGCGCTAATGTGCGGATCCTCAAGTACAATATGATGACATCACATAATATATGGATGATTGATGTGATATGTGCGAGATGGACTGTCATCATTTTTAAGCATAGAAGGAAAGCCGAGGAGCGGGGCAATAATTACATGTATGCTATAATAATTAATTCTGCTTTCACGGAAAGGAAAGATTCAAAAACCAACATCAGAGCTCTAGCCTGTCCCGCATAGTGAGAGCATTTTTACCGTTGAGAACAGGAAAAAGAGCAGAGGAAACATGGGGGGTCCACCTTGCAAAACTGAACCGACCCACAATCTAGCATGGAAAGAGAACATGGTGCTGTGGAATTACCTTCAAATCGGGGGTCTGTCTAATTTAATTGAAAGGGTACAAGGATTTGACCAAGACATCTCTATCAGATTCACCCAGGGATGGAAGAATCGGATTGTCAAATACAATAACATGGAGATTGAGGTCACAGAAGAGCTCATCGCCCAGGTCATGGGCCTCAGCCTGGAGGGCACCAAATTCTTCAGTAAAAAGGTGGACAGGGAGGTCGAGACCAAGAAGTTCCTGGACGACGGTGAGAATCTTGAATTCGTGACTGCTGGCATCAAGGTGGCGTCGATCCCTGAACCTTTTGCTGAGCTGGCCAAGATGGTGGTTAGGTATGTCACTCTTGAAGGTAGATTTGTGACAATACCTCAAAAGCATTTGATATTTCTAAATCACTTTCGTAGAAATATCACCATTAGCTTTCCTCACTATTTGATTAACTCGTTGGAGAAATCAATAAGGGAAGTTCAGAGCCACTCTAGGGCTGTCCCTTTGCATCAGGGACTTATCCTCCTGATTCATCGCCATTGTTCTAGCTACCCCCCCTTGAATCCTACCCCACCTTCCTCCTCCATTCCTCCTCCTGCTCGCACCGCTTCCACTCCCCCTGCTGAAAAGGAAGCTTGAAACTGCTGCTTCCAGCAAGAAAAGCAAGAGCATAAAAGATAAAATCCCTCCTTCCCAACGGGTCCTAAGAAGCCATAAAGACCTGGAACTTGCTGAGAACCTCCTGCATATCAGTATTCCAATGGAGGAGCCCAAGGAGGAGGGCTTGATGGACAGAGTGGACAGGTTAGAGAAGGAGATACAAGAGCTAAAAGGGACTATAAAAAATATGGAAAGAGCTAAGGGTAAAGGTATTCTTCAAAGTGATGATGATGAGGGGGTTATTGCTGAGGTCTTCAAGAAGTTACAGTCCCTGGATGGCAGAATGGGCAATGCTAAAAGCCGCAATGACTGCATATTATCTGCCCTTAAAAGCATATATAATTTCATTGAGCAGCATGTGCATAGTGTCTGCAGTTTAAGTGGGGTTAGTGAGGACATCTGGGGACCTAAAGAGAAAAGAGATATGGCAATTTCCCAGGCTGATGTGACTGACTCCTCTCAGGCCACTGCCATTGCCTTCTTCATGTCGCTGCAGGCCATCAAGACCAAGATTGACAGGGCAATAAAGTAACGGGTTGCTGTGTGGCTGCTTTTTGGCTGCGATGTTGCTGTTATCTGGCGGTTCAGGCGCTATTTTTTGGCGGAGTTTTTTATGATGCTTCTCTTTTTGTTGCTTTTTGTTCTCTTTGGCTTCTTTTGGGATCATCATTTGTTTGGATCCTTTCTTCACTTGTATTGTCTTACTTGGCTGTTGAGCCCTCTTTGGTTGGCCATTTTGCCCTTCTCTGGGATGTATCTCTCATTTTGACTATCTGGCTTTTGAGCCCTTTTGTATACAGGGTATAGTCCCTTCAAAACTATTTGCCCTTAATAAAAAAATAATAATAATAATTGGGGCTTATTGTTCTCACTCTCACAATTTTTTTTCTTCTATGATTATTCCATTTTTTATTACATCTTATACTAGTTCATGTGACATGTGCTTAGGTATCCCTTGGGTATGTGCTTTTTTCCTATACCAACTATATTACATCAATGTATTTTATTCACAACCAAAAGGTGGTTACACTTAGGGGTATACCATTTGAGGCTCTTATACCTAGCTACCCATGCCAAATAGGCATATCTACTAGTCACACTCCTAGTGCATTCATACATCATTCTTCTAGTTCACATGATATTTCAAGTGGGTCAATCTCTTCTATGTATTTTACTCAATATTCTAAGTCGCATGATATTTATAGTGTGTCACTCTCTTCTAAGACATCTTCTCACTTTTCTAGTACATGTCTTACTTCTAGTGCTTCAATCTCTTCTAGGCCTTGTACTAAGTGTTATAGTTCACATGTTGTTTCTCATAGGTCAATCTTGTCAAGATTTTCTACCAAATTTGGTAGGTCATTTCTTCCTAGGATTTTCTTACACATGTTCCTTCTACTGATGCATTTATTTAGTATTCATGTGATGTTAGAAAAAAATTTCATATAAATATCCCCATTACTATTTATAGTATTTTTATACCCACTTTGGATCCATCTATTAAGATTCTACCTTTAGGGGAAACCAATTCCTCACCTTGAGACTATTCATATAAATTTTACTACATGTATATATGATCACTTATGTGATGTTTCATATATTTGTTACACTTTCAATTTATTCAATATTTTGTTTGTAGTTAGCTTTGTAACTCTTCCTTTTTGGTTGGTTCTAGTGGGATTTGTCGCGTTGTCTTACAAATAATATGGCCTTGTCTTTATATATTTATATTCATTACCATTACATTAACTAAGTTTTTTATTTATTACTTTGGTTAGTGTTCACAATAATGGTTATCACATGCCTCTTGGTACTACATATATCCTTAGTTCATATAGGGTCACACCTTATTTTCTATAAGGAAATCTCCTCGCCCCTTAGATTTCTAGTAGGCCTCTTAGTGCACATAGTTCTTGTAAATTTTATTCCCTAGATCTCCTTCACAACGTTTTATTGTTTCTACATATCTTACATGAGAGGATCATTATTCTACTATGACATATTTGAGGTCAACACCTCCTTCACCTTCTACGTTCAAGTTTCCTTCTAACAAGTCTCTTATCGTAGCTCTTGTGCTACCCATTTCCTGTGCATATTTATTTATGAAAAATATAAAAACATGTAAATAATCACATACTACAAAAACATTCACATATTTTCAAAATTCCAAAATCATGGCATGGTCATGGTTTTATTGGCTAGCTTGTTACTTTATACATATTATTTTTAATATTAGTTTTATAGATAACATATTTTTCTCTATTTTCTAAATGCACACATATATTCACGAGATAAATTGAACTTGACAAAGGATATAAACAAATTGATACACATTAACATGTATTGGCTTATTCCCTTCCCATCGACACTAATCCTTGCGGCATCTACTACAATATACACGTTGTTTTGTTTCATTTAGTTACTTTTCACTTCCTCATTATGCTTGATCACATAAATTATGTATATGTTATCTTTTGAGCTAGCAGGACTAGGACATGTGTCTTTTAAATTACTAAACTATCTTGATATATATGTTTTAACCATCACTATTTTTTGTACTTTCTTGTTACATATATTTCATTACTTTCTTATATGGACTTTTTTATACTTTTTGGTGTATTTTGGATAGTTTTGGACATGGCCTACCTATATGGGTCATATTTGACCATTGTAATGAATTTATTGGAATGATATTATGATTTATTGATTGAATTAGTCATGAAGGACCGACCTCTCTTGGGTTATAAATAATAAATGCATATAAAAGTGAAGTTTGGGCACATTTTATGAACTAGTCTTGCACATGGGTGAAAAGTGTGACCTAGAAGAGAGTGAATTGCAGGTATGAGGAAATGTTTTGAAGGATGAAAAGATGTGTTATAGGTTGAGGAATATTTTATATCATGCGTACAATATTTTAGAATTAAAGCAAGCCAAAGAGGAAGAAGATATAACGAGCTAGAGGAATGAGGGTTTGAGCAAGTGTTTAAGAAAGGGTTTGTGAGCTAAAATTGTGATCTCCGTCACCTATAGCAGAAAAAATATTCATAGATCATCATCATAAGGTGGCTTAGTTTGTTCCGATTCATCCTAGTTGTTTGAATCCTCCTTGTGGATTTGGTGTTTCACTAAACTAGGGGTTGGGGTTCCGTGTAGGGTTGATGCTCTACTAAACTAGGGGTTAGTGCTCCTTGTGAAATTGGTGATTCACTAAATATCTTTGTTTTGTGTAATATAAAAAAATAGTATTTTTTCTTCCCCATGATGGTTTCCCACTTATATCTTGTGTCTATGTGCTTCTTCTTATGTGTTATGGTTATTTGAATGTATTATGCACACTAAATAAGCAATGGTTGAATTTATGTGAATGGATGAATGTTAATGGGTCTATGATTAATGGTTAATGGAATAAGAAATTTGTAGGACTAATTCAACCCCTTCCCAGTCCATTGTGCTTCTAGCAATATTTTTTATAGGCTTCTTGTTGTTGTGTATTAAGGATGAACCTATAAAAGAAGAGTGAAAGAGTATTCAAAGTCTTGTATATGAAAAATATGAGAAAAGTATGTAAAAGTGTGTAAAAGTAATAGTAAAGGAAAGTGTGCACCTAACATAAAAGAGTGTAAAGGATAGAAAAATGTCCTAAAATGCTATGAAGAGTGATTTTTTTGGGTGATCTCATGCTAATAGCGAGGTTTTTTGGTGATATCATGTCAAGTGCAATTTTTGGGCAATCTCACACCAAGAGTTATTTATTGGGTGATCTCACACTAAGTGCAAGTTTTTTAGGAAATCTCATGTCAAAAAGAAATTTTTGGGGAGAGAGGTCTAGTGTTACTCTGCTTCCATGACTCTGCCTGATAAGAACCATTGTAAATGGTGCATCCCAATTTATTTTTGTTGTTCCTTTTGATTTGATTATTCCAAGTTAGTTTCGAGTCAGACTGATGATTGAACGAGATAGAATGCATTTTATGACTAGAGGATTGTTCCTCTAACTAAATAATTTCTCTAAAGACTTCTCTCGAACCGTGTTGATCGAGAGGATGAATATATTTTCCCTATGACATTATCACCTAGGAGAGGTGAGGAGCGCCAGCGCTCTTTTCAATATGGGTGCTAGTTTTTGTATTGTGTTTGAGGTCTAATTTGGTTTATGGACCGCTCTGTGAATGTGTTGTTGTTGTTTTTCTATATTGTGTAAATCTTTACTATATCTTTGAGCTATTATAGGGGTTATTTGTTCACCCAATATATTACCCCTCATTTGGGGTGCATGTGATGACTCTAGGAGTTTACGGCCCAAAAGAGAGGGCCTAATGTTGATCTAAATTTGATACTTGCATGAGATAGGGGATGTGCATCGTAGAAACTAAGGCACATACAAGTAGGAGGTTAATAACATGTGTTAGTGTATACAAAGGTAGTATGTAAGAGAAGACAAATGAAAAGTAAGTAAGAAGACAAGGTAGAACACGAAAAGAGAGTTTTAGACAAGGGACATTACTCACAATGTCACAAGACAATCAGGGCCAAAGTGGTCAAAAGCATACAATGATCATAGAAAACATAAGGTATATCCCATAAACAATGGTATACAATAGAAAAAAATGGAAAATAAAATGTATTAGACAACCATGGTGGCATATAGTCCCCCAAATAGAATACTACACATGAAGCACCTTTTAGCATGTTAAAATTATAAAAATGTATGCCAAAACATGTATGTATTAATGGAAGGTAATGTACCAATAAGAATAGGAATTATTCTATGATTGAATAATAACACCTATAATGTGTGAGAGTGGGAAAGTTATATGCCCCAAGAGCCTCGTTGGGACTAGAAAATGATATAGTTCCAAACATCATTACAACATGTGAAAATATGTAAGATCTACAATCACTCCAAAATACCAAGTGAATGCACGTGTGTATATAGAAAGATAATGGAATACTAAGTATTTGACTAGCATAATAAGCAAAGTGCATCATGTAAGTAGTATAAGCAAGCAAGAGTAAGTGCAACCAAGATATGCAAATGCAAATGCAAAGTATGAGTGCGATAGAATGGATGCAATGTGTGAAGATGTATGAGTGCTAGAAAGATAGATAATGAAGCATAGAGTGGGAAGAGTGAATGCGTGAGGAGGTTCATTTCAGATTTAGACCCTCAATAGTTGAGTATGAACTATGGAACTAGAGTGTGTCATAGGGTAATGACAATACAATGTGTGTATCAAGATTTGTAGGAGTACTCAAAAACATTGAGTTGGAATCATGGAGTGTGACAATATATAGTATAGAAAATTGATGATGCTAGAAGGGGGATAAATTGTGATGCCCTGAAGTGTGAAAGGGATAGAAGGATATCCAAAGATAGTGAAGTATAAGGGCCCTCCACTTAATATTTGAGGAGAAAAAGGCATGTGAAGATGCTCAAGATCAATGGAGTATAAGAGTAATGACATCCATGTGAAGGGGCTTCCCGAGTAGGGGGACTTAGGCTGATGAGATCGGATAGTGGACTGATGTGGATGAAAAATTCGTGAAGTAGGTCGTGTGTGAATAAGAGAACTAGGTGCAAATTATGCCTTGTATTTGAGACGCTTGGGAGGCCTAGATGTTGTAATTGGTGTAAATATATCATCAATACTAGGATTAGGTAATGGTGTGTATGGTGGAACACCTTTAAGAGTGACAAATTTCTTATTGTGAATGAAATTTATGCACAAATGATTCATGGAGAAATGGCTTAGGTGGCGTGGAGCCAAGAAATACCTAAGAGCATGTCACAACCTTTGATTGAAGATGTCATAGTGAATGGAACATGCATGGTATGAGGCCTAACTATAACAGGATGCATGATGTATTCAAAATAATTAGGAACTAGATATGTGATATTAAATAGTGGACATTTGATAGCCATGAGAAGTGCAATGGAGCACACACTGATAGGAGCCACTGGATAGATCATGGTGTTATTGAAGTTATATGAACTGATAGAAGCATTGATATGTAATGAATTAGAAGTGAA
This sequence comes from Taxus wallichiana var. yunnanensis, assembly GCA_018340775.1. Taxonomy (NCBI): domain Eukaryota; kingdom Viridiplantae; phylum Streptophyta; class Pinopsida; order Cupressales; family Taxaceae; genus Taxus; species Taxus wallichiana. The sequence continues at coordinate 635,548,896 of CM031241.1, forward strand.
TGTAACATGATAATCATGATTTTAAAATGAAATGACTGGTGGTGATGCATAAGCAAAAGAGACAAGGAAGTCAATATGCCATGATGAAGGAGGGGGTACAACTCGATATGTATGATTAGTAGAATAATCAAGAGCTTGCATGTCATGCTTGGGCAAAGGGTCATTGAATATTTTTAGCTTTTTATTATTGTTCACCAAATTAGATGTAGATAGCTCGGGAGCTCGGGTGAATTATTTTCAAGAAGATTTTGAATGAGATGTCTAATTTTGAAGCAATGATCAATAGAATTCCCAATGCATTGGTGATAGTCACATTTAACATTTTCATCATAATTACAGCCATGGGGTCAAGATGGATCAATATTGAGCTAAGGTGGAAGGGTTGTTAGATCGCTTTCGATGAGTTGAGGCAACAAAAAAGCGAGGCGCATAGGAAAATTTGGTGAAAGTACGCTACGAAGGTTTCCATTAAATATTTTCAAGTAGAGAGACGACATTAATGATTTCCTTTGCTTTGGTGGTCTTAGGAGATGATTTGAATGTTGATTTAGCTTGAAATATAGTAGAAGGAGATGATGAAGAATCATGATCTTTTAATTTACCCATAGAAAGGAGTTTGACCTCGCACATATTAAACATATGACATAATTGATCAAACGAAGGAAAATTATCAAAGATAACACTCTCTTGAAGTGGTGGTAAGAGGCTTTGAACAAAAATATCTTTTAATTCTCAATCAACGAGAACATTGTTCATATTATCTTGGTTGTTCTTGTAACATAAAACATATTCAACTAGATTCTCATTAGATCTTTTTTTATTTGATCACGTTGTGCATAAGAGATATTAGTGTCGAGATTGATTGAAAAGTGAGCAAGAAAATTATTAGCTAGATGCGTAAAATAAGTTACCAAATGAACAGGTAGATCATAAAACCAGCATATGGCATAATCTTGAATACTTCTAGGAAATATATTAGCTAGTAATGTATTATCATATGCTTAGTTGATACATGCCACATAAAAATATCAGATATACTCTTTAGGTTCACCATGGCTATTAAAAATGGGCAACTTAGGGATGACAAAGATAGGAGGGATTGGATAAGAAAAAATGACAGGTGTGAAAGGGGTATGAAGAAGTAATGAGGGATCAATATATAGAGAAGAGCATGAATTAGCTTGTTGTAGTTGGTGGATTTGAATTTTGGATCCTATTATAGATAAGTTATGTCATGGGTGTCGAAGAGAAACTAGGTTGTGTATTAGAAGCATTTGGATGAAGGAGGGCAGCGGTAGTAGTAGGAATGGAAGTAGGAATGTTAAGGGGTTGGGTGGAGGCCATGGAAGCCAAGGAAGAACCTACAAGAGGCACAAAAGAAACATCTCAATATTGTTTGGAAGAAACTAAAGCATTGAGAAAATGTGGAATATGCAAAGGTTTGACACGTAAATCTTGATGGAAATTAGTGAGCTTGTCTAATTGTTCTTTATCAACATTAATTTCCTCATCATATGATTTCTCACTATCAGAGGTTTCAATATTTTTAGAGGAACATTCTGTGAGTTAGAAAAGGGGTTATCATATTCAACCATTGACTTAGAGGACTTACAAATAGAGGGGGAAAGCTTGATATACTCAAAGGTGATGGATATCACAAGCACTGAGAGGGGGTGAATCAGTTCTGATCAAATTAGTAATTTCTAAAACTTTTTGAATATAATTAGCAATCAAACCATGAACACAAATTAAGGTGCATGCAAGTAGATAAGTATACAGACACCAAATTTATAGTGGGAAACCCTTAGAGGGAGAAAACCCACTTGAAATCAAGTCCTTTTATTAAGAACACCCATTATTAACATACAATGATTTCCAATTTTGTTGAGCACCCACTCAACTTGAGAAGAACCTACTTCACAATCCTTCTAGCACCCACTGAAGGTTGCCAAGCACCCACTAGGCTAGTTTAGCAAGCTACAACTTGTAAGGAGCTTCTACTCCTGTCACCCAAGCACCCACTTAGGAAAATACAATAACAATTTACAAATTGATCATTTAGTTTCTTGTTGCTTCATCAACAGATCATGATCCCTTACTAGCTCTTCATTCAAAAATCACAATTCACCCCTTTTTGAGTTTGCAACTTTGATTGCACCTGCTATGTCACTGTCTTCTTGATCTTTACCAGCTTGAGAACTTCAATATCATTGTTTCATTGATCAATGTCAGCTAGGAATATTGTTGTTGAGCTACTGTCATCTTATATTTTTCTTCTTTAGATCAAAAACCTCACTGTATATAAATATGTCATTGTTTTTCAGTTTCCAAAACCTTATATCAGTCCTATGTTTTTCTAGCATTCACTTTTTTTCTAAGCAAGCCAATTACTAGTTTTTGTTCTCATTTTACCCTTACTATCATCTGAGGTTACTTCTCTCTCTCTCTTTTGGTTCTATCTAAAAATTGAGTTTTTCCCACTTATATCATGCATTTCCCATTCACCCTTCTTGCTTTCTACAAACTCTTCATTCTACTTGCATAAGACACTTGACATTCCTCTTGTATAACTCTTCAAATTCACACTTTTGTATATTATTATCATCCTCTTCATATCCTTTTTTATCTAATAGCACAATAAATCTTACACCATGCATTCTTTCACTATAGACTCTTCACTAACTTATTTTTTCTCCATTTTCATGACTCTTCAACTTTCACTTAGTGACTCCAAGAGTCAAGCCTTCAAAATAGGACAAAAGAGTGTCCTTTGCACTTCTTATTTGACCAAAGATGATATTGGGAGAGTTAGAGCTCAAGAATGCCTCCTCATCTTCTCCAAATTTTGAAAAAATTAGAACAAATAAGCTTGAACAGTTCATACCTTCATGCAATGTGAAGACCCCTTAGAACTTAACAAATTTTACTAATATTCCTTACTATACAATATTGTGCGTACATCCAAAGTATGACATCATTGATATTGTTTCTTTTAGATTTTCTTAGGAGTCACAAGATTTTAGGTTAAGGAGTTTCATTATGTTCTATCTTCATAGAGAGTATCACAGTTTAACACCTTCATGGTTTAGGGTATGAGATAGGAGATTTGATGCACTCAAATTATAGCCTCAAATGTTGATATGTTCTTGATCAGTTTTTGAGATTACAAAAATACCTTCTAAATAGCTGCAGACATCACTTACTAGACAAGCTCCACAAATTCCACTTGGAGTTCTCCATTAAACTTTTGTGCAATCAAGAGAGAAAGCATACATCACTATGAAAGCACAAAAACTTGCAATTGTATGAAGACAACCATGTTCATTTGAGTAAAAATGTATTCACCAATCAATCAATCCTTTTGGAACAAGATTTAATAGGAGGCATGTTTTGTTTGCAAGATTTATCTTTGAAAATTATTAAAAACCCATTTTACAGTCAAGAACTAGACTGTGCATGTCCATTTGAATTTCTGTTAAAAAGAATGTTGCCCATACTCAATGAATTAACTTCAAACCTTTTACTAATGATTAATGATGCCCTCACAGAGATGCATACAAAATTTTGTGAGCTTTGGACAATTGCACAAGGAGATTCCATCAAAATTTATTTGCAAGAAACCCTAGATCAGGGTATGACAGTCTGTGGAGCTCGATAGCACAAAAATTACATTTTCTTCTTTCCTAGTGTATGGAATTTGAAGAATCCTTTACCTGTGGACCTGTGGAGAATACTTGCACCTTCCTTCGACCCTTTATCTATTTGAAGACCTCTAAAACATGCTCTTATGCTCTTATATTTGACTGTTACAATGCAAGAATGAATGACCTATGTTATGCAATCACTAGGTGAGAAGATAGATATAAGTAGACCCCTGATAAAATCTTCAAACACCATTGAAAGGAGATAACAAACATTCATCAAAAAAATGCCTTCATGAATAGGATATAAACATAGATATACATTTTAGTTATGTTGTGACAGTGAACAAGAATGTCCAACCAACCAAGTGAAGGGAATAAGGCACCATTTCAAACCATTTTTACACCTGTTTCATGAATAATTCTTGAAGGAAAAGCACTTAACATATGTCGTTCATGTTACTAACCACTTTACAAGCTTGAAGACTCTCATTGAAGAGCAGAATGGATAGGCTCAAGAAGACTATTCCTTGAGAAGAGTGGCCATTAGTAGTACCAACTGAGATTGAAGACTTGAGCACCAAATCATGACCAAGGAAGCATGTGACTATATCAAAAACCTCTAAAAAATATTGTGAATGATCAAACTAGTGAAGTTTAGGCCAAAAAGTGACTTTTTCCTTCATTGATTTCATGGCCAGTCTAAGAAGAAAAATAATTGCCTTACTAAAATGAATACAAATTTTCAACCACACCTATAATTAACAAAATTCCTTTTACACATGAGTTCTAGGAAAAATTTCTACAAAAAGGTCTTTTATTACTTATCCAAAGAATCCCTGATATTTTTTCTTGAGTGCTAAGATGGTTGAATAATGAAAAATCCCCATTTTAGAATCTGATGAAATTTGACATGGAGCACTAAAATACATCCCTCTACACATTCCATATGTTGGTTATCCATAGGTTTTCATGTGAAGCTCTGAAAAATCTCATTTGCATGCAAGAACATTGTCAGTTCTCAAAGCCACTTTTTGTACATTCTTGAATTTTGACTCCAGGAGCTAAATTGAGCCTTGTTTTAGCTCACACATGCTGTAGAAAGTATTCCTAGGCTTCTCTCATGCTTACATGACCATTTCAAAACCTGTACCAAACTATCACATCTCAACAGGCACCAAAAACTATCCTGAAAGGGCACTACCAATCAACCTTCATGTCCCTAACTTCTTCACTTTACCAATCAACCCTTTTTGTAATCAATACCACTTTACATTGATGAAAACACCACTAATAATTACTAGATTCCAACAAAAGGAATGAAAATGACCACTACGGGTGATGGGCATCAAAATAAAATCCTAAAGGAAGGTTGGATTAGAGTGACAAGTTCACCAAATGATTTAATTTTATTTAAATAAAATATAATTATAGAGTAACTATTGTACATATGATAAAGTACAATAATGACACAAGTAAACAAATATGTAAAGTATAAAACCATAAATAAGAAATAGATAAAATATGACTTAGTTGATATCCGCGCAATCTAGAACTGATTTGGGTAGGAAGAAGTGATGAATAAGATGTAAACAATGCCATAATTGACCTCTGTAAATTCTAGAGTTCATGAACAAGGTTAGGAAGGGGCGCCACCGTTATGTTTGTGGAGCCTATTTTTCATGTTAGAGTGTGGTACACCTTCATGTGTTACACACGGGTATTTTTACTGGCGGTCCGCTCGCCGCTGAGAGGCGGGTCAGGGTTCGGGCGAAGCCCCAAGCAAATTTTCATGGGTGGTTTATTAACCCATGGGTAATGGGTAACCGTTATGGGCTATTTTTGGGCCCATGGTTTTTTGATACCCATTGTTTTGATACCCATGGTTTTTGTCCATTGTTTTGATGCCCACAATTTTTGCCCATTATTTTGATACCCATGGTTTTGTATCAAATTGCTTAAGAAATTTTCTATTTATATGGTCTTATGCATATGATAGATAGACAAGCAAATGTATTGCAGATGTGTTTTGAATTTGGGTGTGAATTCTGTAGAGTTTGTTGAGCATAGCTCCAAACAGATCTGGGTATTGTATTGAGAGAGTGGAGGCTTGTAATAAAATCTGAGCAAGTGATTCTTGGTGGATGTAGCCCAAATTGGGTGAACCACGTTAAATCTTGTCTCTCTGTGTTGTGTTATTTATTCTACACTTTTATTTGAGATTTGTAATATTTTCTGCATATTAGTTTCTACTGTTGCGATTCTGTAAGGGATTATTCCGCATATTTTATCTCTTATTTCCTAACAATTGGTATCAGAGCCTGGTTTGGTTTGTTGAAGTGTTGAATCGCAGGAAAATTTTATCTTGAGTGGGAGCTATGGCAGATGATGGAAGATCTAGGGTTGATAAATTCAACGAGAAGAATTTCAGTCTTTGGAAGATGCAGATGGAAGATTACCTTTATCAGAAGGATCTTTATACTCCGTTGTCTGAGAAGGTGAACAAACCCTCGAGTATGATAGATGTGGAATGGGATTTGTTGGATTGGAAGGCACTTGGAACGATCCGGTGTCTTGCATCTTCGGTATTATTTAATGTTTCAAAGGAAAAGACTACAAAAGAACTGATGGATGCATTAGGGAAGTTGTATGAAAAACCCTCTGCCTCTAATAAGATATTTTTAATGAAAAAGTTGTTTAATATGAAGATGTCTGAGAATAGTTCGAAGAGATGGCATCATTTAAATTATTTCAATACGGTTGTGAATATGCTAGCTTCGATTATAATAGAATTTGATGAAGAAGTTAGGGCTTTATTAATTTTGTGCTCTTTACCTGAAAGTTGGAATAGCCTAGTAATGGCGGTAAGCAACTCAGTTCCAGCTAACTCGAAGTTGAAGTTTGAGGATGTTGTAGGGGTGATTCTAAGTGAGGAAATGTGAAGAAAAAGCTCTGGGAATCTTCTACTTCAGGGAATGCTTTGATAAAGGGAAACTAGAGGGAGACAGAAGAATAGAGGAAACCATGGAAAATCAAAAGATCGGGCAAGGTCAAAATCCAAGAGCAAGATTGTATGTTGGAACTGTGGAAAGTCTGGGCATGCAAAGAAGGACTGTTGGGAGCTTCAGGACAAGAAGAAACAATAGGAAGAAAACAAGGAGGCAAATGTGGCATCGGGTAATGTATGCCAGGATGCTTTGATTCTTTCTTTGCATAATATTACTGAATCTTGGGTTTTAGATTCAGGGGCTTCTTTTCATGCTACTCCACATAGGCATTATTTTGTTGATTATGTTCAAGGGGATTTTGGGCATGTTTTTCTTGGTGATGATGAGCCTTACAGTATAGTTGGAAAAGGTTTTGTTTAGGTTAAGATGCAGAATGAGAATACATGGCTATTGAAGGATGTCAAACATGTGCCTACATTAAGAAGAAATTTGATATCGGCGGGGCAATTGGGAAGTGATGGTTGTATTGTGATATTTACAACTGACTCTTGGAAGGTCACCAAGGGTGCTCTTGTGGTGGCAAGAGGTAAGAAGGTTAGAACCTTGTATTTAACCACTGATAGTACTAATGATTGTAATCTTGTGGCTTCGATGCGAGATACAACATTATGACACTATAGGCTCACATATGAGCCATAAGGGCATGGACATCATAAAGAAGAATTTTCCTGGATATACAGAAACATGTTTGGATTTCTGTGAGAACTGCATATATGGGAAACAGAAGCGAGTAAGGTTTCTCAAGGTTGGACCTACAAAGAAAGAGAGTAAGTTAGAGCTAGTACATTCTGATGTGTGGGGGCCACTCGTGTATCATGTCTTGGGGTTCAAGTTATTATGTTACTTTTATTGATGATGCAACAAGGAAAGTTTGGGTTTATTGTATTAGAAACAAATCTGATGTATTTGATACTTTTGTTAAATGGAAAGCCTTGGTAGAGAATGAAACAGGCCTTAAGTTAAAATGTCTCAGGTCAAATAATGGAGGGGAGTATTGCAGCAATGAATTTGATGATTATTATTCTAAGAATGGAATCTGCAGGCAAAAGACGGTTCCAGGAACCCTACATCGAATGGGGTGTTAGAAAGGATGAACAGAACAATAATGGAACGTGCTAGGAGCATGAGGATACATGCAGGATTGCCTCTTTATTTTTGGGTAGAAGTAGTGAGCACAATTGTGTACTTAATAAATAGAGGACCCTCAAGTGCCTTGGATGGAGGCATACCTGAGGAGGCTTGGTACGGTAAGAAAGTTGATTACTCATTTCTTAGAGTCTTTGGATGTGAGGTGTTTGTTCATATTGACAAGGATGATAGGACCAAGCTAGAGGCTAAATCATAAAATTGCACTTTTATTGGTTATGGTGGTGATGACTTTGGATTTAAATATTGGAGTATTAAAGACAAGAAAATAATTCATCTAGGGATGTGGTCTTTAATGAGAAAGTCATGTATAAGCAACGAAATGCAGGAAAACAGGGAAGAATCCAAGAAAGAATATGCGGTGGTAGAGGATCTTCTGGAAGATCCTCTACCACACGAGGAGGTCTTCTAGGGTAAGAAAAGAACTTGAACAGTTAGATGTAAAGACTACATTTCTCCATGGTGATTTGGAGGAGGAACTATATATGCGAAACCGAGGGCTATGAGGTCAAAGGTAAAGAGGAGATGGTGTGTAAACGAAGAAGAGCTTATATGGCTTAAAACAAGCTCCACGTCAATGGTATAAGAAGTTTGATAGCTTCATGATGGAGCAAGGTTATATTAGATGCCATTCTGACCATTGTGTGTATACAAAGAAATTTGAGGATGGAAGTTATATTATCATGTGTTTGTATGTTGATGACATGTTGGTTGCAGGTAAAAACATGCAAGAAATAAAAGTACTCAAGAAACAACTAAGTGAATCCTTTGATATGAAGGATTTGGAGGCATCCAGACAAATCCTTGGTATGAGGATAACTCGGGATAGGAAGGAATGAAGCTGAATTTATCTCGTGAAGAGTACATTAAGAAGGAATTGGATAGGTTTAACATGCAGGATGCTAAACCGGTTGGGACTCCTTTCGCAGGCCATTTCAAGTTATCAAAGGAGTAGTGTCCCAAGACAAAGCAAGAAAGAAACCAGATGTCCAAGGTACCTTACTCATCAGTAGTTGGTAGTTTGATGTATGTTATGGTGTGCACTAGGCCTGATATTGCCCATGCAGTGGGGCCGTGAGTAGATTTATGAGTGATTCGGGTAAAGAGCATTGTGGCAAGCAAAAATGGATCCTTTGGTATTTGAGAGGGACCATGGGGATAGTTTTGTGCTACAGTGGATCAGACACCACTTTATGTGGTTATGTAGATTCAGACATGGCTGGAGATGTAGACAGCAAGAGGAGCACGACAGGTTATATTTACACTGTAGGTGGGACAGCAAGAGTGGATTTCACGACTACAGAAGTTGGTGGCTTTGTCAACCATGGAGGCTGAGTATGTTACTTGCCACGAGAGGTAAGCAAAGAGATTTGGTTACAACAATTGCTTGAGGAGTTGGGGCATAAGCAGGAGGAGTGTAAGCTGCATAGTGATAGTCGAGTGCTATACACCCACTAAGAACTCGCTTTCCACTCCGTGATGAAGCATATACAGTTGAGATATCACTTCATCAAGTAAAACTTTGGAGGAAGATAAGTTGAAGTTGGAGAAGATTCATACCAGTTAGAATCCTGCAGACATGATGACCAAGGTGGTCACAAGGGATAAACTAAAGCTATGTTTAGCTTTGGTTGGCCTTTGCAGATGACAGTGAAGGGTTGAGAAGCTTGCTCAGTGGAAATTAGTCTCCAAGTGGGAGATTGTTATGTTTATGGAGCCTGTTTTCATGTTAGAGTGTGGTACACCTTCTATGTGTTACACTCGGGTATTTTTATGGTGGTCCCGCTTTCATAGTGAGTGGGTCGGGGGTTCATGGCGAAGCCCCCGAAGCAAATTTTCATGGGTGGTTTATTAACCCATGGGTAATGCCTAACCGTTATGGGCTATTTTTGGGCCCATGGTTTTTCGGTACTCATTATTTTGATACCCACGGTTTTTTCCCATTGTTTTGATACCCACGATTTTTTGCCCATTGTTTTGATACCCACGGTATTGTATCAAATTGCTTAAGCAATTGTATATTTATATGGTCTTATACATATGATAGATACATAAGCAAATGTATTTCAGATGTGTTTTGAATTCGAGTGTGAATTCTGTAGAGTTTGTTGAGCATAGCTCCAAACGGATCTGAGTATTGTATTGAGAGAGTGGAGGCTTGTAATAAAATCTGAGCAAGTGATTCTTGGTGGACGTAGCCCAAATTGGGTGAACCACGTTAAATCATGTCTCTCTATGTTGTGTTATTTATTCTGCGCACTTTTATTTGAGATCCGTAATATTTTCTACATATTAGTTTCTCTGTTGCAATTCTGTAAGGGATTATTCCATATATTTTATCTCTTATTTCCTAACATCCACGACAAGACAAGGGGGACTTAGTACTAATGAGTGGATCTAGGGGCCCGTGACCGTGTAAAATCTCTAGATTTAGTTTTTTTGTGTTCAAAGGGTGTTGTAAGTATTCTCTATTGATCACCTGGTAGTCACTCTTGGATTGTTGAAGGTACCTATAACTTGCAAAATATAAGTTCACCTCCACAATCCCACAAACCACATCAAACCTTAAAATGAAAAATGTAGAATGGGGATTCAAACTGACCCCAACGGTCATCCCTAGAGTGAAATTATAACCAAGCGTTGTATTATAACTCAATCCATGTAGTTCTTGTGTATATGTGTGTAGAAATTGTGCCCTAGGATGCCCTTGTGCAAGTTGCACTTGATAGTGGAATGTAGCTAGAATGTAGAAATATATAGCATGTGCGAGATGGAATAGAATGAAATTCACATTCCTATGTAGTGTATGCAAAGAATATAGCCCTTGTCTCTTGAATGGATGCCTTAGAGTGCTTTAGTTCCTTTGGAATGAAATATTAGGTGATGATCGTAATTCTTAGTGATTAGTCCTTGATTTTGAACACATAGTTATGTATTTATATGATTTCCTCATTTTAATTTCGTAATTGATAATTGGAAGGCTAACCCATAAGTGAAAAATATTCCCAAAATATAAAAGAGACCCAAAAGAGCGATTAAGGTAAGAAATGGCTAGGGGTGCCCAAGAGGGGTAGGAGCACGTAGAGGGTGTTGTCTGGCTAGGTGATGGTGTCTAAAGCCATGAAAGATAAACAATTGAAATTCCAACTCAGTTGTAGGGTGTGTAAAACCAAATATTAAACAAGAGACAAATAAAAGAGGCTAAAGATATTTTTCAACCACTAGTTTTCTTCCTTAGGAATCATGTAAATGCTAGCATGATTTTAGGACGTAGAAATGTACCCAAGTGCGTAAATTAGTGTCTACCATAGTATGTCAATTATGCATATGTTTCATTTTAAATGTGTGGTTTATTACAAAATCAAGCCTAGAACAATTTGTAGTGGTGTAGTTTGTCGACTTATGAGAGGTATCAAATTTGTTAAGTTATTTGTAAGTATTCCTTCCTCCCCTCTTTTAAATTTTTAGGAAATATATCATGTTAGTAAGTATTCTAGTAAACTATATTCTCTCTTAAGAAAATATTTTGGATCCTTTATCTCTACTCATTAGTGTTGGGTTACATGCACTCAACACTCCAACTTATCCTTCAAAGACAATTGGGGGAATGATCACCCCCAATAATATATATTTTCATCAACAAAAGGAATCTTAATGTCATACCAATAACTATATAACCTCCTTTGACATAACACTAGGTGTATTTCATCCATTTTTGCATCTACTTTAGTTTACTTTTTCTAATTTCAATTCTACAAATTTTAAAGCACTATTTATACTTTAACTTAAAGTTTAATTTCTTTCATAGACATTGACTACAATCTATGTTGTACATTTCATTTGGATCATTCCATCACCAATACATTGGAAGATAAAATTTGAGTGAAGACAAAGTTTTTGTACAAACTCATGTATGTTTTTCTTTTAAGCATGAAATTTTCAATTACACACTTGAAGTGGGAAAAATGTAAACACTCAAATTTTGTAACTTATCCTTTAGAAATTATTTTTTTGTTATGTTCCTTTACTAATACAAATGATTAAATTTTAATTCTAATGATACCATGTTCCTAGCTTGTTCTTGAGGTTCTGATCTCCACACTCTAATCTTTCATTCATTTGGGAATATTATAACCAAACCTTTAAAATACATGCAGAATCAGTTTAGAACTTTTGATTTTACATCACAAATTTCTTGGGAAAACTATATGGTTTGGGTTAGAGTGGACTATGGTCCTAGCCAATGTGTATGAATCTACCCCGTTCATCTTTTAAATCTTCTTCCAATTTGAGTATCTTAAGTGTGATTTCATCTTCCTAGGGTTGGACTTATCATAATATTTCACCTACAAAACGATATAAAAGAAATTCAAGTATAATTTCATTAGTCACCTAACACTTTCATAATCTCTTATTACAAATATCACCCAAAATATCTCAATTCTTTCCTGAATATTCCAAAATAAGTTACATGTTACTTAGAGCATCCACTACTATAGGTTTCAAGCAATCAACAAGGACAAAGAGTATCACTTCCTTCATTTACAAGAATGCAAAGATAATAGAGCCATGTCTTAGAAATAAAAAATCCACTCCAATATTTTTCAAATGTTCTAAATGGACAAAGGATTTTACTCTCATAGCTAAGGCACGATATATAAAATTACCTATTTGACAAGTTTTCTATGCCTATTCCAAGTTAATGAAATAACATGCTAGAAAAAAAAAAACTCCTAAGATTGGATGGTTTAAGGATACCTACAATGTTTGATAGTGATGGTGATGGAAGATGGGTGTAAAAATCCTTTCTCAGCAGTGATCTTGATGACCTTTACAACACAAAGGATGGTTACACAAGACATTATTAGGAGATTTGTATGGTGGGGATCCCGATCAAACCCAATCCCAAGAAACGATGAACTTCCTAGGAAGGATGTCAGCCCACTTGTTTAAAAAAATTATTGAAAACAAGGAATTGGTAACATACAGAAGATAACTAGGATAGAAATTTTCATAGATATTCTAAACAAAGATCAAATAATGAATTCAATGATAAATTGAGATAAAGAATGAAAACTAGACAAAGGTTGACAGAGACAAGAGATAGTCAATGATGATTGTGACATATTAGTGAGGTTTTGGGATGTCTGTTAGGAAGAAAATAAAGATTGAAGTATCTGGGTGTTGCAGGGACGAGATACTGATAGAAAAAGGGACATGATATAGGAAAATAGTCTAAGTAGATTGGGTCAATAGTGACCGGGAACAATCGATGGTGACTAAGGATAACTTAGGGCTTGGTGAGGGTTGATGACCGCCAAATGGGATATGTGAAGAAAAAAAAAGCTAGGCATGAGGTTACAAAGCTCTAAAATGATGAATAGACCTACAAATGGATAATGAGGAAGTGATAAAAATAAGAGAGGTCTTACAACAGTCTCCAAGATCCAAATCTTCCAAAATGGTAGACAAAGGATCCAAAGTGGATTCAAGTGGTTTTTGGAAGCTCATAACAAGGTAAGAAACCTACAAAAAAATTCTAAATGTTAGATCTAAAGAGTTTCATCCTTTCAGGAAGGGGGTGATGGTGTATATATAAGGTTTTCAACACCTGATAGGGTCATCATCAATTGTAGGGAATTTTTGATCTTACTTATGTGGATGATTCGAAACTCTAGAGATGAAGCCTAAAAATGTGTTGATTCGGGATAGAAGTTAATTTGGCAAGTTGGAAGATATATTGAGTTGTATAGGGATGGGAAATAGTGGTTGGATGGGGTGGAAGTGTATTTAATAAAGGAAAGGGTGGTTGGAAATATTAAATGGGGGTAGGTGGTGAGTCTAGAAAGGATAAATGGGAGGTTTTGGGATGTAATTAAGGTAATAAATATGTTTTTAAATGACTAATATGATTATGGGTGATAAGTGTAATTAGGGTGCATAAGGGGAGATGAAATAATGTGATAATGGAAACTATTAATGATGGGATGGGATCAAAGTGATGAGATAGAATTAAGATAGGAAAATAGAAACTAAGGGAAATAAATTTGATTTAGGAGGAAGATGGGATGTTGAATAAGGACATGGGAGTGAACCAAATTATGGTGTATATATTTTCTCCTTTTTATCAAGTGGTTTGTGTGAAGCAAGCCGCAAGACAAAACCCATAAGTGATATAAGATGGTTGAGGTGACCCCCTCAAACTAGGGATCGATGACACAAATAAAATAGATTACTAGGTTGACAGAGACAGATGAAGGGAGAAAAGGGTGAAAAGATGAGAAAATATTCCCCGATTGGAGATTGATTAACTGAAATGTGGAATTTTCACTAATTATATAGTTAATCTAACATTAAGGACAATAGTAAATAATAGATGAATGTATAAATAAAATGACCCAAGTAACTAAGAAAGTAGATATGTGAAACCCTAAAGTGCAAAGAGAGTTAGAAATAACTCAATTGATTCAACGAGCTTGTTGAACTATGTCACAGAGATGGTTGGAGAAACATGAGGAGGAAATGACTGTGTTGAAGTCTAGAAAAGTGCATATCTAGGCAATCTGAGTGGACTGGGATGCTTGGATAGGTACAGGAGTGCCTGTGGGCTCCCTAATCTACAATATGGGCACCTGGTCTATGAAAAATCTCTGTAACCTTCCTTTGAGGTATTGATTTTTAGTTTCCTACCTTTTCTTCATGTCGCACTAACTTCGTTGTCTTTGCGTTGTATGTTGTTGGTAATCGATGATGAAGAAAAGACCTGCAAAACCCCAAGATAAGCATCAAAACCTATAAAAAAAAATCATATGAAGGTGTCGGACTGACCTCAGCTACCATAATGGTGGACTTATTAATTGAGTGTTGCACTACATCTCAAACCTAATGTAGTTCTATATGTGTGTGTGTGTGTGTAATCATGCCCTAGGTGCTCTTGTGCCATTCGTACTTTGTGAAATTAGTGAGCAATAACTATGTGTAGAAAATGTAATAAAATGGTGGATGGAATAGAATAAAATTCTCTCTTATGTAGTGTGATGCAGATGAACCAACCTTGTGCCTTGTGATGGAGCTAGATGCATACAAATGGAGCCTTTGATTGATGCAACCTTAGGTGATTATAGTAGTGCTTAGTTTTGGTCCCTCATTATGGTCTCATAGCTTTATATTTATATGGTTCTTTTGTTCTAATTTCATAATTAACCCCGAAAAGTCTGACCACTAAAAATAAGAAGCTCAAATAGTCAAAAAGTGCCCAAAAAAAGGTGACAAAGCGTCGAAAGGCTTAAGGCACCCCAAATGGGACCATGGTGCCTACGGCACCCTAGTATTGGGCCGACATCCCAGTCAAAGGTAAAATGATGCCAAATGACAAAAACATACTAGGAAAGTATGTGTTGAAGGTCAGCAATGATAACAAAAATCAAAGTAAAATGGCCAAAAGACATGGGTTAATTAGTACTTTCTTCACTCAAAAACTATATAAATAGTAGTATGATACCGGGACTAAATAATGTCTAAAGTGCATGATTTTGTGACTACATTTTCCCCCACTTTATGTTGGTGAGTGGAAATCTTAGTAACATAAAGTAGATAGAGACGCATACCTGATAATCCATGTATACCTGATAATCCATGTAGAGTGATGTAGAAATGCATTAAAGGACTAGAAAAAGTGAGGAATGACAAAATAATGGAGCGTGGAAACTAAATATATAAAAGTGCAAAAATTGGTGAGACTGAACCTAGGGTAGAAATGTGTGTGTAGTTGATGTATGTGATGTACCTACATGGTTAGTATCGTGTGTGTTGCCATAGAATTTTGTTGTTTTTTCCCCCATTGTTGTAGTTGTTATTGACTGCTTTTTTCTCATACGAGATGGACCTACAAGGAGAAAACAATCAAGTAGTCAAATACACATGTATATGTAAAAATGCATGTAAAAGACACATGTATATGTATGTGAAAGCATGTAAATGTAAAGTACGTAAATGAAAAATGGAACATGTGCACCTGATCCATGTCGAGAGAAAAAGTGTAAAAGGATATCATGTACTGAAGTTTTTGGGTGATCTCACGCCACCCTAGTTGAAGAAGTGTAGGGAGAAAGTTGCATTATTCTCTAACATATAACTACTTCCCTGAAGTTGTATGAAGAGATCTTTGTACTGCCTACTTTTTTAGGTGATCCGATGTCACTAGCCAAAGTAGTGTATGGAGGAAATGTGTTGTATCCTCCAACCTATAATCGCTCTCCCGTAATGGTAAGGGAAATCTTCCTATAAATCCATTGTGTACGGGGTTCGTAGAGTAGTCTGAACCCACTTGTTATATTGACCCACAATGTCAAGAATGTAAAAACTAAACTAAACTATACCAGTAAAGAGCTTTGTGTAATGTGTAAAACCCCAAATAAATCCCCCTTCTTTGGGGGCACATAAGACGTCGTTGATAGGAGAATATGGCCACAAAAGAGTGCCAACTGCATAAAATGTGCCCTACAGGGAGAAGGGAATGCACTTGGTATAAACCAAGGCACATGCAAAAAGTGGCTAGAAATAAGTGTTAGTATGAACAAGAAAGCATATAAAAGATAAGTGTATGCTATGCAAACAATGTAGAAGCTAGAATGCAAGTAAACACGCAAGAAGAAACAATAGACCGTAAAGAGATTTTCAAACATGGGACATCACTCATAATGTCGCGATACACACAAGACCACAATGGTTGCATACAACAACCAATTTTATACACCAATAAAAGGGCAAGGCCCGCATACAATAAAGCAATCAAAACAAGAAAGTACAAACAATAGATAACCATGGAAAAAATAATCCTGTAAAAAAATATTGCACATAAATCACCTATTAACATGTTAGAAAGATAACCCATATGTCAATAGCGTGTATAATCAAGTGATGTAAAGTGATCGAGTAAATAAGCAAACAATAACACATGAAAGAGATGAATGTGGATGCCCCTAGTGACCATTGTAGGAGTGGTAAGAGGTAAGCATCCATATTGTGTGTAAGGGACATGTATCTTTGATCATAACTATAAAAAATTGTGAACGTGCATGTGTGTAATGGTAATGATGATGACATATAATAAATCTAGATAGCATGTGTAATAAAGTGAACATATATAATAAAATGTAAGCAAGAGTAAAAGCAACGAAGATATACAACATGTTGTGTATGGATGAAATGGAATGCAATAGGGATGGTAGGATCCATGTTCCCCCAGTGAGTGGATTTATATGCAATAAGGCTCATTTATTATGGCCCTTCAACATCAAGAATGAATAGAAAAATGAGAGTGTGTCATCGGGAAATGGTTGAATAGTGTGTGGTATGTAGTGCGCTGTGATGAATGTGTATGTGTGTTGATGATATGTAACCTATAAATGAATGTGTGATGATGTATCCTAAAGTGTATATCACAATGAGACAAATAGAGGGAGTGGTGATGTAGCCTAAAGCGTGTACCACTACAATATGAAGGAATAGGTGACCATTTAGCCTATAGCGTATGTCACTAACCTAGTAATGTCACATGATATAAGGTCGAGTGATGAATGTTTGTGTATGATAAGGTCCATTTGATT
This sequence comes from Taxus wallichiana var. yunnanensis, assembly GCA_018340775.1. Classification (NCBI taxonomy): domain Eukaryota; kingdom Viridiplantae; phylum Streptophyta; class Pinopsida; order Cupressales; family Taxaceae; genus Taxus; species Taxus wallichiana. The sequence goes on from CM031241.1 coordinate 635,566,299, forward strand.
TGTAAACCCTCGACAATCAAGAATGGAACAAGGAACTAGAGTGTGTCATATGGTAGTGAGTGTAGTGCATAAAATATGTAGTATGTGCAATGATAAGAGATGACCATATGATGTGTAATATGTGTAAAATTCAATGTATAGCGTGTAATGTGAGATGTGTATATGGACTAAAAGTGTAAGGTGCACGTTATGTAGTATGTAGGATGAGTAGTATGTGATGCTAGACTCATAGACAATAGAAGTGTGACACATGTATGATGAAGATTAGTATGATGTATAGATGCACAAATGTTGAAATGATGTAGACTAAATGTAGAGTGCATGATGTAAAATTTAATACATATGATGCGATATGTGTGAAGAAATGCAATGTGCAACACCTATTGTGTAGTGTGTGGGGTTCATGTATAATTATAGCCCTCAATATTAAGTGTGAACTAAAGCAAAAGAGTGTGTCATCGGGTAATGATGATATAATAGTGTATCAAGGTGTGTAAGATCGCTCAAAGATATGAAATATGAAGCACAAAGTATAATAGTAGGAAATGATAGCCAATTGGTGATGCTAGATGGGGGAGAAGAATAAGTGTGATGCCCCCCAAATGCGTAAGAGATGGATATATATCCAGGCATGAAATAAAAATCATGTCATGGTGGCGGATGTGGAAATGTGTTAGGAGTAGTTGGTGTATCAAAGGAAGTTGTGGTAGTAAGAACAAATGGAAATTGCTTGTTTTGATGATGAGTATGTGAGATGGTGTAAACCTCGAGAGGAGATGTAGAAGGAACAAAAGAAATGAGCTGAGGGTGATATCTGAGGCCGAGTCTAGTGGATTATGTTGGAATGGAAAGAGGTTCTTTGACTCCTTTTGCATGTTTTCCTAATCCATTACCATTGAAACCGTAGTAGCATAGGTACCTATATCTAGGGCCATATTGTTTGAAGTTAGGAGGAGAGGTGGCCAAAGTATGGGCTTTAGGTGAATGATCAATAACGTTGTAATAAAAAAATGGAGAGGGATATGATAATGATTCATAAACCACACCTTGATATAAAAATTTAATATGCACATGAAGGGTTAAAGGGACCGCATTCATATCATGGATCCAAGGCCGTCTGAGGAGAAGATTGTAGTTAAGATTGTTAGGCATGACATGGAATGTGATGGAAAAATTGCATGGCCGAGAGTAATGGGAAGTGTGATTGTACCTAAGACTCGTTTAGGCATATTATCAAAGCCATGAATGCAAATGGATGATGGAGTTAAGGAGGCTTCAGATAGGCCAAGTTGCGTGAGGAACGTGAGATTACATATGTTAAGCCTAGATCCATTAACAAATAAATCATGTTTAACCCCTATGTTATTGATACATACTTGAATATAAAGGGGGGAATCATTACTTAAGATAGATGTAGACACCAAAATTGGGTCACACTCCCTTGACCCCTCATTAAATAATCAACTTGAACACACTCACCTAACCATGGCCCCTTGCACCCCACACTAATATTAATTTAATTAAATTAATCCATGTCCTCACAATATTTATTATTTAATTATCCTAATTAAGATAATTCCCACCCCACCACCTCACCTAGACACCTCACCTAGCCACCTCACCCTAAATCTATTCTTAGTATGTTGCCATAACTAACTAAGACCTAACTAAACCCTAAAAATCAATGCCTACATCCCCTCTAACCACATTCCCGCATAAGAAAAGGTAACTCCCGCTCTTTCCCGGATGAATAGAGAGATCTAGCGGAAATCATTGCCATGATCTCCTATTTTTAGTAAACCTAGGGAATCCTGCCTTAACCAACGCCGGTCACCCCTGAACCAACGTCGGTCAACCCCTGGAACCATCGTCGGTTACCTTTTATTCCCTTTGGTAACCTTATTTCAAGGTTGGCACATTCTAGAGAGTAAGAAAGGAGATCAAAGCTGTATGTAAGTGAAACAAGCATCCTTTTACGCATCCATACATCTAGAGCCATCACCAGGATCAAGCATGGAGTCATTGCATTCACGGAGCACTCCGAGAAATCACCACTACAGACCATACACATATTCTCGATCAACCTCCTCCACCACTCACCATCATATCCTTAACACAATAAGTATGGCCTTAACCAAGATGGTTTATTTCAGCTAGTAATCTTTATTACTCCCGTTATTAATCTATTATTTGCATGTGTATTGCTTCATCACCCACTTGCCTATGAACTCAAATATCCCTTCACCCATATCACCAAATCACCTATCCTCACCGATGTATACTTCTTTTGAGCATACTTAATACCTCTACGAGACCTCCCCATTCACTCTCCCAAACTTTATTTGACCTCATATCACCCCTACCATTTAATCTATTTTGAGTTTCTTTTACCCCGAGCATACCGACGTCGGTTATCCACAACCATCGTTGGTTCTACCTAAACAAGCATCGGTCACATTTATTCGACATCGGTCTCTATGTTTTACACCTTGACAAATAATGACCCAACAATCACCCTACTAGTTGACCTAAATAACCCAATCGACCACGACCGGCAGCTTCGAACCTTAACAAACACCTCACCTCTCGAGATCCAACTACACCTAATCATGTTGTGATTGGATTTGCTTATTATACTTGAATGAGATACCTAAATCATATCAACTACAATAGCAATTTGTTTATTTCTCACATTAACTTTTTTTAAACAATGGATTGACAAAATGCTAGAAGTATCACACTTCCTAACTAGCATACGCTAGGCAATCCACTGTCATATATCATTTAACTATCTTTTTGTGGTCTTGTTGTCTATTATAGGTAGTTCCTCCTAGCCAAAAGGAAGCTCTCACATTCATCTATGGATCAAGAAGTCATAACACATGCAACAACCATCAACCGACCAACATTTAACAGGTATTCCTCCTTGGCCCTTACCCTTATCTGTTTCGTCATTTCAAAAGGTAAAGAAAATGGTGAAACATTTTGGCATGCTCGGTGGGACCCATCAGGGGTTCTTTTGCATTTATTCATTCCTAGGTGAAATTTTTGTGTTTGTTTCCTTCAAAATCTTACACATTAATTTTTTTCTTTGGAATCATTCTCCTTCTTTCTATTGTCTAAAAACAATCATGTTTTTGGTGCTTTAAAAAGAACACATCTTCCTTTATTTTGCATTGCATTAGTGAAAGAGCATCCCTCTTCTTGTTCATCTCTTGTTACATTGAATATCACACTTTGATTTGGGTTTAAAACACTTGCATTGCATTCTGATTTGTTGCATTATTAGCTCACATTAAAACCGAGGGCAACCTATATGCTGGAAGTCATGCCCAGCTGATGGTTAACAAAAAGAATCATAGGAAGCACATTTTTCTCTCTCTCTCTCTCTCTTACCAAACTTGCACAAAATCAAATATACACATCTTTCTTAAACAATATCTTGCCCTGGAACATCTGTTAGTGATCACATGATCCGATTGGCAGGTACTCCCACTCATTTCTCCGTCCGAGTCATCATCTCGAGGATGACCCGCCTCACCATAACATACCCGAAACTTCTCCTTTTAGATATTCTTCTTCGTAGGATGCCTTCCCAACCAAAATTTTTGTTCTAAATACACGAGAGTCAATCCTAAATATCATAACCTAAACAAACATAAGAAAATTCACTGTTAGGATCGTGCTTTTTCTTAGCATTCTTCTTGGCTTGTGTTTTGAGGTGTGAGACTAGGATTCTCAATTTTCTTCTTCCTCGCACACTCCACCATCATAGTTGGAGTGTTATGACTTTGTATGAGTGTGCCAGGCCCCATCTCCTCATTCTCGGGATTCTGAGAGTTTTATTATTCACTTAATTTAATTCACTAAAACCAATTTTCTTCATTTCTTTCTAATTTCACAATCACCGACGTCGGCCCAAATGACCGTCACTGCGCGGTTCACATCTCGACCGTCGTTGGTTAAACCCTAACCGGTGTCATCTTCTGGATTTTTAGTTAATTTACCTAGAATAGCTTTCATCATTGTTTCGTTTTGTTTCTCGCCCTTAGGGCATCATCATATTTCTCCTGCTGTTGATACTTACTCATGTCATACACGCTTCCCAATACAAATCCAACATTCCTACTTCATTCTTTGAGACTGGTTTCTTCCATAATGACCGGTATCAGTTTCAGAAATCGTCATCGGTTTCCCTCAATCACATCACACGGCCAACTTGACCGTCATCGCTTGCCCTCAACCATTACCAACAAATTTAACCATTATCGATTATCTGTGTTTGATTTTTAAAATCTAGACATTGACCAGATTCACCTCCCGAACCCCATTATTCTCTGTTTTTATTGTTTTATGTGTCATTTACAGAATACAGTCTTACTAGGTCAGCACTTGTTCACATGGTGCTGACTCATAGCCAAACTAATGCCCTCATATTCCACGCTAGTCATTAACCACTCCCACCTAGTCCCTCACCGCCTTTTGTCCTGTCACCCATGGATCCAACCTTACCTACCACCATTGCTGCAGTGACGAAGAGTTTGCACGAATCCTTGATCAGAATCTCACGGCCTTACAGTTCTACCTTTCCCACTCTTCCACCTGAGACTCCTCTAGTCAATTGATATACGACATGCCTGTATCAATCTCCCCTGCCCTTATTCCTGTTGCTACATCAGCCCCTAATAATGTAATGTTACCCTCACCTGCTTCACCCCGGTAGTTTTGCAGCTAGGACCCATACCCGCCATGACCGTTGCATCTGCAGCTTTTCCTCGTGGTTGTCATATCATTTGTCCCCTTGTCAACCACCCATACCATAACACAATCCACACCCATTATCTCACAAATACCCATTGTAACACAAATGTCCGTGGTGTTAGTGACCCCTACTCCATTCCATAATCTCATCCTCTTTATCCCACAAACACGCCTCCAATCGCTACCGCAGTCACGATGACCATCCCACCTACATACACCTACTATCAACAACCCCTATCTCTTCTCGTCACCCATTCCTGATATGTGTCTTCTATGTCAGTTCCTTATTCTCAACCTCCCTATTAGGTTCAGTATCCTCCTCCTTATGCCACACAGAGGTGTCCCCATCACAACCTACCAATGATCCCATCAAGTTGATATGGAAAAGATGCAGATTCTAGAAGCATCGGTTTTCGGCTTGTGCAATTCCCTCACCTATGAGGAAATTTTTAATGAGCCTATTCACCTATCCATTCCCATTCGACCATACCCTGTACATTAGAAAATGCCAAAGTTCAACCTCTTCAATAGCAAAGAATATTCGCAACAACATTTACGGTCCTTTAAACACGAGTGTTACCCGATTTCCCACAACGACACTTTACTTTTGAGGACTTTCCCAATGTCCATGACAGGACCTACATTGGACTGGTACAGTGGACTACCAAGACACTCCATTTACTCATTCAATCAAGTAGCCCAAGATTTCCTAGATCACTTCTCCATCAACATTTTCAAGAAGGTTACCATGACAAATATTTATTCCACACGATAGTATGACGATGAGTCTATTACTGACTTCGTCACTCACTGGCGCAGCCTCATTAACTAGCTCACATTCCAATTACCTCAAACTGAGCTTATAGAACTATTTACTTGGGCATGTGCTAGACACATCTCACCAATCCTATAGGTGCAAAAAAATTTCACTTTTGACGAGACATTCACCATGGCATGAAAATTGGAAATTCATGCTATCAAAGAAAATAAGATTTAATTTTGTAACAAGAACATCGCGTTCAAATCAAATGATGCTTCTTCATCTTCGAAACCCCAAAACAACTATTCAAATACCAAAGGGTCTGCTAATGTTGTAGTTCTCAAAGCTGGTCCCCTCATCAATCAAACCCAGCCAAACCCCCTTCTAATCTCTCTCCTGTCCAAGCTTTCTAGTTCAGACAAGAACAACAAAAGTACACTTCCCTAGGAGAATATTATTCTTCTATTTTGGAAAAGCTTGTTAAAGTTGTTACCATTACCCTTCCACCTATAAAACCACATACTTGGTTTCGACCCTAAATGACCCATGCCCACGTGGTATAAGGAACACAACTTTTGTAACTATCATCATGTCAAAGGTCACAATGACAATAATTGCCTCATGTTCCTTCCATAGATGAAATATTAGCCCACACTCCCCTACCTACACCAAAATCTATTTCATCTACTCCTCTACCCATAGAGGAACCCCCTTCATGTTCCCCTTCACCAATGGATGAGCCTATAATCAACACGCCACCTTTGACCCCTCAAAATTCCAAGTAGTTGTCAATGGCACCTCTCCTACTCATAGAAGATGTAGGTCCACCGCCTACACCAATGCAAGGAGAGCCCACTTTGGCTAGCCCATCCTCTCCTCTACCCATGGAGGATACTATAGAAGTACCACCACCTGTAGACGACCATTCACCATTAGACCTTCAAGATCCCATTGATTTGCTTTCGGCTCTCTTACCCATAGAGTCCGAGGCTAGCCATTTCCTTGTATCTCAAACACATTTTACGGGGATTGCCACTCGGTCCATGTCAGCTCCGCTTACAACAATACCATTCTCACGCTTGGCTGATCACCTGGACTATGTCAATAGAGCCTTACTTTGGGGGCATCTTCTACTTCCTGTTTCAACACAAATGCAACTATCACTCGCTGACACCTCCACTATCTATCCAAAAATGTTTTGAGAAACCAAACCAAACACAACCAAAACTATTACAATACCTTCCACAACACCACTCATGGCCCAACTCAGACCTCTGCCCATTTCCCAACATGCATCTACACCCAAACCCATGCCTATATCATCTCCCTTGCCTAAACCTATCACTACCTTAGGGGTCATACCAACAACTAGCCTTACTCACCCACTCATCAAATTAGATTTAGCTACATCTTCTAAAACTAACACCAAACTTAACCCGGCCCCTAAAAAGAAGATCCAATATCCTAGGTCTCATACCCCAACCTCGCAAACCACCCTTATTACCTTCACCCCTTCTCGTCCATCCTAGGACCTCACCCTCGACTCCACAGCAAGAAACCGCCATCCATTGGTAAACCAAGAATGCAGAACCCATTTCCCCATCACGGACCTCTAATATACCCAAGAGACCCACATAACCTCCACCCTCACCCGTAACCTTCTTACCACCCATACCTCCAATACCGTCAATAACTTCTTCACTTCCCACGACACTTCCTTCTCTTTCACTCACGCCTCCTATCTAACCCACACCACCTACCTCCACAAAGACTCCTCAGTAACCCCTTGGGTAACCCGCCCTCTTCCATCATCCACTCTTCCTCCGCATCTCGTGCACCTGTATCACCTTTACCCAAGAAGATGCAACCTAAAGCCAAAAATCTGCTACCCTCCAATAAGGTAGTTAAACCAACTACACCTTCTATTGACAATTCATCTACCATGCCCCTACCCAAGCTAATGCGACCAACACCTAAGACCATGCCACACACCAAACTAGTACCCTAACCTACTCCCCTCTTGTAAAGACTCTTCCTACATAGTCAGCTATACCTGTACCCAAACCCACATTTACCTCCCATTATGATCCATTAGTAGGGTCCTACGCCAAAATCCTAACCAACCTCCTTAAAACTTCTGTCATCACATTACCACCTCTTAGACCTTACGACCCACTCAAACCCAAACCAAAAGGGTTTGACAAAACCAAAATTTGTGCCTACCATCATGTGCCAAGACACGATGTAGAGAATTGTAAGGCTTTGAAAATCATTCTTGTCCAATTGTGTCCTCCTGAAGAAAACTTTGACAATGATGATCTTCTTGATGAGGACCTCATTTCACCTTCACCAATTTCCATAGATCTTCACTCATTGCCTACTCAAATGACCAAAATCTCCACCCCCACAACTCTTAGATCCATCCCCGAGATTCGAAATTAACATGGTTCGTATAAGAGAGTTGGCCAAACCACCACCCAAATTCCAATGTGCCCTACTCATCTCACAAGGCTCGTATCCAACACTAGGGTTTTGTCCCTCTTGCTGCTATACCTTCCATGACACACCCTCTTCATCCACCTCCCCTCAAATTAACATGATCAACATTGCCACCCGTGCTCAGAAAGACAAGGGCAAGGAGAAATCAAGTGGCCCATCAACCAACCCGGTACCAAACATACCATCCACACCCACACCCAAATTCATCATTCAAGGTCCTGCATATCCCATTTCTAACGGGGTCACACATCACACAATGCTAAAACAACTACACCAATCCCCCCTCAAAATGTCTTTATATGACCTCATCCAGACCTCGAGTCACATCGTCAAGCCCTCATGGAGGTCCTTCAATCTATCAAAGTCTTACCAAATTCCCCACACCCGTAGCCTCCATCGTTACCCCTCACCACGTAGCCTCTCTCACTAGGTCTTTGCCTTCCTCTACACCTTCACCCAATCACCAAATAGCCACCTCGGTTTTGCGATGAAGAGATCACTCCTTCCAATCTGGATGACCCCGACGCTTCTTTTCATCTCCATCTTTATCGATAATACATGCATACAATGCGTTATGATCGATGGTGGCGCTAAGCATTAACATCATCTCCTCCCATGCGTATGACCAAATGCAAATAAATTCACATTGCATGCATAGTAAACCTATTATGTTGTGTTCCTTCAATGACGCCATGACCTCTACATTGGGTACCATTGTTCTCCATGTTTGCGTAGGCCCTTGCACCGTCTCGAAACTTTTCTATGTCCTAGAAGGGGAGTTCCAGTATAACTTACTGCTTGGCTGACCTTGGATCCATGATATTGGTTGTGTCCCTTTGACGTTACATCGATGCCTCAAATTTTAACATGAGGGACATAATTACACCATCCTTGTCGAACCCTCACCTTTCAAGACCTATAACATGTTATATCAACCCAATGATGTGCTTGTATCGATTAAGGCATCTGCCATCAAAACCACTTCACCTCCACCCACGAGCCCATCCACTAAAATTACCACTAATTCTATTTCGTCTAACCTTGCTATCCCTACTACAGTTATAGCCTCTACCGCTAGCACCCATGTCTCCCCTTCATCTAGCGAGCCATCTATACCTGCTACCCACATACCAACTACCTCACCTAGTCACCTCACCCTAAATCTATTCTTAGTATGTTTCCATAACTATCTAAGACCTAACTAAACCCTAAAAATAAATGCCTACATCCCCTCTAACCACATTCATGCTTAAGAAAAGGTAACTTCCGCTCTTGCCCGGATGAATAGAGAGATCTGGAAGAAATCATTACCATGATCTCCTATTTTTAATAAACCTAGGGAATCCTACTTTAACCGATGATGGTGACCCCTAAACCGACGCGTCGGACAACCTAGAACCATCGTCGGTTACCTTTTATTCCCTTTGGTAACCTTATTTCAAGGTTTGCACATTCTAAGAGTAAGGAAGGAGAGAAGAGCTGCATGCAAAAAAACAAGCATCCTTTTATGCATCCAGACATCCAGAGCCATCACCAGGATCAAGCATAGAGCCATTGCATTCATAGGAGCACTCCGGGAAATCACCGCTACATGACAATACACGTATTCTTCGATCAACCACCTCCACCACTTAGCCATTAGATCCTTAACACAATAAGTATGGCCCTAACCAGTATGGTTTATTTCAGTTAGTAATCTTTATTACTTCATTATTAATCTATTATTTGTATGTTTATTTCTTTCACCCACTTGCATGTGAATTCAAATATCCCTTCACCCATATCGTCAAATCACATATCCTCACATGTGGTATACTTCTAAGCATACCTAAGACCTCTACTGAGACCTCCCCATTCACTCTCCCAAACTTTATTTGACCTCGATCACCCCTTCCATTTAATCTATTTTGAGTTTCTTTTACCCCAAACATACTAACGTCGGTTATCCACAACCGTCATCGGTTCTACCTAAACCGGCATCAGTCACATTTAGTCGATGTCAGTCTTTGTTTTTACACCTTAACCAAGAACAAACCCAATAATCACCCTACCAGTTGACCTAAATAACCCGCACTTAGACCCCGACCAACCTTAAACCTTAATAGACAATCTAACTATAGCCTAGCCTATTGTGATTGGATTTTCTTATTAGTACTTGAATGAGATACCTAAATCATATCAACTACAATAGGACTTTTTTATTTCTCACATTAACTTGTTTTAAACAAAGAGATTGACAGCTGTCTCAGGAAGCATCACACTTCCTTAACTAGCATATGCTAGGTAGTCCACTATCATATATCATTTAACTATATTTTTTTGGTCTTGTTGTCTATTACAAGTAGTTCCTCCTAGCCAAAAGGTAGCTATCACATTTAGTCATGGATCAAGAAGTCAAAACACACGCAAAACCATCAACCGACTAACATTTAATAGGTATTCCTCCTTGAACCTTACTCTTATATGTTTCTTCATTTTGAAAAGGTAAAGAAAATGGTGAAACAATGGAATGAAAATTAATTTCAAATCTGATGTAAATGTGATATGCTCTTCATTGATAGATAAAGTAGTAGTGAACCTATGGTATAGATATTTGGGAGAGGTGTGAGGATGAATATAAGTGTTAGCCAAAAATATCTTGAGTTTATTTTGACAATCAGGATTATCATGCAAAAAGGCATGGAGAGAGACCTCCATGGTGAAAGGACCCTAAGATAATGAGGTGGAGAAGAAGAGAGGATCCAAGAGTGCTCAAATGATGGGTTCACCAAAAATGATTAATGAAGTTTGTAATTATCACTAATTCTATAGTTAATATAACATTAAGGACATCGATAAATAACAGATGAATGTATAAAGAAAATGACCCAAACAACTAAGAAAGTAGATATGTGAAACCCTAAAGTGTAAAGAGAGTTAGAAAGAACTCAGTTTATTCAAAGAGCTTTCTAGAATGTGTCACAGAGATGGCTAGATAAACAGGAGGAGGAAACGACTATGCCGAAGTCTAGAAAAGTGTAGATCTAGGAAATATGAGTGGACTGGGACATCTGGATAGGTACAAGCATGCTGTTGGCACCCTATTCCGAAATATGGGTTCCCTAGTCTGTGAAAAATATTTTTAACCTTCCTCTGAGGTGTTGTTTGATGGTTTCCTTCTTTCGCTTCCTATCGCACTAAATTTTTGCATTAAGTTGAATGTCATTGGTAATCAGTGATGAATAAAAGACTTGCAAAACCCCAAGACAAGTATCAAACCCTAAAAATAAATATGCATATGAAGGGGTCGATTGACCTCAGCTACCACAATGGTGGACTTACTAATTAAGTGTTGCACTACATCTTATACCCGATATAGTTCTAGTGTGTGTGTGTGCAATCATGCCCTAGGTGATCTTGTGTCAATCACACTTTGTGAAAGTAAAGTGAAATAAATGTGTAGAAAATGTAATAGAATGGTGGATGGAATATAATAAACATCCCTCCTATATAGTTTGATATAGATGAGCCATCCTTGTTCCTTTTGGTGGAGCTAGATGGATGCAAATGGAGCCTTTGATGGATGCAACTTTAGGTGATGATAGCGGTGCTTAGTTTTTGGTCCGTCATTATGGTTTGATAACTTTATATTTATATGGTTCTCTTATTCTATTTTCATAATTAGCTACAAAAAGGCCAACCACCAAAAAGATAAGAAGCTCAAACAGTCAGAAAATGTCAAAAAAATGGCGAGAAAGTGTAGAAAGGCTCAGGGTGCCAACAGGGCACCCCAAGATTGGGATGGATGCCCGACCAAAGGTAAACCGATTCCAAACGACAAAAAAAAAAAGCGAGAAATTATGTGTTGAAGGTCAGCAGTGACAATAAAAATCAAAGTAAAATGGCCAAAAGACATGGGTTGATTAGTACTTTCTTCACTCAAAAACCATATGAATAGTAGTATGAGACCGGGACTAAATAATGTCTAAAGTGCATGATTTTGTGACTACATAGATTGATATGACCATTTCAAGAAAGATGGGATAAACTAAAATAAATATGGCAGTAGTCCTAGAAACACATTGGTGGATAAACATAACACAACCTCAACGGATGTAATGTTAATCTCCTGCGTGCACTGTGAGTCGAAAATATCACTTTAGTAAGGAAGGAATCCAATGGGAATCTACTTGTATGGATGTACAAGTTGTGAGACCAATGGTCAAAAGGTATACATCAAAATCATGTGCAAGAAATGTGAGTATGGTCAATATAATGGTCTAATAGAATTTTGGAAAACAAAGCAGGGTAAAAGAGTATGCAATGTCCTTTAAATATAAGGAGGTGAGAAATTATGCATCCTAGTGGAAAAAAAGGTAAAAATGGTCACAAAAGTGGACTTAAGGTGAGATATAGTGCCACGAGAGGTAACACAGAGAGATGTCCACTAAGTGGGCGTCTGGATATGAGGAAGGATGTGCTACAAGATATGTAGATACACGAAAATAAAAATAAGCTATGTAAGGCAAGGTATGGTATGTTAAGGTTTATACATAAGTACGAAGTGGAAGAAAAATAATTTGGATAAGTATATTTGAAGAGGCAAGATGAAGGATGAAAAAAAGGAGTTTGGGTATATGACGATTGATGTGGTTGCCAACAATTGGACTAGTCGACATAAATTGAGGCCTATCACTGATGTACAAACATTTGGATGATATGTGTATATATATGATTTTTTTGTGTCTCATATGTGTTGTGATATGTGGATGAGTAGATTAGATGTATGTGTTAATTTTATGTTTTGATGTGAAATGGATTATGATTATGTTATGTTGAGTAGTTTATGGATGTGAAAATGATTTAATGGATATAGATGTTAATTTAGGTATTGATGTGATGTATTGATTAGTTTATACAGAGATGATGTGTTGATTGGATTAGATGTGGAATTGATGTGATGGATTTAGATGTTAGACTAGATATGAAAATGATGTGATGGATTTTCCATGTGGCATATTTGGATTAGATAGTTTTTTTATTTGGTCTAGACGTAGATGTGTTAATTGGATTGGATATGAGATGAGATGTTGTTATGAACTATGTTTAAATGGATTAAATATATATATAAGTAGTTTTTTAATTTTGGATGTATAAATTTTATGTGATATGTTGATTTGTCATGGGCTCATGGGTAGAGCATGTACATGGATCATGGTTAGGCTATATTAATTAGATTATGAATGTGTATACAGGGATGATGCGATGGAGATAGGTGTAGATTTAGGATACATTTGAGATGTGGATTTCATTTAGATTTAGATATTGGATGTGCTATGAGAACATACATGTGAGAGATTATAACATAGATCGAATAGAAATGTGTGTTCAATGTGGGTGAGTATGATACGATGTGATAACAAAAATGGTTAGATTAAAAGGTATGAACAGAGCACGGCTCTTGTTAGGTTGATCCAAGTATCATATTAAGGAGTACCTTTAGAATAGATTCTTTGAGACTAGATTGGAGGTAAAACGTGATAAGGAACATGAACAAAGCAATGCACTTGCAGCCATATGGCATGTGTTAACACATAACTAACAATAGTTAGTCACATATAAGATCGTGAGGAAAAGATGTAAGGTGTGCTTATATGCCTGTTGTAGACATGAAAAGGGGTTTATGTGTAGTTTTTATGGGGGAAATAATTTCTCCTTGGGTGGTTGTCCTAGGTGTATGCCTCATTTCATTTCATTATTGCACAAACCGATTAATGCAGGAAGTTTTCTTTTGATGGGAAATATGATCAATGCAAGAAACTTTCTTAGGATGCATGATTTTGTATTGATGCATTTTACTTTTGATATTTTCAAGGCTAATCAATATGGTAAGCCTTTACTACCATGCTATAATACAATATCCATCCTTGGAGGGAGTGGCCTACAATTATGGATTTCTTATTTGGATTTTTGACTTTTCATTTTATGTGGCGGATAAAATAAATGATATTTACCCTTTAGGGATCAGTCATACTTTTGATAATATTTACCTTATTTTAACAAATCTCATTCAAGGGAGTAGTTTGAATTCTAGATAATATATCTTTGATTTGATGGATGTCCTTTGAGGGAAAAGTTTGTATGAGCATCCATAATTTTACTAATAGATTTTGGAACTTCTACGAAATCCTTGGCATTGATGTTTGTATGATCAACATGTATACTCTAAGGTAGAAGGAATTACATATGTCTTTAATGTGAGCCCTAAATTGATCGTCATATATGTTTGAATATTCTTCATTTATCTATCAAGGGCATTGGGGTTCTTAAGGAGGGAAAATTTAGGGCATGTCGATTCCACATATTACATCTAACAAATAAGAAGCCATAACAAATAATTTCTTGTTTATAACACAAGCATCCCTTTTGAAACTAAATTGGTTTAGATTGCATGTCCTAAGTAAGGGATTTTTCTATCACCAATGATCATGGATAGGAGAGGGATCCAGGAAACATTTAGTTTGGTGATGGAGGGGTTTCCATTCAAGCGGTTCATTAAGGTCATGTCAATTCTCACCCTGAGTCCGAATCTTTGGATGAGTATGTTATTTAGACCTTCATCAACCATATTATCAATGGATATTTTTCCCAATTTCGTAAAATGGTCCTTACTTGGCGTGTGTTCATCCATGATTTAATGGTGCTAGAATTATCAATAGTATCATCCTCGAAACTTTTAATAGACATTGAAACACATAACCAATAATGAAATTTACCGTATTCGATTTACTTTAGAAGCTTAACATATAATCTTTTTCCTTAATGTGAATAATAATAAGAGAGAATAAACTTGGGTATGGGAATACCTATAGTTTTATTAAAATTTAGTGCATTCTTGTCTTTTTTCAATTCCCTAATGTCATTGGCCCTTTGAACTTGACCAAGATACATCCATGCTTCATCAATGGCATCCACTAAAGTTATCTCCCTCTAGATTTTCAAAAATATAATGGAATAACAAGGAAAGTCATGGTCCATGATGCAAGTTTAAAATCAAATCTCTCACTATTCTTTGGTTGATGTACAAGTAAAGAAAATAATCCACGTTTGATTTTTTTGATTCACCTACCATTTCTCCAAAGAATTATCTTTTATAATTTTTGTAAATTTTTCAATGACTCATCTCTCTACGACTAAACACTGAAATTCAAATTCTATAAATGACCTTTGAATTTTGGTGCTTGGTGAATGGATTTGATGAATGTATCACTTTTAGATTGAAAAAAATTTCATCTCAAATTGGTGTTTTATGCATTAATGGTGCAAAATACATGACTTGATGTTTTTCATTTTGGGAATTTTGATTTTTGAAATGTTATCCTTTGAATTTCCCCATACACTTACACATGTCTGAATTTATAGTCTGTCATCACCAATTCGGCACTATGATAATTCTTCACCGGGAACTCCTCGTGCTATGATTATTTACTAATGCACAGCCTTTAGTTTGGTGGATGTAATCTGGAAACACAACAACAAACATAACACAAGAATACCATCGACTATGATAAGAAGGAATGATGATAAATCTGAAATATCAGAGTAAATTATAATATTAACATGAAATTGTTACAATCTCACCCATGAGGTACTTCAAGTGTTATTGACTTCACTTTCCTTCCACCAATACTATGGGAGAAACTTTACAATTACACCTCTTAATGGCTTCTTCAACACACCTTTAAACTGATGGCTTCCTTTACACACTTCATACAATATGACTCACTACTTCCTTCTATGCTAAATGAGGGGGATAGCCTCTTTATTTATAGAATTCTAGGCTTATCCATCTTATCTCTAAGATAGGATAAGAAATCCACTCCTGACGAATCATATTCCATACCTTAACTCTTATCCGTACATGTAAGCTTATCTTTTAAGATAAGATAAACCTTATCATTTCACATGGGTTCCACATTTTTAGACTTTTTACAAATAAAATATACAAAATATTTATGACCTCACTCCTTGTCCAATATAATATTTCTAATTCCTAATCATGTAGACCCTACTTCTCTACTTACCCCAACTTTGACATTTTAACATTACTGGACCACTTACGACAACTATTTACTTTTTACCACAACATTCCTATTGTACTTTTGACTATTTCCGTACTATACATTATTGGCGTCAGATCGGGCAAAGGCTGCTTATCTTCTATCGGACACTACTACTAATTATACTTAACAACATCCTATTCCTAATACATACATTAATGAAATAGAAATTACGGAGGAAAATTTTAGTGTCGACATCTTCCCCCTTCCTAGCTTCTACTCCGTCCCTGAGTAGACTATTTTGGTGCTTGGAAAATCTTCAACTTGTCGTGGTTGACCCATTTCGTAATGGGAGTGCCATCCAATTCCTCCAGTCGGTACGTACCATTTTCATGCACAGCTGCTATTTTGTAGGGCCCCATCCATTTTGGAAGAAATTTTCTCTGTCTTCTTTTTTTGTATCTGGAATCATATACTAGAACCAAGTCATTCACATGAAATGGAGACCACCAGATCTTTTGATCAAAGTATTCCTTCTGCTTCATTTTCTTCTTATAGCTTGTATCCTTAGCTATTTCCCTCATTTCCTCTAGCAAATGAAGATGTACCAACCTTTCTTTTACTGAATCACTTTCATCCATTCTTTCATTTTCCATTACTCTAACTATGGGAATATCAAACTCAATAGGAAGAACTGGATCAATGCCATAAGCCAACTGAAATGGGGAGTATCCTGTTGTTGACTTTGATGTTGCCCTATATGCCCACAATGCTGCATGAATCCTCTTATCCCATTTATGTACCTGCAAGGCTGCATCTTTTGCTAGAATTTGACACAACACAAAATTTGTTTGTTCCACCTGTCCATTTGTGCTTGGCTTGTATGTTGTTGCCTTCCTGTGCTTAATAGAAAACTTATTGACTAGGGCTTCTACCACCTCATTAATGAAGTGGCTTCTTTGATCTGTTACAATTTCTAATGGACAACCAAATCTAGTGACAATGCATTCATATATGAACCTTGCCACTTCATCCATGGAAGTTGTTTTCAATGGCCTAGCTTCAACCCACTTGGTTAAATAATCTGTGGCAACTACAATATACTTATTTTGGCGTGAGGTAGTTGGAAGTGGACCTAAAATGTCTATTCCCCACTTTTCAAAGGGACCAAGTGGAAGAATAGGGCATAATGGAGCTAATGAAGTCTTACGGTTACCATGTGTTTGAAAAATATCACGTCTTACAATAATTATAACAATCTTTAAAAAGAGTGGGCCAGTGATAACCTGCATCCAAGATCCTTCTTGTTGTAAGTTGTCCAGAGAAGTGCCCTCCACATGTACCATTGTGGAATTCTTCTAGCAGCTCCTTCCCTTGATCACGTCCAACTGCCCTCTTGTACTGTCCATCAGGTCCTATTCGAAATAATACTCCATGTAGAATAGAATATGGATGACTGGCTTGAGTAATCTTTCTCTTAGTCTTTGCATTAGCACCATCAGGAAACTTAAATTCATTCAGATAATTCCAAATATCTATGTATTCACTAGGGATTGTGTCAAGGGATAACAATGCTGCATCGGGGAAATCATCATCATCACAAGATGATCCTAAACCATCATAGGCTCGAGAGAGTGCATCTGCATTGACATGCTTCTTTCCTAGCCTATCTATAATATCAAATTCAAATTCTTGTAGCAAAATTATCCATCTTGCTATCCTCCCTGATGGGTTAGGCTTATTTACAATATATTTTAGAGCCTGATGATCTATTACAACTAGAAGTTTTTACCTCTAGCAAGTAATTCCTAAACTTCTTTACAAAAAAATGATAGCTAGATCCTCTTTTCGATAATATAATTTACCTCAAAGATGCTTTGCTCATTTGTCTCGCTCCCAAAGTAAATTAGATGTTCATTCCCATTTTCATCCTTTTGGCTCAAAGTACTTCCTAGTGCTGCATCCGAGGCATCGTAGCAGTACATAATGAATGGCTTGCTCCAACTGGATTCTTTAAAACAGTGAAGACACTAGGGCTTCCTTCAAACTTGTCCAAAAGCTTCATGCGCCTTATTTCCCGGTTCATAAGTAACATCTTTCTTTAAGAATCAAGGTTAGTGGTCATGCAATCTTTGAGAAATTCTTGATGAACCTTCTATAGTACCCCACATGGCCTAAAAATGATCTCAACTTACTTCTATTCATAGGAAATGGTAACTCTTTGATTTTTGAAACTTTATCGATCGCACCAATACCATCTCTCTGGATACAACATGCCCTAACAAAACGCCTTTAGAACATCCAAAGACACACTTTATAGGGTTTAGTGAGGCTTGTGCTTCATCTAACCTTTGAAATGTTGTCTCCATTTGGTGCAGTAGTCTAATTTGCTCCCATAGATGCAAAAATCATCCGAAAATACTCGATGAAGGTCCCAATGTAGGGTTCGAACACCCTATTCATCAAACGCTGGAATGTTTCCTGAGCATTACACAACCCAAAAGGCATAACTCTATAAGAAAACATTCCCAAGGAGTGGTGAACGTGGTCTTCACTGATCTTTCTCTCGCTATACGAACTTGGTTGTAGAGCTACTATATCCATCAAAAAACTATAGCACTCTGCGGCTAGCTACTTTGTCCAAGATCTGATCTCAAAATGGAAGAGGGTAATGATCCTTCTTTGTTGCCTTATTGAGCTTCCTGTAATCAACACAAATGCGTAGCTTCCCATTATTTTTGATTGAGATCACAATGGGAGAAACCCATTCTCGAATTCTCCACAGAAAATATGAATCCCGCATCAAGAAACTTATCTATTTCTTCTTTTACAGTCCTTGGAAAAATTAGGATTCATTCTATATGGCATTTGCTTTATGGGCTTAAGACCATCTACCACTCAATAGAATGTTCTACCCAACTTACTTGACGGAGTTCCTTGTAATCAAAAGTGAATATGTGTATGTACCTTCGAAAGAGCCGGAGGTAGGATTCCTTCTCACTCCCCATCACAAAGATCACCAATTTTTATTTGTTGGAGACGATCATCAACTTCTTCTTCGATAATTTTATGGGGTCCCGATTCGGTGTGACTAGAAGGATATCCATGACTCAAAACATCAACCTCACTTTCTTCATCTTCGGTGTCCACTTCACCGGTACTAGAGTAATCGAGAGGATGTCTAATCATCATTTTCATCACTTGAATCCACAAGTTCTACTTTATGATGCCGATGGATCACGTTTATCTTCACCCTCTCTCTACCACGTTCAAGTGTCATGAAACCTTCATTCCAAAGAGTTTCTTGCATGAACTCTCCTTAGCCATGGTCTTCCCAAAGACATTGGGTACACAACAAGATACCATTTTTCATCACCTCGAAAGTCTACCACACATACAACACCCATAATAGATATTGCCACATTTGAAACTACACCTTTTGGTTTAGTTTTTCCCTTATTTAATGACCTTAACATAAGTGTTGAAGGGCGATCAATTTTTAAACCCAACATATTCATTACAGACTCGGTCATTACATTAACTGCAGCACCTCCATCAACTAAGACATCATGAATTGAAATACCATTACATAATACCTCACCAGGAGCATAGGGATCTGTCTCTCGCCTCCAAAACAGGGACCTCAACCTCCTTCCTTCATCGAGCATTGAGTCCACTTTGCAGCCTCCCGTCTCTTCTCGAAGACATAGCCAAGAGTTGACCATATGTAATATTTGTAGGCCTTTTGACAGATCTTCTAAGATGGAGTATGGTCCTTGTCCCGTGAAATCGTAAAATCCCGCACACCCAACTTTCTTCTCCTATGTCTCTTACTAGTTTCTCCTTTCATCTTCTTAGGATCATTTCCATCTTGGTTATCTTTTTCTTTCTTTCTTTTTGTTACAAACACATCTACTTCATTATTTATTCTCTTATCTACTATATCAAAAGAATTCACAGTGCTTTTCCTTTATCATTATCTCTTGTACCATATGTAGAAGCTCTATCTGACAATTATACTTATAATGACCCTTTTTATAACAACCATAACAAACAACTTCGTAAATATTTCTTTTGGACCTCTATCTCCTCCCCGAGAACTAAATTATTTTCCTTGAAGAAGATTAATAGTTAATCTCGACCCATCTTTTGAGCAAATCTTCATACTCAAGTAGATGTACTAGGAGAAATATTTGTGCTCACCGGGAGTGGTTGTGGATTCTGACCAAAGGTGCCGGTGTAGGCTCTACTTTAGCAACAATTTCTTTGGGCTCCTCTTCCATGCTTTCTTCTTGCCTTCTTGCAATCTCCTTTGCTTGTTCAATGGTAGTCAAGGCGGTCATACTTCACTCATTTTCTGATCTCGCTTCATCCCAAGAATGAAGTGCTTACAAAGGAGATTATCCATGCCATTCATCAACCCATCCGCTAATCCTTCATTCTCGATCTGGGTATCAAGCTTCCTCCTTAGCTCTAGAACACGAGCATGATAATCCCTTATCTTCTCCTTCTCTCCTTGGGATAGCTTTGTGATCTTGATCATGAGATCTGCATATTTCTATTGTTCACCAAATTCTTCAAGAAAACTTTCAGTTAATAAATCCCATGAATTTTTCACATTTTCACCTAGTGTTTCAAACCACCTAAGTGTTGAACCATCCAAAAAGGTAGGAAAAAATTCAGTCCATTGTTCCCTTCTTATAAGGCCATTACAAATACAAGATCGTTTAAACTCTTGAATGAAAGAGGAAGCATCTTCATTAGATTGGGCTGAAAAAACAAGAATCTTCCCCATTTCTAAAAGTAACCACCGTAAAATACCAACCCACAAGTACAATCAACAAAACGTATGTGCACAAATAATTGGAATCACCGTAATAGAAAGTGACTTTACACTTTCTACGCTTTTAGAAAAAATGACCATGGTAACTATGGTAAAACTTGACTTATCATGTAAAAACCGACTTTACTTGTGGTAAACACTATTCACAAGAAAAAGTGAAGTTATCATGGTAAATACTATTCACGGTAAAAAGTGACTTTACTGTGATAAATACTATTCACATCAAAAATGAATTTACCATGGTAACTACTATTCACCACAAAATGACTTTACCATGGTAACTACTATGCATAGTAAAAATAAGGTTACCCTCCAATTGATTTTTGACTAAGTGGGAATATCTCTCCAGAAAATCCACCAATGAGGAATGGTCCCGGCAACGGTACCAAAATGTCATCACCAATCCGGCACTATGATAATTCTTCACCGGAACTCCTCGTGCTATGATTATTTACTAATGCATAGCCTTTAGTTTGGTGGATGTAATCTGGAAACACAACAACAAACATAACACAAGAATACCATCGACTATGATAAGAAGGAATGATGATAAATCTGAAATATCGTAGAAAATTATAATATTAACATGAAATTGTTACAATCTCACCCATGAGGTACTTCAAGTGTTATTGACTTCACTTGCCTTCCACCAATACTATGGGAGAAACTTTACAATTACACCTCTTAATGACTTCTTCAACACACCTTTAAACCGATGGCTTCCTTTACACACTTCATACAATATTTCTCACTACTTCCTTCTATGCTAAATGAGGGGGTAGCCTCTTTATTTATAGAATTCTAGGCTTATCCATCTTATCTCTAAGATAGGATAAGAAATCCACTCGACGAATCATATTTCATACCTTAACTCTTATCTCGTACATGTAAGCTTATCTTTTAAGATAAGATAAACCTTATCATTTCACATGGGTTCCACATTTTTAGACTTTTTACAAATAAAATATACAAAATATTTATGGCCTCACTCCTTGTCCAATATAATATTTCTAATTCCTAATCATGTAGACCCTACTTCTCTACTTACCCCAACTTTGACATTTTAACATTACTTTGGACCACTTACGACAACTATTTACTTTTTACCACAACATTCCTATTGTACTTTTGACTATTTACATACTATACATTATCAAGCAAGGGCGTCAGATCGGGCAAAGTGTCGTTATCTTCTATCGGACGCTACTACTAATTATACTTAACAACATCATATTCCTAATACATACATTAATGAAATAGAAATTACGGAGGAAAATTTTAGTGTCGACAAGTCATAGTTGTCAACCTTAATCAGCCACTTGTTTTTAGATGTCATGTGTATGTCATACAATGAACAATGTATACTACTAAAATAATCTCTTTATTTTATGACTACAAAAATGTATTTTAGTTTGTCTTTATCTCGTATTTATAAAGTGTAATCCCTCACAACTATGAATTGTGATGTACGAGCTTTGTATTTTGGTCTCTCATATTTGCTCTAGTTTTGAGTTTTGAATTCGACATCCTTTAAGTGTAAATTTTAAACCCTTGCACTTATGAAGTGCTAGTCTCAAATTCTCACATCTATGAGGTGTGAGCCTTTTCTCTGCTTGACTATGATAAAAAGTGAAATTCAAAGTCAATAAAACTCTTAAGAACAAATTCTCACAAATGTGAAGTGTGAGGTATCACTTTGGAAACTACAAGACAAAGATAGTGTGAATACTATAGAAAAATTAAGTGTTGGCAAAAAACAAATTCAAAATGTGAGAAATTCAAACAATTGTGATAACTAAAAGTTTTCCATGGTGCAAAGAAAATATAAGTTCCAAGTGTGATGCAAACTTTGAAGTGTGAGTGTGAGGATTAGAAAATAAACAAGTATGAATTCTTGTAACTATGAAGTACGAGTACCAAATCTTTCAAATTTTAAGGACCAAATAAATATTAAGCATAAAAACTTAATCTTTTAGTGTGAGTACTAAGAAACTTCAAAATGAGAGTATTAAACAAGGACTTAAGAAAGATAAGGAATATTTTCAAAGGTAAAATGTAAGTATCTAAGTATTACCATCTATTTCTAAAGCAAAGAGGGTCCATATTTTAAAAGGAAACCATTTTGAAAATGAGGGTGTTAAGCAATAACAAGAATGACATTCATAGAACATGACATCATGATCAATTTTAAAAAT
Organism: Taxus wallichiana var. yunnanensis; assembly: GCA_018340775.1. Lineage (NCBI taxonomy): Eukaryota > Viridiplantae > Streptophyta > Pinopsida > Cupressales > Taxaceae > Taxus > Taxus wallichiana. The sequence continues at coordinate 635,589,396 of CM031241.1, forward strand.
AAGTATCTTAAACTAGGTCATTTTGTGGATAATTTAAAAGTGGTTATCCACTTGTAAAAAGTATAAAACTAAATTGAAATCATTCAATGGGAAGTTGATCTACAATCTTATCTAGACCAATGATCAAAAAATAAATTCTAATAAAAAAACAACTATAAAATAAATATTTTGGTTTCGATGTGAAATCAAACCATTTTGAATAAATTTGAAATTCGGGTATCTAGAAGTTGGAAATCAAATCGAAAGAAATCCATGAACTTAACTAAGTTAATTTCATTGATAATAATGTCATGTGTATACATGCCTTTATGAGGAAACAATGGCATGCAAGTATCAATAAATAAAATTCCCTTTTACATACTATGGTAACTTTTTATTCTCGAGCCAAAGAATTCTAGAGACAAAATTTACTATAAAATGATCAAACAAATGTTTTAGTTTAGTTAAACATCAAAAAAGTGATTTAGTTTTTGTTAAATTGGGTAACATAATTGTTAAAAGAAAGGAAAAAATATTTTTCTATAATCACAACTAATCCATGTTATTTATAGCCACACCTCCATGTTGTTGAGTAAATTACATTAGAGTAATTAGTTAATGCACCATTTTTACTTTTACCTTAATTTAATTGTTATATTGTTGTTATATAGTTATGAAAAATTATTTTTTTCTTGTTGGGAATAATATTCTTATAGATTTTATTTGGCTACTTATGTGATTGTTATAACTATATAACCATTTGGTTATATTTTTAATGGTTGTTACTTTTGTAGTTGTTACACAATATCTATAAGTATTGAGCTTACTCAATTGCTTGTAACCTAGAGTTTTCATATCAATAACATCTCTTATGAATTATCCTAATTCTACATTGACATTTGGTATCGAGCTCATGATTCTAAACTTGTGAGGAGCAATATTGGGATCTTTAGAGGGTTTCGTGAGATATTGTAGAAGTTTGAACAAGGTGGAGCCATTGCATCCCATGCGTCTTCACAAAACTTAACCCTATTTCCATGTACTCACTAAAAGATGCACAAAATAGGTAGCTTGAATGCCAATTTGCAACATATTCAAGTGAATTTAGACCCGTATCCTCTCCAAGCATCAAAACTTTAATCAATAAACAAATAAAAGATCAAATCTGGAAAGTATGGAAAAAATTTCCTAAGAGGATCATCCAAAATCTCAAAAGAAATGCAAACAGAGGTGCTTCTTTATTGGCTTAATTTTTTTATGCAACTTTTATCGTAAAGGTTTATTTATTTTCATATAAATTAGGGCCAAGCATAGATATTTTTAAGTTAATATAAAAAAATCCTTAGAAAATTTAAATGTTTCTTATAGTTGCCCAAAAATACAAGTAATTCATATCTCAAAAACTAGGTGGATTCAAAAGTTGAAACTTTGGAACATTAATTCCTCTTAAAAATCATGTTTTTAACGTTTCTGTCTTTTACCGTAAAATTTATAGTTAATTATGTATCGGACAAACCAGAAGGAGTTAGGACTTGAAATTTTGAGAGAATTCATAAAATCATGTAATTATAAAACCCTTTTAAGTAAATTTCTACAGATCCTATATTTTTTTAGATACAAAGCAATAGTAAAAATGATTTTTATATTTTAAAGCCCTGAAATCACATTTAATTGATTTCTTGCAAACCGTGAAAGCCCAGAAGTTGAAATTTTACAAAATTTTTGAAATTCCATTAAAAATTATGTATAAATTATAGTACTTTGAATTATAATAAAAATATATTTGTTAAGGTTTTGTGATTTTTCTAAGCATAAACAAGCTAATCAAAAACTTCAACAATAGAAGCGATGTTATGACCCGAGTCTTCATCATGGTTGCAAATAATCCTATATTTTTTCTTCCAAATTATCATCTCCTAAGAGGAGATAGCTATATAGCATGGAAGACTAAAATCAAAACACAACTCAATTTTGAAGACATATGGCCTATTGTGGAAGGCTCTTTCACTAGACCAAATGTAGATGTTGTTGCACAATATCATCTTGATCAAGCTAATTAGAAGACCAAGATGATAAAATTTTTTACAGTCTTAGATGATGTGAAACCACACATTAGAGATCTAAAAATGACTAAAGAAGTGTATGATAAATTGATTACAATCTACATGGCTAAGGACAGAACACCATTCTCGACTTGTAAAGTTAAATTTAGTCTCAAACTCAAAAAGTGGTGAGAAAAATTAGGATTTCCTATGGTGTTTTACAATATTGTGAGATTCCCTACAAGAATTGGAAGAGGATGTAATATAGTAATATCTTGTACTTATTATATTGAGATCACTACCCCTTCTTACTAGATCTTCATGACTACATTGAATGACACAGGTCAAATGCCAAATTTTGAAAAGTTGGTAAACATGTTGTAACAAGAGGAGTCCATACACACATAAGAATAAGAAGACTAAAAAGCTCTAGCTTCTCATTGAAAAGGGAAAATATTATTCCAATCCCAGGTAGAAGCAATCAACAAGGGGGAAAGCAACAGAAAAACGTTTGATTTGTGGTAGGAAAGGCCATAAATCAACAGATTGTTGGTATAATACATTCCATGGGATCACCAAGTGGCAAGAAGAAAAATAGCTAGCAATCAAATTAGGGGTGATAAAATAATAAACAAGGGCGTAAGAAGGGGAAATGGAGGAAGAAACCCCAAAAACAAGGAAATGGCATTGAACATGAAGATAACATAGATGATGAATACTTCCTATATATTTCCCAATCAAATAAATAATCCATGTCTCAAAATCATATCTAGTGCATTGACTCGGTAGCCACCAAACACGTGACTAGATGCAAGGACTGGTTATTCGCTTTGATTGACACACCCACCAAAAACCATGTTTCTTTGGGTGATGATAGCTCCTATAGTGTCCAAGTTATTGGCAGTGTTTCTTTACCCTCTTGGTACACATAATTATAAAATAATTAATGTTTTATATGTTCTTGGTTTGACAAAGAATCTACTATCAGTTGGTCAAATTTTAGATCATGATCTGAAGATTTGACTGTAAAGGTGGAAATAAAATGTATTTGATTAGTGATAAATCTAGAAGCTCAAAATTTGTTACAAGAGATTTCAATGTGGGACGAATATTCGAACTTGATTTTGTATATAGATAGAATCAAGCATGTGTGCTAAAAGACACCTCCTCAACATATTTATGACATTGGAGACTTGGCCACGCCAATTTCAAATATATTGACATGTTTTGCCAATATGATATGGTGAGAGGACTTGCACCTCTCAATAAGGATGGAGAAAAGTGTCAACATTTCTTAGTAGGAAAAACAACATTGATCACCATTCTATAGAAGTACATTTTAGGCTCCAAGTAAGCTTGATCTAGTGCATACCAATATTTTCCATCCCTAAGACCTAGTCATGTTGGTTTTTAGTATTGTATGCACTTTTTTATGATTTTTCATAGAAAATTTGGATTTATTGTCTTCATAATAAAGATGAAGATTTTGAGTATTACAAGAAATTCAAAGTTACATTTGAAATTTACTCTGGTCAAAATCAAAACTCTCTACTCAAATTAAGGGGGAATACACCAACAATGAGTTCAAAGCCTTCTTAGAAACTCATGGAATTTATCAACAGATGCCTCCTCTACATACACCATGATAAAATGGCATTTCATAAAAGAAAAATCATACTATCATGGAGATATTGTTATGTATGATCGATGATTCAAGACCGACGAAGATATACTAGGATGAAGAAGCTAAAACAATACTATACTTATGAATAGAGTTCCCATTGTTTCTCTTTATAGGTTAACACCACATGAAACATGGTCAGGGAAGAAGCCATCTATTTCACATCTAATAGTTTTTCGATGCAAAGTGAGCATGCACATTCCTAAGAAGAAGAGAACATTGTTTTACATGAAAGTTGAGAAATACATATTCTTAAGGTATAGTGAAGAAGCTATTGGTTATAGAATGATAGCTCCAAAAATTAGAAAGGTGTACATAAGTAGGGATATTGAGTTTTTTTAGAAGAAAAAAATAGATGCTCCTTCCACAAACTCACCTGATGATTGAATTAACCCTGTTATGAAAACAAATGATGATCTTCCCTATGATGAAGACAATGATGATGGTGATGATTTGACAGGACCACCACCCACGAGAACATCTTAGTGTATGCCTCGTTGGTCCGAAAATCATCGCTTGGCAGACGGATCTATGGATAAACGAGCCAACAATGCGAGGGGGCATAGCCCCTCTTTGAGTTAGCAAAGCGAAACCGGTTTATTGCTATTCTACCAAATGAGGAATCGTGCAAGTCTCACAAATTCCGCCTTCGGGGTTTGGGATCTCATCCCGAGGGGTGTTTCATCATGCGAAGAAAGGAAAGGAAGAGGGAATGAAGAAAGAGTAGGTCCGAAGGGAGAAAAGAAATGAATTCCAAAGCGAAAAGGTCGGAAGGTTTACGTTTTGGGATTGGTAGTAAACAGAGCCAAACCTACTTGCATAAACGAGCAAAGCAATACTGATGATGAATAAATGACAATAAAATAGAAGCAGATTTAACAGAATAAACACATAGATCAGACATAAGAAATATCTGATGCAAATAACACACGTATTCAAAGACAAAGTCTAAATATTGTATTAATAATCCTTCATTACAAAAAGCTCAAAGTCTTTTCTCCTTACTCCTATTTTTCATCCAAAGATATTCACCCATCCTCCAATACAACAAGTATTGGGGTATTTATAGAAGAAGGAGAGAAAAGAAGGCAAAAAGGAGCCAACCACTTATTTACAAAGATATTTACAAAATATCTAAAAGTCATGTTGACTTTTGACACTTGATGGATGACATCATCCCATGGTGCAACATGGATGATGTCATCGTTTGTGTCAAAATACTCCGATATTTAAAAGAAATTCAAGAAGAGAGAGAAGAATAAGAAGAAGAAGAAGACACTATTCATCATCATCACCCTGCGCGAAAAGGGAGTAGCCTGCTTTCTTTTTGCTCAGTGACGAGATGTGGAATTGAGAGCGATATTCCATGAACTTGCTGATCATGGGCCCAAGTTGATCTGGGAAGGATCCTTGTGCCGCCACCGATCACCTCACAAGTCTCCCGCTCATCTATGAGTTTCTCGGGAGTTTGGAATAGTCCTTTTCCACTTCATGAGTAACCCAATGAAGTCCCGACAGCCAAGCCAGGTTGTTGATAGACTCTGCGTCCAAGGGAAAAGGAAACATACAGTCTCTCTTAGAGCTTTAATTATTCTCAGAGGGTTTTTCATATGGTTTAGCTTCTCTTTTCTTTTTTGCAGGGTCATTTTTGTAATGAAACGGCTTAAACAAAAGCGGTTCAAACCATGAATTCAGAACAGCTTCCTCTACCAGCAGATCTGGAAAGAGGGGGAGGAATATGTGGAAAGACAGCAGGGGCGAGCTAGTTCAATATTTCATTCTTTCCAATCCAAAACCAGACCAACAAGAAAACAAAGAACCCAAAACGTAAAACACACGAAAGAGATAAGAACCTCTTACCCTGGATAAATAGCGAAGAACGTGCAAACGGGTCCACTACGTGTTTGAAAACGACAGGCGGAGCATGCTTTGTGACAGCTCGAGAGAATATAATAAGAAAAATGTGATTACTCTAGTGATAATGACATTGCAGACGTGCCTATATATAGGTGAGTCAGTAATAAATGCGCCACCAACTTTTTCAAATGGCGCATGGAAAGCACTGTCGACATTGGAAAGTATGCGCCTTTGGCGCACCAAAGCACCTAACAATATGAAGTTATGTGCGCCTTTGGCACACCGAAAGTGGTGTTGACATAGAAAAATGTGTGCCTTAGGCGCACCAAAAAGAGGCACAACAAACGTTCTGTCGACAGGAAGGCGCATGTGCCTTGGCGCACGCAGGGAAGCCTCAACATAGAAAGGCGCACAAAAATGCCTGTTGACAGAAGAAAATATGCGCCAAAGGTTTAAAGGGGGTGCATCAAAAGTTGATGTTGCATAGTAATTCCATGCACCCAGCCAAAAGACCAAAAATGACTAAGTTTGGAAAACCAGATTTCCGGAAAAGGGATTTTGCAACGTTCCGAACGCAAGGGATCCTTGACGAGGGATCGGAACAAAATTTTTGGTATGGTTATCGGTAAAATTGCCCTTGTCAATTTTACGGGATAACAACTGGCTCTTTCTGGGGACTATCCCTGAGCAAACTCGGGGTAGAGAATCCCAGATCTCACGTGCCTATCCATTGGGTAACAGAGTCAAAAACAAGGGTGACCGGAGGGAGAACAAAGGAAACACGCAACAAACCGAAAGCAAACACACGACGAAAAAAACACACAACTAAAGAAAACTGTAAAAAGAAGAGAGCAAGCTCTACTTCTTGAAAATTTTCAGATGTTGCCCGCTATAAGGAAGCGGGAGCTCGGTTCCATCCAGATATGAGAGATAGAAACTATTCTCTTCGTTGAGCTGCTTGATCTCGAAGGGCCCTCTCCACAGGGAATCAAACTTTCCGTGCATGCCCTTTGGCTCTTTTCGCTTGTCCCATAGAAGGACGAGGTCTCCCACTGGAAATCCCTTTGCTTATCTTTTTATCGAATAATCTCTTGACTTGATTATGATGTTCGGTGATCCTGTCGACCACTCTTACTCTCTTTTCTTCGAGCTCTGTCAGATACATGATCCTTTTTCAACAAGAGAATTTTGGAAAGTTTCATCTTCGATAGCTCGTGCTGCAGCGTAGAGCAGAAGTTCAAGCGAGAAATGGGAAGCTCGGCATCGCGCCATATAACACTTGAAAAGGTGACATGCCGAGAGACCTCTTGGGAGTAATACGATCGGCCCACAAAGCGTCGTACAAAGACTTGTGCCACATTCGTTGATTCTCATCCACTAATTTTCGTATGATGGTCACCAAGTTCTTGTTACTGGATTCCGCCTGACCATTTCCCTAAGGGTAATAATCTGAGGCATGAGCCAAAGTTATCCCATATTCATAGCAAAAACTAATAACTTCCCGTGAGGAGAAGTTAGAAGCATTATCAGTAACAATTTTGTTTGGAACGCCAAACCTGACAATGATATTTTCTTTAATGAAATTGCAAACAACCTCAGAAGTGGCATGCTTGATAGGTATGGCTTCCACCCACTTGGTGAAGTAATCCGTTGCATTTGTAAGGACATAACTATGTCCGGCACTTGATTGGGGATTGAGTGCACCAATAAAATCAATTCCCCATTGCCTGAATGGTTCGTTGACAATGACAGGCCTAAGGGGAAAAGCAGCCAACTTGGGCTTGCCGACGAACTGCTGGCAAGGTTCACACTTTGCCACCCAGGTGGCTGTATCTTGGAAGAGCGTCGGCCAATAGTACCTGGCTCGGATGATCTTATGTGCTGTCACGGAGGAAGAGAAATGACCTCCACAGGCTGAATTATGAAAACTTTCGAGTAACTTTACCTGTTGTGGTTTGTCAACACATCGCAAAAAGATGCCATCTATCCCACGTTTATATAAACCGTCATCCCAGATGACATATTTAGCTGCTCTGAGCTTTATAGTGCACTTCTCCTTTGTAGTTAGGTGCACTGGGCATTTTCCGTAGGTGAGGAAGAAAGCAATATCGGAATACCATTCATCACTGGTCACAACAAATAAGACCAGAGGTAGTGAATCGTGTTTTTCCAGCCGGTTTTGTGCTTCATCGGTGTAGTCATCCTCTTCATCAGGGTTTTCTGAATCTTTGTTTTCAGCCATAAGCTGACATAGGCCCTTGCCTCTTACCAACTTGGTTGGTTTAATATCCAGGTCATACTCCCGGACCTTGCGATCTAATTTCCTCGCAAGCTTCCTAACTCCTGTTGAGTTAGAATTGATTTGACCGCCGTGTCGGAACCAGTACTACCATGTGAGAGTTTAGAATGTAATACCTGAAATTTTCTTTACTTTGACAACGACGAAGGCATGCTTTTCCAGTTGAGACATTTTTAGTTCGTGAGGCTTGAGGGGAGAGCTCATGAATGCAATCGGAGATTCAACATCCTCCGAATTCTTTTGCATCAAGATTGCATGGACACAGTATGCTCAGATGTGTAACTATACATGATGAAGTCCTTGGAGAAATCAAGACATACCAAGACTGGTTCATGAGCAATGGAAGCTTTTATTTCTTCAAATGACCTTTTTCCTTCCTCGCTCCATCTGAAAGTTGGTGACCCCTTCATCATGTTCAATATGTGACGAGTCTTCTCAAAGAAAGTCGAAACAAAACGCCGAGGAAGTTCACCTTTCCGAAGAAAGAGTGAACGCCGATCTTGCTCAGTAGGCGAGTAAGGCTCGAATAGCCTTAACTCTTTCGGTATCTATCTTTGTTCCTTCCTTGCTAACAACATGTCCCAGCAACTTTCCTTCCGTGACTCCAAAAACAGACTTTTTTGGGTTTAGGGAGATCCCATGTTCTCGGCACCTGGCCAACACTTGCTCTAAATGATCATAATGATCATTTCATTGTTTAGAGAACACAGTTAAGTCATCTAGATAAATGACAATGACTTTCCCCATCATACCTTTGAACGCTTGAGTCCATGGCCCACTGAAAATTGGCGCCAACATTGGTTAGGCCAAAAGGCATCCTGCTGTAGGAAAATGTACCCCAGGGAGTAGTGAATGCTGTTTTAAATTGATCTTCAGGTGAAACTTCAATCTGATTGTAGCCTAAAAAACTGTCAAGCATGGACAGCATCTCTGATCCAGTTACTACTTGCAGAACTTGATCCATTATAGGAAGTGGGTAGTTGTCTTTCAAGGAAGCCTGATTCAAATTGCGAAAGTCTACGCATATGCGTATCTCGCCATTTTTCTTGCGCACTGGCACAATATTTGCTACCCAAGTACTGTGATGGATAGGAAAGATGATTCTCGCATCCAACATTTTCTGAATTTCAGCCTGGATGGTGCCTGAGATCTTAGGATTATAATGCCTCTGCTTCTGGCAAAAGGCTTTGACATCTTCTTTCAATGGGATGTCATGCTGGACGTCCTTTGGCTTAAAAGACTTTAAATCGGCATAAGACCATGCTAATACATTAATGTATTTCTTCAAGCAGCTTTGACAAACTTTCGCTTCTCTTCAAAGTGTAACATTTTCTAATGTTCACGAATCATGCGGATGTTCTACCGAACCTAAATTGACCGGTTCGGTTTCTGGGGATGAGTCAGGATCATCTCGCCTCTTCTTTTTCACAAAACGGTCATGCCTGTCGAACAGCCGCTCCAGAGAAACCAGGCCCTTTGGAATTTTATTTCCTTTGAGCTGACATATGCCATCATTCCCTTCGGATTCATCGTCTTGATCGGTGACTGATTCACGGCAAGTGGAAGTAGATCCTTCAAAGTGCAATTCTTTGAAATTTTCCGCCTTCTCTAGAAAGGCAATGAGTTGATTATCGTCGTTGAATACTTGCCAATGCTGAGAATTGTCTGGCACGCTCGGGTGGAAAACCACCTCAATGGTGTATTTTTTTGTTTTCAATCCTGAGTGAGGGAGCATGAGGGATGCTTTGAAACGACAATGAATCACCATGTCATTCTCGGGCTCTCGGAATGGATTGAATTGAAAAAGCATCAAACTCTTCAATGTTGTCCCATACTTTGCATTACAGTAATGCCTGAGCCTTTCATTCTTCACTTGGTAAATCCTTTTGACTTGATTTACAACTAGCTCTACATCACCTTGCACTTTCAGATTCTTAATCCCTCTTTCCTTTGCGGCTTGCATGCCAAGTAGCAAAGATTCATACTCAGCAGTATTATTTGTGTTAAAAAACTGCAACTTGAAAGAGAGAGGAATGACTTCTTCTTCGGGAGATATTAGCACGGCTCCGGCGCCACATCCACTGGTTGCACAGCTGCCATCAAACTGCAAGGTCTAGATCTTATTAAGATCTTCTTCTTAAACGAGGGCAACCATTTTTTTAGACTCAATAGACAAGAAATAGTTCCCCATCCCTGATGATTCAAAAAGGATTTGAGCTTTGGGGTCCTCAGAGCTAGTAACCAAGTACTTCTTTTGTGATTCCGGCTCCAAAGTCTGCATTACGCCTTTGACGGGATTCTAGCCTTAGACCAATCCATATGAATTTCCCCACCAACTTCACTGCAAAAACTTCTTCCCAGCAAAATTCCGTAGGCTGCCGGAATGTCGGCAACGAGGACGGTCATCTTTACTCTTTTATCTGGGAACGCCGCAAATGCAAATTGCACGTCTTTGATTTGACCAATCAACGGAACCTGCTTGGTTTCCAAGGAATAACATCTGCCAAAAGGCTTAGTAAGGGTGAGGCCCAACGCATGGGCGACTTTTTCCGGCATAACGTTATCAGAGGCTCCGGAATCAATTATGCAGTTACTCAACTTGTGACCATTGATTAGTAGGGAGAGATAGAAAGGTTCTATATTGCACGATGCATATGTTGAGGCAACATTTATGCAGATTCGGGAGGAGTGGAAAGGATTCCTTTTGGGGAAACCTGCTTAGATACAACAGCTTGACTTTGAATATACTTGGTCAATCTTACAAGCTGTTCGGGATTTGACTGAAGGTACTCAGCTTCAGACATTTGGATCTTGGTCTTTTTTGCATGATCTATGATATCAAATGCGGCCAAGGGTTGCGTTGGTGAAGGAATGAGTCCCTCACTTCGCGATGGTGGAATAGGATTACTGGTCTTGGTAGGAACATGAGAGGACTGATTTGGAGGAGAGATGGGGGGAAAATATTTCCTTGTAAAATACTTGCCAGGGAGTTGAGTAGGAAGAGGATTACCTCTTTTAGCAATGATCGGAGGCGCATTTGACATGGCCTTCTCCTGCTATACATGGGCAGCAACTTCCGCTTCTTTTCCTTGTGAGCGGGTAAAAACAGCGTATGACTGTCCGCTTGCATATCCCTGGGTACCTTCCTCTTCATCAGATTCTTCCTCATCAAATTCCATATATCCGATAGTAGAGTCGCCAGTCGGCTCACCGACGTCTTGATCATCTTCATCCTGAGACGTAGGTTCTTCATAATACTGCTCTTCTTCTTCAATTTCGGCCAGAGCATTGACCGGAGGAGCCTCAAGCGCCAGCCGCGGAGCAGTTGCGGGTAAGCGCGGCCTTTGTGAAATATTGTTAGGAACGAAATTCCTCCGTGGAATATCCCGGTATGAGGAACTGGGGGAAGCCTGGGCCAACTGCTTCTTCAATGCAAGCAAGTCATTCGCCATCTTTTGAAATGCCGGATCAGACGAAGTAGCGGGCGAAGGGCCCGAAGATTTAGGCTTGGATGATTCCTTTTTTAATTCACCAGATATTATCAAATTATCTTCTATTCAAATGGTAGTGGCCTGGGTGAGAATCAAGGTAGCCACTCGCTCCTGAAGGAGCAAGAAACTAACTTTCGAGCTCATAGCGTTTACGAAGAAACACTTTTGATTTTCTGGTGTTGGAAGCATGGCAACAGGGACACGGTTGATTAATGCATTGAACCTGGCGATAAAATCGCGCATGGTCTCATTTGCCTCCTTTTTCAGGTGAGTGATCCATGATAATAATGCAAATGCATCTTCTGAAGGTTTGTACCTGCCTTCAAAAGCATCCCACAAGGTGGCCCAACTAGTAATAGATCCGGCCGGCAAATGCTGAAACCATTCAGCTGCAGGTCCTTGTAGAGTTTCCAGAAAAAGGTGAACCGACACATCCTCATGAGTTACATCCAGGATACTGCATGACATGATGAATGCAGATATGTGCGAATCCGTGCTTTGGTTTCCGCTCTCGTCGAATTTGGGAAAATTCTTTCGGTTTCCGTGAGGGAGCGCGTGAATAGGATGTGGTAATGCGAGAGGACCCATAGCATTTCCCCATGGAACCACCATTTGAAAAGCCGGAACAAGAACACAAGCTGGAAGTGTGGTTCCACTGAGTAGCAAGGCACTACAAAGGGATGTGGATGCCCCTTGCGAAAGATTCTTCCTTCATGGAGGTGAGACACTCTTGGATGACCGATCAGCCGAGCTTAGCATTGAAAAATGTGTCGGTGTTACGCTGAAATTGTGCCTTTGAAGCAAATCGAAAGTAGGATCAGTTTCTCCATGAGCTCTCCTGCTACGCGTAAAGGGTTCACCTGCTAGCATGCCTTCCCGATCTGTGATTTTGTAGTGCAGATTCGAATTTCTTTTTAGGTCATACTTCACTGATTTTCTAGCTTTTTCGGCAAAAACCAGCAAAGATATACTTTTCTAAATATTTAAAAACTATCCTCTTCAGAAAACCGATTGCGGTTAATGACAAATAACAGTGAGGATAAAATGGTAGAGAAGATTAGCAAGCTGATTTTCGGATCTAATTTTGACTTTTTCAAAGAGTTTCAAACTTTTGGTAAACAGTCAAAAACTCAGATCTATGGCAAAATACTGATTTTTATAAAAACTCAGTGAACTAAAGGTCTCCAACTAGGCCAGATCTATGGATCTCAGAAGAAAATTTTCAATTTGGAGCACCTTTGCAAAATTTCGGATTTTTTAACAAAAAGTTCAAATTTGCAAACAGGCGGTGATTTTTCTGATTTTCTATCCTACCACCAACATAGATCTGATAGATCTATTCGATCCCAAATAGTCGCCAAAACTGTTGGTCCGAAAATCATGCGCCGGCTTGGACGATCTATGGATAAACGAGCCAACAGTGTGCGGGGCATAGCCCTCTTTGAGTCAAAGCAAAGCTTAAACTGGTTTATTGCTATTCTACCAAAGCGGGAATCATGCAAAGTCTCACAAATTCTGCCTTCGGGGGTTTGGGATCTCATCCCAGTAGGGGTGTTTCCGACTGCGAAAAGAAAGGAAAGGAAGAGGGGATGAAGAAAGAGTAGGTCCGAAGGGAGAAAAGAAATGAATTCCAAAGCAGAAAGGTCAGAAGGTTTATGTTTTGGGATTGGTAGTAAACAGATCCAAACCTAGTTGCATAAACGAGCAAAGCAATACTGATGATGAATAAATGACAATAAAATAGAAGCAGATTTAACAGAATAAACACATAGATCAGACATAAGAAAGATCTGATGCAAATAACACACGTATTCAGCACAAAGTCTAAATATTGTATTAATAATCCTTCTGTTACAAAAAGCTCAAAGTCTTTTCTCCTTACTCCTATTTTTCATCTGAAAGATATTCACCCATCCTCCAATACAACAAGTATTGGGGTATTTATAGAAGAAGGAGAGAAAAGAAGGCAAAAAGGAGCCAACCACTTATTTACAAAGATATTTACAAAATATCTAAAAGTCATGTTGACTTTTGACAACTTGATGGATGACATCATCCCATGGTGCAACATGGATGATGTCATCATTTGTGCCAACATACTCCAGATATTTAAAAGAAAGTCGAAGAAGAGAGAAGAAGAAGAAGAAGAAGAAGAAGACACTATTCATCATCGTCATCCTGCGGCCGAAAGGGAGTAGCTTGCTTTTGCTGCTGCTCAGGTGACGAGATGTGGAATTGAGAGCGGTATTCCATGAACTTGCTGATCATGGGCCCAAGTTGATCCTGGGAAGGATCCTTGTGCCGCTCACTGATCGCCTCACAAGTCTCCCGCTCATCTATGAGTTTCTCGGGGAGTTTGGAATAGTCCTTTTCCGCTTCAATGAGTAACCCAATGAAGTCCCGACAGGCCAGCAGGTTGTTGATAGACTCACTGCGTCAAGGGGAAAAGGAAACATACAGTCTCTCTTAGAGCTTTAATTATTCTCAAAGGGGTTTTTCATATGGTTTAGCTTCTCTTTTCTTTTTTGCAGGGTCATTTTTGTAATGAAACGACTTAAACAAAAGTGGTTCAAACCATGAATTCAGAACAGCTTCCTCTACCAGCAGATCTGGAAAGAGGGGGAGGAATATGTGGAAAGACAGCAGGGGGGAGCTAGTTCAATATTTCATTCTTTCCAATCCAAAACCAGACCAACAAGCAAACAAAGAACCAAAAACGCAAAACACACGAAAGAGATAAGAACCTCTTACCCGGATAAATAGCGAAGAACGTGCAAACGGGTCCACTACATGTTTGAAAACGACAGTAGGTGGGCGCCGACTCTCGAGAGAATATAATAAGAAAAACGTGATTGCTCCAGTGATAATGACATTGCAGGCGCGCCTATATATAGGTGAGTCAGGATAATAAATGCGCCACCAACTTTTTCAAATGGCGCATGGAAAGCACTCACAACATTGGAAAGTATGCGCCTTTGGCGCACTAAAGCACCTAACAATATGAAGTTATGTGCACCTTTGGCGCGCACCGAAAGTGGTGTTGACATAGAAAAATGTGCACCTTAGGCGCACCAAAAAGAGGCGCAACAAGCGTTACATCGCCGACAGAAGGCGAATGTGCCTTGGCGCACGCAGGAAGCCTCAACATAGAATGGTGCACAAAAATGCCTCGCTGTGAGAAGAAAATATGCGCCAAAGGTTTAAAGGGGGCACATCAAAAGTTGATGTTGCATAGTAATTTCATGCGCCCACCAAAAGACCAAAAATGACTAAGTTCGGAAAACCAGATTTCCCGGAAAAGGGATTTTGCAACGTTCGAAACGCAAGGGATCCTTGACGAGGATCGGAACAAAATTTCTGGTATGGTTATCGAAAATTTCCTTGTCAATTTTACGGGATAACAATGCCTAAATGGTATACTAATGCGATATGAGATGTGAAATTGGATAGTCTCCTGACACATCCACACATGGACCTTGGAATCATATTTAAGCCTTCCACTAGGAGTTGAACCCAAGTTTATTACTTGGAAGGAAATTATCTTGGCATAGTTGTAGAGGTGGGGCCACTTGCAGGGATGATCCGAGAAAGGATAACGGTGAACTATGTCATAATCTCCCCATCTTCTTCTCAATGGCTTCATAAAGTAATTATTTGAATCTATTTCACATTTCCTCTTACAATGTTTGAGGTTGTTTGAAGTGAAAAGGAAGGTAATTTTCTAGATCATGAGTCTAGATGTCATGCTTCGGTATTTTGACCTTGTATGTTTTGACATGCAAGAGTGGAATGAATTTTCGATGATACCACCGATTCGGATAGAAGTACAACCTAGTGGAAAACACACAAATGATGGTCTATAATGTGTTATAGCAATAAAGTCACAATGACAGAGCTGTAAAAATAAACTAATTTTATTGTAATTCAAAATGTATACAAGATGGAAAATTCCATATGAGAAATGTATGCATGAAGATCTATCTCTTTATTCAAAACAAACTTCTTTATAGATATACAATGAAGAATATGAAAAATTGTTAAAAATAGAATATGAAGGGTTCCAAATGGGAACCAAAAGGTCATCTTATATAGATACCATTCGTATCCACCTTAGGGATGGATTCGAAAAGGTAGAAGTGAAAAAAAACTAAAATCTATCCTATTATTTATATTATTTTATTTATTGCTCCTTATTGGGGTTATATCTCCTAGAACATTGATTTGATTTGCTAACCATAGGATCCATTGGAAAGATGATGGAATGTAATCATAAAAATGACCACAATGATATAAATTAGGCTATCACCATATAGTCTAAAGCTCATAAATGTTTTCTGAGACCTTGAAAATGTAAAATACTAAAAGTTGCCAAAAAATTGCTAAAAGTAGATTTCCATAACTTTCCAAATATAAATTTTCAAAAATCATGTTCTGGATCAGAAGGAGAGAAACCATAAGAAAGAGGATGTCCGAAGGTAATGGGCCTGATGTTCTTTCAATATGTAGCAATAAAGTAGTTTGGTGGACATCACACATGTCAAGTTTATAAGGAATAATGTTTTCTTGACAATGACAACTACACATCTTCCGCCTAGATGTGTTTTTTCTTTATTGTCCAATTCACCACCTCTTTATGCCTTGCAAGTTGTCCCACATTCGAAGTAAAGCAACACGTGTTCTCATCACAACCTCATGTTTGAGTCTACAACCTCATTGAAATCTCTAAGAATAATGGGGTTAATTACATTGATAGGCATTCTTTATAGTGGATGTGGGTTGGCTGCCACTATACTCTATATTCATGTTTGACTATGTCTTTACACTTGATTTTGTAGCTACATCACCCTAGACAATTCCCCTCTCGTTGTCTACACCTTATTGTTCTAGTCATTATATGACTCATCATGTGTTGTGATATTTATTTCAACATTTCAATTTCCCCTTTGTAAATTATCCATCCCTTCAATTCATATACGTTTGAGGAGTGATTGATGGTGATCATTCATCACGTGTATTCATATATTAATGATTGGTATTATTAAGGTTTATTTCACTTTCTCAATGTTTTCCACATCCCGAGAGGATGAGTTGGCATGAAAGTCAAGCTTTTAATAGTAGAGGTTATCTCAAGAGGACATGTTTTCTATAGAGTCGGTGCAAAACACATGGACTTCCATTTTTGTGGTTATCAAGTTAAGGATTGTTATCCACAAAAATCAATGGTTGACATCAATTGAGCTAGCATTTGACATTCATAGTGTTGAATGAGAAGGGTTTACTTTCAAAGCTATCTCTAGGGTATGTTACCTCGTGGCCATGTGCATCGCACCCACTTTCTCCTTCGTGAGGTTTGCAAAACAAAGGCACACAACCCATATGTTCCTTGCTAAAATAAATAAGAGGACTACTTAGGCTTCTTCCAATAGTTTCCCCCTTTTGAAATTATCCTCCCTCTATCACCCCTCTTCATGTTGTAATGTTTTACCTTTACTCATTGAACTTCAACTTCTTCCATGTCTCTCTATCAACATTTCCATTGCACCACTCGAGTGTGATTGCTAGTTTATACGTATAAACACAAGAGATTGGGCCACATATAAAACTTTATGATGAATAAATCTTGTTCAAATTATTATGTATTATGATAAATTATTTTGTGCATAGAGTTTGTGACAATTATGAGATATATATGATAGCCCTGAATTGGTTCATGTTGATAGCGAGATATACTTATATATGATAGCATGCAAGGTGTAAGTAATAGTTGATTAGATGAAGTAGGGAGGAGTGATTTCAAATTTTATGGAGCCATATTAATCCTCTGTAGTATAAAGGGAACTTAGTGTTATCATCTAAAGTCTAGCTTCATTATGTAATTATTCTCGAATTACGTGCTTCTTCATCTTCTGGTCACTCAGGTTTTTTAAAAACCTATGAATGGGTTCATAGGAATTAATTTTGGTAGGGAATGAAGGAATATGTCAAATAGTTTGTGGCGGAATATGGTACATGTCAACGCAAAAAGGCTGAAATAATTACAACCCCAGGTTTGTTACAATCATTACCCATTCCAACCTGGATTTGGACTACTATTTCCATGGCCTTCATTGAAGGGCTTCCTAAATCTAGGGGAAAGTCGATTCTAGTCATAGTGGACCGCCTTTCCAAGTATGTCCATTTTTTCTCCTTATCCCACCCATATACGACCTCAACTATTGCATAACTATTCATTGACCAAATCTTCGCCTCTGCGGTATCTTGTCCTCTATTGTATCAAATCATGATGTTGTTTTCACCAACAATTTCTAGATAGAATTATTCTCTAGGATATGTACCCAATTGATGATGAGTTTAGGATATCACCCGCAAATGGATGGTCGAACTGAAAATTTTTAACAAATGTTTGGAAACATTTCTTCGATGTTTTACCTTTGAGCACTAGCAATAGTGGGTCAAGTGGCTACCTATTGCTGAATGGTCGTATAGCACCTCATATCACGAGATCCACCAAAATTACTTTGTGTGAAGATCTTATGGCCAACCTCCACCACCACTCCTCCCTACACTCTTTGTAGTTCTCCAATCTAGGTCATCGATAGTACCCTCATCCAATAGGACCAAGTTCTCTACACTCTTCAAGACAATCTCAATATGGCACAAAACCGTATGAAATAACAATAAGATCAACACCACTCAGAGCACAACTTTTAGCATGGGGGTATGATTTTCCTATGCTTACAACCGTAAAATAGACTTCTCTAAAACTGAAATGACATCAAAATATTTTCCCTAATTTTCATTGACCCTACAAAGTTCTCTAAAATATTGGTGCCACTGCATACAAGTTTGAGCTTCCCCTTATCTCACAAGTTCATCATATCTTTCATGTCTCTTTTTTGAAGAAATTTTTAGGCCAACACATTATGACACAAATAGTACTACCGAAGCTTGACAATGAAGGATCCATCATTCTTGAGACTTATGCAATGCTTGATAAGTGCTCTGACCAACTTTGTAACTTCTCTATCACTCGAGGTATTGATCAAGTGGCATGGCATACGACCGTAAGATGCAACTTGGGGACCCTTCTCTAGATTCAAGAACAGCTTTCCATAATTACATATTTGAGGAAAAAGGTATTTTAAGGGGAAGGGTATATTAAGACCCTTTGTCTTTCCTTTCTCCTTGTATTAGTAATGTAATATTTGTGACAAACGTGTATGCTTTGTAATTCGTCCCATAAACTATTAAGTATTATCCCACATGCATGGGTAGTAGTAATTTATAGAATAGAACTATTATATTAATGAGTTCTTAGGCCAAGAAATGTATCCATGAATATTATTGTATTGAGCTTTCTCAAAGGAGGTTTCCACCTCAAATTCGCTTGTGAAATAAAAATTATGAAAGTTATTTTCCAAAGTTTATTTCATTGTTCTTTTAATTTTTGTAGTTGTAAATCTATGCGCAAAAGGATCCTCACAAAGGATTATTGTTGTTAAACAGTTTACACTCGACAATGTGCAAGTTCATTATAAATTAACAAGTTCAATCAATTTAAATAGAAATATCTTCATGGCTATAATATCATGTTCCTCCCATATGAATAAATTTATGTTGTTTTTTTCTCTACTTGGATTTTAATATAATTAAATGTTGGCTACACTATAAGAATAACATTATTTTGTATGGGCCTTATATTATTTTGTAGTAGATAAATGAAAGTGATTTAAAGTTGGATTTCATTATTACCTTGGTCTACATGATTTACTGATTGTGATACAAATTAATTTAACTTAAGACACCATTTTTTTGGATTTTTTGTTCTCATATTGAGGATTTTGTTCCAAAATTTTCATCCTTTTTTATATCAAGATATTATTATTTATATCCACATGTGTACTACCATGATATACATTACCACCTCTTAGCAATTAGAAATTCAAGCTAATTATATGTTTCCTAGTTATCATATATCCAACATATTTACACATTACATAGAAATTGGGGACAATTTTCATTAACAAAGGAGGAAGCAATGATATGTTGTCAAAGGGAATATGAAATACCTAAGAACATGGGATATCATATATTTATTAAATTATGAATGAATTCACACGTGTTACTATATCTTATATAATATTATATACAACTCTATGCATATATTTATTCACCCATAAGTTTTCTTCTTCTAGAATCTTCTATATAAGTTTTGCCTAGAATTTATTTTGTGCACCCTTCGTATATGATAAGAATAATAAGTTGCAATTTTGGAAACTATACTCTTGACCAATTATGTGTGCTTATTTAAATACCAAGCTTCCAAGCAACACTATGATATAGGTTGTGTTTTTTCTTCTGTAGAACTATATACATACATTTACTTGTACCTTGAATGGTGTCGAGACCACAAAGGATCTAATTGATATGGCATAGTTGCGGAGGTGGGGCTCCTTGTATAGATGATCAAAGAGAGGATATTGATGTGATATGTGATGATCTTCCTCCTTTTCCTCTCAAAGGTTTCATCAAGTAATTCTTTGAAGGTATTTCACATTTCCTCTTGCATTGTTTGAGGTCATTTAAAGTAACAAGGAAGGTAATCTCATCGATCATGAGTTTAGATGCCATGCTTATGGTATTTTGACATCAGTAGGGTCTCGACATGCAAGAGTGGAATGAATTTTCTCTAATACCACTAATTCAGATAGAATTACAACCTAGTGGAAAACACACTAATGATGGTGTTTAATGTGTTATAACAATAAATTCACAATGAAATAGTTGTAAAAATAAACTAATTTTATCAGCAATTCAAAATGTATACAAACTAGAAAACTCCATATGAGAGATGTATGCCTAGAGATCTATCTCATTATTCAAAACAAACTTCTTTATAGTTATATAATGAAGAATATGAAAACTACTAAAAATAGAATATGAAGGGTTCCAAATGGTAACCAAAAGGTCATCTTATATAGAGACCATTCTTATCCACCTTAGGATGGATTTGAAAAGACAGAAGTGAAAAAAATTCCGAAATCTATCCTGATTCCTATTATTTATATTATTTCATTTATTGCTCCTTATTGGGGTTATATCGCCTAGAACATTGTTATGATTTTCCAACCCTATGATCCATTGGAAAGATGACAGAATGAAATCACAAAACATCACCACAATGATAGAAATTAGGCTATCATTATATAGTCTAAATCCCATAAATTTTCCACGACCTTGAAAAAATGCAAAATATTAAAAGGTGCCAAAAATAATGCTAAAAGTAGATTTCCATAACTTTCCAAAAATAGATTTTCGAAATCTTGTCCTAGATAAGAAGGAGAGAAGGTCAAGCCATAAGAAAGAGAATGTCTAAAGGTAATGGGCCCGATGTTCTTCCGATACATAGCAATAAAGTAGTTTGGTAGACATCACACATATCAAGTTTACAAGGAATAATGTTTTCTTGACAATGACAACTACACATTTGCCGCTTAGATATGCTTTTTTCTTTATTGTTTGATTCACCACCTCCTTATGCCTCGTAAGTTGTCCCACATTCGAAGTGAAGTAACATGTGCTCTTATCACAACCTCTTTGAGTCTACAACCTCATTGAAATCTGCAAGAATAATGGGGTTAATTACATCGATAGGCATTCTTTATAATGGATGTGGGTTGATGCAACTATATTCTATATTCATGTTTGACTATGTCTCGCACACTTGATTTTGCAACTACATCACCCTAGATAATTCCCCTCTCGTTGTCTACACCTCATTGTTCTAGTCACTCAGTGACTCCTTGTGTGTCGTGATAATCATTTCAACAGTTCAATAGCCCATTCGTAAATTCTCCATCCCTTAAATTCAGGGACGTTTGAGGATTGATTGACGGTGATGATTCATCACGTGTATTCATACATCAATGATTGGGATTATTAAGGTTTCAATCACTTTCTCAATGCTTTTCCACATCCCGAGAGGATGTGTTGGCATGCAAGTCAAGCTTTTAATAGTAGAGGTTCTCTCAAGAGGACATATATTGTCTATAGAGTTAGTGCAAAACCACATGGACTGCCACTTTTGTGGTTATCAAGTTAAGGATCACTATCCACAAAACTCAACGATTGACATCACTTGAGGTAGCATTTGACATTCATACCGTTGAATGAGAAGGGTTTACTTTCAAAGCTATCTATAGGGTAGGTTGCCTCAGATCATGTGCATCACGCCCACTTTCTCCTTTGTGTGGTTTGCAAAACAAAGGCACACGGCCCATATGTTGCTTGCTAAAAGAAAGAAGACGCACTTTGATGATCCTTCCAATAGTTTCAAAGTGCCCTCCCCAAATTCTCCTCCCTTTATCACCCCTCTTCATGTTGTAATGTTTCACCTTTACTCATTTAACTTCAACTTCTTCCATGTCTCCCTATTAACAGTTCCATCATAGCGCGCTCGGATATGATTACTAGTTTACACTTATGACACAAGAGATTAAGCCACGTATGATGAATAAAACTTGTTCAAATTTTGATGGCATTCTGATAAATTATTTTATTGCCATAAAATAATTGAATTTTACAATGTAGGTATGGTCCTCGTAATGAAGTTCGGGTCTAGGGGAGAGGGGCCAATAGGTGAACAAGGTCCAATAGTTGATATGACTATTGATCACACAATACCCAATAGTTGTCATAGTACTATGTAGTAGTAATTTATTTTTGACATAATAATTATGTAGAGTAGCCAATCACATCATGACATGTAAGACCTTTCACCCATGTACAAGTACAAAAAAGTCAATGTTCAAGCAATTTCACCTATATTCAAGTATTGGTTTCCACCATGGTTGTAGCATTTTCACATATATTATTTTAAATCAATTCAAAATATGGTTTTCCCTCCAATTGAACATTCCAAACAAAAAATATAAGTTAACACAAATCTAAACTACATATTAGTGAAAAAATCACAATCCCATATCATAAACAATTGATTTTGTGGACCCCTTAACTTAGGGTGTACCACTACTAGCCCCTCTCCCCTATATGTGTGTAGTACCATGTAGTAAAAACAAAAAAAACGAACATCACTGAAGTCCGTGACGATTAGGAGATACATATGATAGTTTGAATTGGTTCAGATTGATAGCAAGGTGTTAGAAATAGTTGATCGGATATAGCAGGGAACTGATAATGCCAAAATTTAAGGAGCTCTATCAATCCGTTGTAGTCTAGTTGGTTAGGATACTCGGCTCTCACCCGAGAGACCCGGGTTCAAGTCCCGGCAACGGAAGATCAAAAGCTTCTAGCTTTTCTCGGAAATTTCTTTTCTGTTTATTATTGTTGTTATTTGTAAATAGCGAGCCGCGACACGCGCTTGTTATTGTTATCAGAGCAAGTCGCAAAATCAAGTTCGGCGAAAAGCTCGCGCTTGCGTCTGCCGGGAGTCGAACCCGGGTCTATTGCTTGGAAGGCAATTATCCTAACCGTTGGACTACAAGCGCTGTTGAAAATTTTTCTGACACCTAGCTTTCTGCGGCCTGTGTACTGCACTATATAATATAATCCTGTGACACCAATTAGCTTCTCATTCGCAACTCTGTAATGCATCTTTCTTCTCCAGTAACAAAAATAGTTGAAAATAGAATTCATATCTTTTCTCAAAACATACATATCGAAAAGATCCCCAGTTCGAATCTAGGCTCGGACAAATGACTTTTCTTCCTGGATTTTTACGTCATTCTGCTATGTACATTACAGTTTTGTTCTCTCTTTTTTGTTTCTTGTTACTTAACGAGTGGTGGATGAGAATCTAAAACATCATGTACATAAAGTTTATAATGATTACTACAAATTGCCCAAGCACAATTTCAAATATTTTGACTCACAAACTACAAAATTTCAACATGTCCTATTAAATTTCAGGAGCAACAATTACTAACATTACCCTAAAATAAGCGCTGAGCATATCTTGCCGGTGTGTTCCAAGCTCCTGCTGAGTCATCATTTTGACCTTCCGTTAGTCTTTCCACTTCCGTTAATGCAGCAGTCATCTCCAAAAGTCCGTTTGGTTTTTACGGGAGGCAGTTCTGTTTGTGTATTCCGGCAAACTGGCAGTGACTTTTTATCTCATGTCATTTGTCCTGCGTGTCAGATTTGCCAGGTCCACTAGAAAATTCAAACATCCCGCCTATTATATATTTTGAAAATTCCCCCCAAACCTGTCGGACTTTCCCATTATTCATTCCTTCAGCTTCATTAACAGAACCTTGCTACAGAGAACTATGTATCTTCGCATGTGTGCTCACACCCATGGGACACCACAGCTGCTGCAACCAGCAGAAAGTGAAAAGAGGGTTGTGGTCGCCAGAGGAAGACGAAAATCTTGTAAATTATACGAGCCACAACTGCCACGGCTGCTGGAGTGAAGTCCCAACAAAAGCTCGTAAGTATTATATGAGCATTAGTCATTTGTGTGAGATCATACTTAGAAATGGTTTCATTAAATCATCTGAATGTGTGCAGGATTGCAACGTTGTGGTAAGAGTTGCAGGCTCCGATGGATTAACTACCTCAGACCTGATATCAGGCGTTGTCACTCCGGAGGAAGAAATGCTTATTATAAATTTGCACGGCATGGTTGGAAACAGGTTTGAGATTTTACATGGGTATACATTTCTCACTTTGTTAAATACATGATTTTATCATTATAATACATGGGTATATATATGAGCATTTATGCAACACACATTGATTTACTATATTGTATTGGCTGCAGGTGGGCACGCATAGCAACTCATTTTCCGGGGAGAACGGACAATGAAATCAAGAATTACTGAAACTCATGGCTCAAGAAGAAGCTCGCTAAATTTGATTTGAGCCTCGACCAATACAGAAATGTCGCAGACTCACAAGAACCCATATATTCAAATTTGATGCAACAATACTGAGAGCTAAATTTGATGCTCAAATAGTTCACAGACCGTCCATATATTCTTTCCATGATCTCTAGGCTATATTCTTACTCTTAACGTGAAATCACAGCACCCCCAAATGAATTATGGATCTGCTTTTCTAAGGCAGGGTCATTTGGTGTGATTTGCATAACATGGGACCATCTCTCAAGCTATGGGACTTGTGGACTTGAGATGGCCCTCCGGAGAAAGTCGGTTTCTTCTTCCTAATCCTAGCACTAAACTACTTCTAAGGAAGGAAATGCGACTATCTACTCCTAATCTAACAATTCCAAGGGACCAAGGAGAGAGAGAGCATGAAAATAAAGAAATCCTACACTACATAGGTGATAGCACCAAGAAAAGGGAAGTGCTGGTCACAATCTCAGCTGCCTAAAGTGGAGAGAGGTGAGCAAAGGAGAGGGTGGACAAGATGCACCACAGACCAGATAGATTTCACACATAACACCACTTCAAAACCCATTAAACACAGCTCCCAAGACCTACAACAAACATCAGAATATGCACAATATACCCTGCAACGACGAGAGGTGAGGAGAGACAATAAAAAAGAAAAGGATGGACAGATGCATCACGAAACAAATTTTATTGCTCCAGGAGTTCACACAGTACACCATTAACGGGCAAGAGGCAAGAAATGCCATTACAAAGCCAAGAGTGGTGGCTTAAACTCCTCATTCGACTCTTGAGAAGAAAGAGAGAGGGGGACAAGAAAGAAGAATGAACAACAACCTTTTACAATGAATCTTGCCCTTGTATTTATAGATTCGATCAGAGAGAAGAAAGAGAGAGAGAGAGAAGGGAAAAGCAGTCGAAACTCAACCACCGTTGTTAATGCTTTTGCAAAAATCGCCCCAAATATGTCTTTACAGCATCGATCATTGGTTTGGCGCCTCAAGGAAGAGGAAACGCTGAAACAAATCGAATCCGATCTCGGTTGTTGAGATAGATGGATCCCCGTATCAAGGCTCAAAGACGTTTCCTCCATTTTCCTTACCTAACCTCCTCAAAATTAAAGTCTCGCACTCCATGGCGTAGGTGAGGCCGAGATCTTTCCAATGGTGTCAGATTTGCAATATTTCGAGCCCCGAGCCGAAAGAAATGCTCCTTTGAAGTTTGTATCGGGTCCGTACAAATGGACGGGAAAACAACTTGAAAAATGGGTCCCTTTTTTATATGGGACACGTGGCACCCCTTTTAGAGAAAAAAATCGGACTCAGCAGATCCGCAATTTACATTTTCCCCTTTTTGTGAAACGCAAAACTCAGAAATCCCCCATGGCCCCGAAGCTCCGCCTTTTGACTTTGCTTGACCATTTGCCCCTGCCTCCATTTCGTCCTGAGACATGTGGAGATGCGGTGCTTGTTTGAGCTTCTCTTTTTGGATTCACCTTTGTAGGAGCGTCATTAGGACATGTGGTTCCCTCTGATGGCTCTTCCATACTTAGTCGATTCTGGATTCTTTCCTGAACAGTTCTGAGCCCGAAGACCTTGGATCCTTGTCGTTTTTCCTTTCTTGCTCCTGGCTTCTCTACGACACTGCTCCTTCATTTCCGAGCCCATCTGTAACCTGTTTGTCGTCCTGGAATGTGAGCTTGTAGGTCTGAGTCGTTTCCTTCATATTTTCTTTATGTGCGGGGGTTGTCTTGACCAAATTTTCCGGGGGGTGAATTTGGGATAACACTTACCATGATCTCCATGTTTGCCTCTGTGAGGGGCGAAAGATTCCTCATACAACATGGTGTGGTATTTTGAGAGGAAGTGCTCCCCCTACACTGGACGCAAACATCAGTGTGGGCTCCTCCTATTTGATCATCATGGCTTGTGCTTTTTTAGAATGTTAACTGCAAGTGTCTAGCTTGGGATATCTTTGAGAACAAGCAGATTTACACATCAAAATAATAATATATTCTCGATATATTACTTTGTATAATATTTTCTCATCCCCAATATTCTCATGGTAATACATTAGGCTATTATATAGCCATAATAACAACTAAACAACCTCCTATAAAATAGGAAGGAGTCACAACAATTAACCCATAATGTTATTCACGTGTATAACAAACTCTAAGAATAATATATTGTTGAAACAATATATTATAACAATATACTTTCAAACATAATATTTAATATATAACAATATTAAATATTAGCTAACAAACTATAATCTAAACATTAATATTTAATTTCCTAACATTCCCCCCCTTAATGTTTACATGGTAACATTAGAACTTTCACACTTCCTTTGCAGCTTGCCGACTCTGCGCACTCATGATCTTGGCACACACTCGAACTGAAGGTAGAAGAAGGAACACATCAACTTCTTATCGACCATGCACTTTCGGGAACACATTTGACCGACGAGGATGGGAACACGCTCAGGAATCATCTGCTTATCAACTAGTCACTCTAGGGAACACATCTGACCTAGCAGTGTGGGAACTCAAGCAGGAACACATCTGAACAGCCTTCAATGGTTTTTAGGAGGCTAACCACAAACCTAGGTACGAACAGGAACACATCTGACTGTTCTACCTCATCAAGCCTCATGATGTTGCGTTTCGATGTGTTCTTTGTTCTGCACAATGTTTTTTTGCATTTGGGGAAATAGGAATAACCACATACTCAACTGAAAAACTGAAAATGGAACATTGGATCATGTTGATCATGTTCCCCCCTCAATGTGAACATTTCACTTATTCAATCCAAAACAGAAACTCTGAAATCATATTGCACACAACAAACTACAATTCTGAAATGAAAGAAAACTCACACCACACACTGTGCCACCAAATCATTCTGTGCGGCCCCATCGTTGGTGACTGACGAGAGGTCGTTGTCTGACCTCCAGCCTCCGATGCCTCCATCCTCCATTTATACATACCGCTTAGGTCAAAGAAATGTGCTCAGACTTCTTTTCCGAACTTCTCATTTTTCGTAAAAGATGGTCTTTGTATTCTTTAGCTGTCAACCTTTTTCTTTTTAGAGATCTAGGTGGTTCAAATTCACTGTCACCTTCATATCCTTCTTCTAAATTTAGCATAGCTGAATTTTCTTGATCTTGTATATTTTTTATGTCTCTCTCCATGGTAATTGGTTCCATGAGAATACATTGTTTTCTTCTTTTCTTGACCATTGTGAGATAGGTGTCGGATACAACCGAAAATGCACCCTTTTTTACAAAATTATTTACCTAGACAGACTGACAATAAATAACGACACTTTATTTTTTGTTTAACTTTGAGTGGGAACTACCACTTTACCATTAACATAGACCAAAATACTAAAAACTTAGACGCGGATTAAGTTATAGAAACAAAATAGACATGTATGTTTATAAAGCCTAGATTAAAGCTAATAAAGCTCAACTTGCTACTCTAATTACACTATCTATATTAACTTGTAAAACAACTTTTAAAAGACTACCAATAAACAGCTAAAATTGAACCTCTCCTAAGAGTCTCATGTTCAAGAAGTGCTTTAGCGAGTGCATGCAATGTAGCTCGTGGATATAATTCGGCGACCGACTTGCATGCAATGTCCATTGAATAGGACAAACTAGATCTGCATCTATGGAATGCCACAAATCATGAAACCTCTTATCAAAACTGGGAAGATGCTACATAGGCTGAGAGAGAATGAGTCCTGATCAAGCAAGCCACGTGATTTTCTAAAGGAAAAACTCTCCTCTCATGGATCTGGTAATGCACATAAAATCCACAAGGTGAATAAAACTAGTACAAAGAGACTTGTATGCAGATCACACGGGTGCAGAACTGATCGCCAAAGACTATCACACGATGGAGGGCATGATCCAAAGCCCTAAAAGATTAAAATAGATGGTGATAGCAAGAACGGTGATGGAGAATCCAATGCAAAAATGTTTGACAACGATGGCGATGCAAAGAAGCTGAGTTGATAATTTTCAATACTAATGCACAATTGAATTGGCCGCTTTGTTTTTGAAATCTGCGTGAAGGCCCTTCTGTCTCCTGTCAGCAAACACTGTGATCTAGATGAGAATGCAATCTGGGTAGAGATCAATAAAAATCAAGCCAAACCACTGCTCTGACTGAAATCTGTGTAGGGTAGAAAGATTAAGATTCATGAACATGCTTCTTGGTGATGCTTCACCCGACATATGATTCACAGATCTATACAAAGCCCTCTCTTTGCTTTTTCACGTCGCCTTCAAGTGCTTCAAGAGCGTGACAGATTGTACATGTACAGATGGTCTCTATCTAAGCCTTTTTTTAAAACAAATCATATAGAACTAGTATATACTAATTCATATGGATATATCAGTAAATGAGCTCCATACAGCAGGGCAACTGAAAAATTATAATTGCCCTTGTAATCAAATTATTCTTCCATTACAGAACAGTCGCTCTGATACCAAATCTTTGAGAACAAGCAGATTTACACAGCAAAATAATAATATATTCTCGATATATTACTCTGTATTATATTTTTGTCCCCAATATTCTCATGTAATACATTAGGCTATTATATAGCCATAATAATAAATAAAACAACCTCCTATAAAATAGGAAGGAGTCACAACAATTAACCCTAATGTTATTCACGGTATAACAAACTCTAAGAATAATATATTGTTGAAACAATATATCATAACAATATACTTTCAAACCTAATATTTAATATATAACAATATTAAATATTAGCTAACAAACTATAATGTAAACATTAATATTTAATTTCCTAACAGGATAATGGGATTGATGTTAACCATTCGTTCAATCTTGACTTTTGTTCAATATTTTTTTAAGATACACATCTTGATTACTATATTTCTACTATAATGGAAATTTCTAAATGTGTAATGTTATGAGTTTTTTTTTTTGTGGGTTTATACTATAGAGCTTTACTAATTTATTAAACCCCACAAACTAGAATAAAAATGTTTATTATCAAAATTTGAACATACATTAAATAAAAGTAATAACTTCTACGTAAATGGCAGATTCTCAATTGAGCTTGATTATTCTTGATGAAATGAACCTAGTCTCTTGTTTATGTACATGTGATTTTGATTCAACTTTTGGAAGATTTTTGTAAATGGAAACATAAAATGAAAAGAAATTGGTTGGAGGGGTCCATCCATTAAAATGGAGGGCCAATCAAATTCTAATGTTCAAAACCTATATAAGAGTATCACCCCATTCAATCCTTGTCACCATTGTGTTGTTTCCATTGTCCAATACGATTCTTGAGAATGGAGTATAATATCTATTGTTTTCAAGCAATCTAGCCCATCTTGAACATGAATTTTATGGAAATTTATATTATATGTAATTCCCCACCAAATCTATAAAATTTCACATTATATACAGTGTAATATCCAAAAATAAATATTACAATTATAGAATAATTCCTTGATGTTTAGTAAACCTAATATCTATAATCTCTTTGGTAAATGTTAACTTTTGGAATTTTGTGGATTGAGAGAGCCCAAGCCATTTCAGGGTCATCTAACAATGCCATCCTCTACTAATTGGGAAGCCTTACACATCAAGGGGTGATTGGATAGTCTAAGCATGTTTGACATAGCTTTTAAACTTGATAACAAAAAGTTAGGTAGTTTGAGAGGTTTTACACCATATTTTGTAGATGATAGAGATGATTTCCCTTAACCCACCTTTGACTTAACAGAAGTTGACCTACTTGTTGGCAATAAGCATAACTTATTGCCATTGGAAAAAAAGAATTATCTGGTTGAATTTGATCGACATCAAGCTATGTTGAAGATCTACGAGTTGTATTTTCTACATTGCACCTCGCCACATGAACATTTAATGAATTTAACATTTACTTCTTGAGGTGGACCACAAATCTGTTTGTTACAAACACTCATGGGGAGAAGAAAAAAATGCATTATTTATTTCAAAAGAAAAGAATATATTTGGGACATGAGGGTCTTCATGTAATTTAAATGAGCCTCTGCATTTCATAGAAAAATGAGCAAAAGTTACATGAAAGAGACCTATATTGGGTCGCTTCCTTGTTGAAAAAATATTGTAAACAAGGTGCTCGAAATGAGAAACACTAGGTTGAACTATAAGGTTTTTCAACATACATTGGATATCTATGACAGGGGCCAGTTGGGCCAAGTCGCTAATAAGAATAATCGATAAGACTCTACAGTCTAAAACCCATTACCTAAAATTTCAAAAACACAATTTTTTAGCTAGTTTCTTTGATTGTAACATGAGAACACAACAGGAATTTTGACACATCTTCAAAGGTATTTGTTAGCAAGGTTAAGAAAGTTAGAACTAACACCTAGTAGTCCTATAACCAAACTAAATCAAATTCAATGCACCATCATGCTTAGAGCTTAAGAAAAACTAACCTACTAACATCCTTGCATTAGAACATGAACAAATATTCAAACTAACATGTTAATCCATTAATTTCTATCTCTATTGAATGCTAAAAATGAAATGAACCTACTTAGATCCTTAGCAATCAAATATGTTTGATCATATGTTTGAATCTCAAGGTTTTCAAGAATGGAGTCTTGTCAAATCATGGCTACAAGACCATTTGACATATCTCCATATGACTTCAAAACTTGGATGGATGCAATGCAAGAAAGGAGGCCTTAGCTCTTCAAATGGTGGATTCTTCAAGAATAACAAAGAAGCTTATAGTCTATTTGCTATGTGCTTTGCTTTTGTCTTCTCAAGGAATTTAGGTGTAAGTGTAAAGGTAGGAGGAGGGCTCTTTATATAGCCCAATGGATAAAGGAATCACTACATCCCTTTGTATGTGGGATAATAGAGATGTTGAGTTAGTTGTGGATAAGGGGGGTTTAGATAGGTTGAGTTAACTTTAGGAGGGTTTGTTTGTCCTTTAGTGACTCATGTGGATAAAGGGGGCTCATTAATTAATCAAGATGATTTAATTAATAGATGTGCAAGCTTATAGAAGCTTTTAGAGGAATATTAGCATGATTTAGACTATAGAAGGGGATTAAATCAATTAAATATTGATTTATTGGTTAAATGAAAGGGAAGCTAATTAATTAATAATAATTAATTAGTCTAGATAGAGGGAATTAATTAATGAAAGGTCATTAATTAGGATATTTGTTGGATAGGTGACTTAATTAATTAATGTAGTGTAATTAATTAACGACGATAGGAGAGAAGATGAGCCCTTTTGACGAAATGTCACCAATTTGTGGGAAATGATAATTAGTGCAATTTAAGTATTTAAATTGCTCGGCATAATTATGGGTGTCTACATTTTCCCCTCTTTGGGGTGGCGTAAGTGACGCCACTTCAAAGATAGTAGATGGATGAAATTTTGAAGGGATAGAAGAAAAATTAGCAGGAGGGAGAGGTGCCCCCTCGAGTGTCGATGGGGTGATGAAGGAAGATGATCGACGATCGAAAAAGATGAGAAATAGATAGAAGAATGGGCAGGGGAAGAATGCCCTAGGTGAAGTAGAAGAAAAGTGGTGGGAGGAAAGTGAGGTAGAAGAAATATGGAGAAGTGGAGAGAAGAACTTAGCCTCTAGCCTTTGTATTGAACAACTTCAGTGTCATCATATTGCCAAAAGATCTACGTCATCGGTCCTTATTAAAAATATAAGCATATGACAAAAGTAGAATGACATGAAAAGCCATACTACGAACAATTGTCCATTGCTGAAAATACCAACTCCATGCAACATACAAAATGCAATGCAATATGAGAAGGAAACAAGCTCATTTAACAAGGAAAATAAGTACGAACGCACATATCCAACCCAAAATGGTCAAGACATAGTTGTACAAATGTTTTTTATCAAGCTGAAGAGATCCACATGTTCGTGATTGACGACAAGGGTTAAAAATGATGCCCCGAGCAAGGATACATGCAAGGGGAAATGATGATGGACACGAGGTCCAAGTAGAAAGCTTTGTGCACAACGAAACAACACCAGGCAATAAGACGTGCCCCAGAGTACAGATGAAGCAAAGCAACTAGCTTTGTGAATGGTTGTGAATCCGGTGATCCACGAGTCGTATAATCGGTGAAGACGTGAAACAAACCAGTAGGATATGGAGAGAATACCATGCGCAAGACACAAGTTTCAGCTGTAATAAGCAGGTTACCTATTTTTGTAGGTTTTTTACTTTTTAGGATTTTGTGAAAAAAATTTGCCCTATTTTTGGATTTTTGAAGTGATATATATATATATATATATATATATATATATATATATATATTATTTTGTTTTTCTTTGTTTTCTAAAATGCGGTGGATAGTAGAAGAAAATAGAAGAAATAGAAGGAAGTGCCTAGATGCAAAAGAAAATGCCCTAGGGGAAGAAAGAAGCAACAAGCGACAAATAATGTCCCTGTATAGTGGAAAAATTAATAAAATAATTATTTTTTAAAAAAAATAATAATTATTTACGAGAGTGTGGATAAGAAGAAAAATCACCTAGGAGCAATAAAATTGTCCTAGGGAGAAGAAAGGGGTATTGATGGCAAAAAAAATGCCCCAACACGTGAAAAATAAAAGAAAAATAATTATTTAATTAAAATAATTATTCAACAGTGAATAGAGGAGAAAACGAAATCAAAACGAGCCTCCAGGCACTCATGGTGGTGAAAAATAGCTTGATATACCCCACCTGGGGGTAAATCACACAACCAATTCATTTCTTACCGACCACCACTGAGTTTTTACCGCGAGGCTCTAAACATGAGGACGATGGTGATAGCATGAGACCGATTGAGACAGGCAGACACAATCCAAGGGTATCAGCGGCATGCCAACGATGATGGCATCTTTATGAGTACTTGAACCCTCCTTGTCAATTTTTGCAATTAATGCCCTAGAATTAGGAATTAGGGTTAGGGGTCACATCAAGGTGCACGTGCGCGTAGGCACAGTATGCGCTAAAGGTGGCACAGTGTCCAATCGGGGGGCATGCACCTTAGGGTGGATGCACACATGTGCAGGTACACTCAAACACACACACACACACACACACACATGTGTGCGCATGCACACACACACACACACACACACACAAAGAGTTCACACACACACACACACACAGGGACAATGATTGGGCACGCATGCGCCTAAACGTGCAAGCGCCCAAATGGGCATGGTCGCATGCATGCACATGCATGCACGACAAAGGATGGCGCACACACCCCAAAGGGCATGTAGGCACACTAGGTAGATAGGAGGATAGATAGAAAAATGCCAAAAATGATGGCATTTAGAAGAAAATTTAGGATTTTTGGGTTAACCCTAAAAATGATAAGTAGAATTTAGAAGAAATGTTAGTAATTGACGAATGGAATGATTTTTACAGAGATGATTTCTAGTGCTTCAGACATGGGAGAGAGCATCATTCATGTATCACCGAGCTAGAGGGGAGCATGCATCGGTGAGACCGGCATGCGATAGCCATACTTCTAGAGGCAGTGGGCCTAGGCCCCATGTCTCAAATGCCTTCTATCACGCTGGACCATGGTCTGCTTACTGCACTAGCTGAGTGGTGGCATAGTGAGAGCCAGTGCTTTCGACTCCCTACTGGAGAGATGATCGTTACTTTAGAGGATGTGTGGTGGATCCTCCACATGCCCATCCTAGGTTCACTGATTGAGTACACTTCTGATGTTGGGTAGATCAAGGCAGTCGTCGGATTTGTTCGATCGAGATGACATACCGCATGATGGTATGACCATGTTGCATTCCATGAGTGTATCACCGACCCAACATTACACCGTGGGCCCCTATATATTATGGCACTTATCAGTGGGTTTTTACTCACTGATAAGACTGGACATCTTTTCCGAGAGGGTTGATGACACTAGTACATGGGATTTTCAGTGGTGAGCACTATTGCTGGGGACAGTGTATACTGGCGCACCTTTACTGGGACTTACATCTGATCACCTACCACCATCAAAAGATGGTGGGGCCTACCTCGCTACTACATATTTGGTCATGGGACCACATTGCTATCGGGCGCCCCATGGGCACTCTACATGTTTGAGATCCAGAGGAGCCATCTTACATGGCGTGGGTTTCAGTAGGTGGTGACGTACGAGGTCACCTGGGCAGCTTATACAGATATCACCGAGAGTTTGATGAGCTTTTAGATAGGGATATCATATGGAGACCCTACATGCAGATACATATAATCGGAGGAGGATGTAGTAGAGCTCAATGTGTGTACATGGAGCATTTCCTTATTGGTAGTCGGAGTTATATCATTGAGCTATATAGGGTAGACAGATGCCAGTGACAACTAGGCATGTGCAGGGGGTTCCACGTAGCTAAACATATGGTATGCCCATCGAGATGCTGAGAGGCGACCATGGGGCCATGCATATAGGTGACCCGATCCAGGGCCAAGTTTCTTAGATGTGGTCCCACAGGTATGGGATCCAACGCGATAGACTAGGGATCCAGGCACTACTACAGATTACTGGACTTGGTATGTTATTGTTTTACCCCATGTTGACTATCCCAGAGGAGGCCTGGGCAGTAGGTGCTAGACCACCGAGAGAGATTTGGCATGGTGGTGATATGAGAGAGGGTGCAAGCCCATGACCCAGAGGATCCATTTGATGGGTTACCCATGATGAGAAGATTTCCGCATAAGTATAAGGACTGAGGCCACAGGGACCAGGACAGGCACTTACACAACTTTCTAGGCCCCCGAGTATTAGAGTAGGAGTAGGGACAGTCTTCCAGTGCCAATACATGGACAGGACCCGGTGGTGCATGCAACCACTCTACAACAAGAGAGCTATAATAGGCTCTAGTAGAGTGAGACCAGGTCACAACAAAGAGAGACCAGATCAAGCTCAGATTTTAGCAAGTGATGACATGAGCGATCAAGCTCTTAGGCCCAAGCTAGCCAGGGAGGTGATAGTGTTGTTCACTTTTAGAAAATACAACATGATGGCCTCATAGATGGCCCAGGTGATGAGGTCTATATCAGCAGACACAGGCCCAGTGCGCAAATTTCGTGATACTTGAGCGAGATAGGTTGAGGGATGAGCATGTAGTGGGGCCAGGCTTGAGCTTGCCTAAGCTTCAGCAGAGATAGCGTCTTTCCGACGTATAGATGGTATAATAGTGATGGCCTGACACACAAAGATTTGGCTACAATAGAGGGGCAGAGCCTCCTATTACAGATCTTTATACTTTGAGGCAGTTCGCTGAATGGCGAGTGCCTTCCTATAGCCAACAGTCGAGTAGAGGGACTAGATCCGAGAGGCCACAGCCTCAAAGTGGAGTATCCACGAGGATAGTTAGGATATGCTCATGCCATGCCACCACCATGAGATAGATGCCACTCCATCGAGCTCGAGTCATCCATGACCGCGAGACATACGCCTCATGAAGGCTCTCGAGCTCGAGTCATCCATGATGATTGTATTTTCACATATGCCTCTTGATGAAGGCCTTTTATTCTTTGATATATGTATCATCTTTTTGTACACATCAGATGAAGGAATTTTTGATGTATTGCAGGCATTTTTGATGTACTGCAGTTATGTATATCCATTTTTGATACAGATATACCACACACATGTATTATATGGACATTTTTGACATGACATATGTGTTTATGAGATGGACATTTTGTTTGTTATTTCGATGGAGTATATGGATAGATAGATGTGTTTATGATGTTAGCTAATTTGATTTCACATGTATATATATCATGATTTGTTGATGTATCACATGTGTTTTGATTACTAGATGATAGATCTTGTAGAGTATATCAAATGTATTTTGCTCATGTGATGTGCTAGACTTAGTGGACAGGATGATATGATGATATGGGTGTGGGGGGATAGATTTTGATATTTGCGATCCCTCTTGCCCCCATTTGATGATACGATATGTGATGATTAGCTTAGCATTCATGTATGATGTATACTTAGATTTTTCTTAATATATGATGTATAGATGATGTTAGATGTGATGATATTGATGGAAATATGATGATGTGATAACAAAATGATGCACATGCAACAAGAAAACACAATCAAATGCTAACAAAGAACATAATGAATCAATATAACAATGTACCATGATTCACTAGCATGCAAAAACACACTTCAATATGCACAAGTAAGAATAAATCTAATCTAATCAAGAAAAGATGAATCCTAACAAAGTATGTCCAAGCAATGAAACAACACAAACACACAAACATGAAGCAACTATACAAGCAAACAAGCAAAGCAAGAAACAAGACAATGCAAGTAAATATTTTATGCAAGATTTTTTTGAAACAATTTTCTATTGTTTAGGGTGTTTGTGAAACAATTTTCTATTGTTTTTGGTTTTTTGTTTTCTATTGTTTTTGGTTTTTGATATTTTTGAATGTTTTTGTGTTTTGTGAAACAATTTTCTATTGTTTTTGTGTTTTTCTAACAGTTTTCCAGAGCTATGCATAGGTAACCAAGAAAGCATGGATGCCCCCAATGTTAGATGGGGAATATACAAGGGCAGATGCCACACGCTTATAAACAGGAAGGTGAAGTCACATAAATGCCCCAACATAAGATGGGGAATAGACAAAGACCATGCCCTTCACAGATGAATAAAAAGAGACAAAGCCGGATCAAGGCCGACAAGATTGGGCTCATAGGGAATCTCGGAGGTAGACGTGGAACTAGCCCTAGGCTAAGTGAAAGTACCCCCTAGATGCAAGATGCTTGTAAACAACGAATCTTCCCAAGGCGCCGGAAACCGGTTTTCACCCAGGACCTATCCAAAGTGCCACAATTGCGTGGTTTTTACTTATGGATGACATGTTTTCTCTATTTCTTTTTCTCTTTTTTTTTTAATTTTTTTGTACATTTTGATTATTTTACCATGTTTTTGATTTTTTTTTTTTTTTTGATTTTGTGTCATGTTTAAGCATAGAACCGCTTAAGATGCATGGCATTCATGGGCTCATGGAGCTCATCACCATTGGGGTGAGTGAGTTTGTATGCTCTTGTGCCGTACTTGGCCATTATAACATAAGGTCCTAACCAATGCGGTTCGAACTTTCCTTTCTTTTCTTGCTCTACCCTTGTATTGAATTGATTCTCCTTCATGACCAAATCACCAACCTCAAACTGACGAGGTATGATTCTCTTGTTGTAATTTCTGAGACTTTGTTTTGATACACTTTGAGGTGATTAAGGGTGTGATGTGATTCTCATCTAGGAGCTCTAACTCAGCCAGTCTAGCCACCCGGTAATCTTCATCTTTATCAAATAATCCCTAAGAGAGATTCTTAGGGAAGGAAGTTCAATTTCTAATGGGATGATAGATTATGTCCCAAATACCAAAGAATATGGCGTCACACCCGTAGGAGTGCGAATAGAGGTCCTGTAAGCCCAAAGAGCTGGGTGGATTTGCAAATGCCAATTACGACCTGTTTTACTTACCATTTTCTCCATTATTCGCACCAAAGTTTTATTTGTGGCCTCGGCTTGTCCATTACCTTGGGGATAATATGGCGTAGACCATTTTAACCTGATTTAGAACCACTGATAGATACCCTTTACAGTTTTATTCTTGAATGAATTTCCATTATCAGTAACAATGGCTGCAAGAATGCCATACCGGCAAATGATATGATTCATGATGAATTTGGAAATATGAGCTCCTGTTACATAGGTTAAGGGACAACTTCCACCCACTTGGTAAAGTATTCAGTAGCCATGATGATGTGGGTATGGCCATCATATGAAGTTATGGGGGTAAGCTTCCATATCAAGTCAAGTCCCCATTTAGAAAATGGCCATGGGGTGGTGATGGGTTGCAACGGTCGTGATGCAGCATGGATGAAAATTCTATACTTATGACAAAGTACGCACTTTCTGACATGGTTGCAACAATCAGTTTCTATGGTAGGCCAATAGTAGCCTACTCTCAAAAGTTTCTTAGCCAAAACCATTCCATTAGTATGTGCTTCGCACACCACTTCGTGTACTTCTTTGATCGCTTGGATCAACTCTATCATATCGAGACAACGTAATAGATTCCCATCATAGCCACGATGATAAAGTGTACCTCCTAAAAGGGTATAACGGGCTATTTGGAAAATTAGGCTTTGTTTCTCAGAAATGGGAGATGTCGGGAGGGAACGTGTTGTCCTTGAGATAGGTAAAGATGGGCTCATACCACGGGAATTGGGACCAACAACATCACAAGCCAGACATGATTCTGGCATGTCGTACACAGGCTGGCATAAATTTTCCACAAAGAATGGCATGTCATTATTTCTGGTGGAATATGGAGCATAGAACCCACTGTGGCCATAGCATCTACAGATCTATTTTGCACTCTTGGAATTTGTTCAAATGTGATGTGCACAAAATACTCTTTCAGAGTTTCTACCAGCTTCTTATAAGGTATGAGTTTTTCATCCTTAACCTTGTATTCATCATTAACTTGCTTGATAATTAACTGAGAATCACCCACAACCTTGACATGATGAATGTTCCACTTGATGGCTGAGATTCATCCCTACGATAAGTGCCTCATATTCTATGATGTTGTTCGTGCAAGGAAAACCTAGACGAAAAGCTTGTGGTATGGGGTCGCTAGAAGGAGTAGTAATGAGGACCACACCTGCTCCTAAACCATGAAAAGTAAAAGACCCATCAAAGTGTATCTACCATATGATAGATTCTTCAATGTATAGCAACGAGGCATCTGGCAGATCCAAATTCAAAGGTTCAATGCCTTGTAAAGGTGCTTTTGCTAATTGATCAATGAAGTACTTGTCCCTTAACCGAATTTTGATGCACAAACTCTATGTCAAATTCACTTAGTAGAATGATCCAATTAGCCATTCTACCCGTGAGGGCAGGTTTAGATAACAAGTACTTGAGCGGGTCAACTTTGGATATAAGCTTGGTTTTGGTATTCAATAGATAATGGTGAAGTTTTTGAAAAGTAAAAACAACAGCCAAGCAAGCTTTTTCAATTTGGGGATAGTTGAGCTCATAAGCGATGAGAGTGTGACTGAGGTAGTACACCACTTTTTCTTTGTGACCAAGGTCGTATTGGGTGAGCAATGCACCAATAGAAAATTGAATAATAGAGATATAAAGCAGGAGTGGCTCACCAGAATTAGAGGCATGAGGACAAGCGGATTGGCCAAGTATTGTTTAAGCAAGGCAAAGACATGCTATTGTTACTGGTTCCCAAATGAAGGCGACATCCTTTTAAGAAGGTGGTTGAATGAATGACACTTATCAACAAGTTTGGGAGATGAAGTGGCAAATAGCCCGTATTTTCCCTGCAAGATGTATAGTTGCTTAATGTTCTTGGGAGGAGGCATCACAAGTAATAGCAAACACTTTAGCAGGGGTCTACCTCAATTCCCCTTCTTAATACAATGAGGCCCAAAATTTTCCCGATAAAGACGTTGAACACACATTTCTTTGGGTTCAGCTAGACTTTGTACTCTTGTAAGCACTCAAAGATACACCACAAAATAACAAGGTGATCCTCTCTTGTCTTAGATTTTCCAAGGATGTCATCCACATAGTCTTCCATGATATCATGGATCATATCATGGAAAATTACCATCATTGCCCTCTCGATAAGTAGTTTTACTCCCGTGCTAGTTGATGGGTTGACTATTTTTGGGTCCTCGCACTATGACTTACATCGATAGTTTCCTCTAATCCATACGCGTAGGTGTTTCACTTGATTCTTAGATGTTTCTTTGAAGTATTTGCCATTAGGGTAACGGGCATAGGAGGAATACCTATTTTAATTCTTTGATGGGTTTTGGCTAG
This sequence comes from Taxus wallichiana var. yunnanensis, assembly GCA_018340775.1. Classification (NCBI taxonomy): domain Eukaryota; kingdom Viridiplantae; phylum Streptophyta; class Pinopsida; order Cupressales; family Taxaceae; genus Taxus; species Taxus wallichiana. The sequence goes on from CM031241.1 coordinate 635,629,533, forward strand.
GAGGAGGACTACCTCGTAATGAAATTTGAAATGATTTAGGTATCTCACTTAAAACACAATAAGAAAGATCTAATCTAACAGCTAGGTTAGAATAGGATCCGAAGGTCAAATAGTTGGTTCTGGGTCTCTGTAGGTCTGAAAAAAAGTCTCAGGTAGGTCACAGGTGATTAAGGGGATGTAAAATTAGGTGGATAGGTCCTTGTTCTGGGTTGTATGAGCACATACAGTAACCGATGCCGGTTAAGGGTGACCGACGGTGACGGTTAGGCGTAACCGGTGCCGGTTACTGTGGAGTTCTGGGGATGCCACAGAATGGGTTTGGGGTCTCCTTTGTGATTACACAAAGGATTTTGGTTGGTCGGGATGAGGTATTGGGTGATTTGGGAGGGATTTGGTGAGGTTTTAATGGGTATATGGAGGGGGAATGTTGAAGGAGGTCAATGGGTGGCTAGGTAAACAATAGGTGATAATATAATGACAAAATGAAGTGAACCAGAGAAGTAGAATGTTTTACTTACTTGGATTCTGGTCCTGACACTGTGAGTGAGGGATGGGGGTGCTGGTAAGAGGTTGAAGGCTGCAGGTGATCACCAATCATAGGAGAGCTTCTACATGGGCTGCATGTGCATTCCTCTTTGCTTGGTTAGATCAGATCATTGTTGGGGTGGCTGTGCAGGAGAAAATACTTGATCTCCTTCCTTGCATGTGTGTTCTCACTGAATTTGATCTCAAAAGATGTGATATCTCTCAGGAAGATCTCAATGTTTGCCAACTTTTTCCAATCTTTTCCAACCTTGAAAATAAGGTTGTTTTGGGGTTAAAAGGGTAACCGATGGTGGTTCCAGCTTAACCGGTGATGGTTAGGGCTAACCGGCATCGGTCAAGGTGGGATTTCCTAGGTTTACTAAACTAGGGAGATCCTCTTGATTTTCTCGATCTCATGTCATTAACCCATGGATTAAACTGAAGCTTCTTGTAAGCATGCGGGAATGTGGTTAGAGAGAATGTAGGCATTGATTTTTAGGGTTTTGGGTAAGTCTTAGTTAGTTATGGCAACTTACTAAGAATAGGTCTTAGGTGAGTTGGCTTGATGAGGTGTCTAGGTGAAGTGTATGTGTGGATATTATTTAAATTAAGATATTTAAATAATAAATATGGTGAGGATAATGAATTAATTTAATTAAATTAATTAAATTAATATTAGTGAGGTGAAGGGGGCCATGGCTAGGTGAATGTGATGAAGGGTGCTTATTTGTCGAGGGACCAAAGGGGAGTGTGACCTAATTTTAGTGTCTACATTTTTCCCCTTTTTGTTGTAGCTTGTATTAGTAAGTGACGCTAACAAAAATAAGATGTGGTTGCCCCATGTGTGGGTGAAGGTGATCCCCCTCAAACCAGGAACTGATGAGGCAGAAGGTAGGAAAATCGGTGAGTGGTTTGATAAAAGGTAAATGTGATGAAAAGAAAGGTGGGTAATGGGGAAAGAGGAGCAAGGTCTACTCAGGTAAGCTAGGTAATGGGTCAGGGTCAAAGGTAGTAACAATCAAATGCACACACGTATAAACTATAGCACGCTACCAAGTTGAAGAGCAGTCAAACTCTACATCGTCTAAGGTCGATAGGTTTATCCAAACGAGGTTGAAGTGATTCTGGTATCCAAGGTATAGGATATGGTCAGGAAACACGATGTAGGTTAGGTAGTGCAGAACGCTTTAGGTATGTTCCGTACACCAAAGGTAGGGTCAGATAAACGGTCACATGAAAATAGGCTAGGTAAGGTCATTAGGTCAACAACACAGTAATAAAATGCCACAAGGTATAATGAAACACATGAGGTCAAAGGTCACGAGCGATGGTCCAGGTCCAAATATCTAGGTCACAACATGGGTAAGGCCAAGGTAGGGGTAAAATAATGAGTCCCCAAAAGAGAAAAAGGAGGTAGTAAATGATGAGGTCGGGAATGTGAGGGAAATGGTTTGGGTAAAGGTGGGGTGGGGTAAATGATCAAGGTGAAGGTTGGGTGAGGTAAAAAAGGAGGTAGGGGTAGGGTAAAAGGGTAAAATTTAGGGGAATGGGTAGGTGAGGGTGACCGATGCCGGTCAAGGATAACCAACGTCGGTAGAGGTCAACCAACCATGGTTGGGTAGGGCACGCGACCGATGCCGGTCAAGGGTAACCGACGTCAGTTAGGTCGGGTTTGTTATAAAAACAAAAAATCCACATTTTTTTTTATTCATTTGTCTTTTAGCTATTTGAGAAAATGACAAAAGAGAGAGAAAAGAGAGAAAAGTGTCTGACGGATGAGCGGAGCATTGAGTTGGCAGTGTGAACGATGGGTGATCGGTTGGTGAGAAGTGGGTCCACAGGATCAGTGCGAGGGATTTGATTGGGTAGAGGTTACGGGTACCGATTCGGTGATGGCAAGGCCGAGAGGGATCGGGGGCACCAAGTGTAAGAAGCTGCCAGATGTGCCACCGAGATGATGGCAAAAGACAGATGAGAGGTAAGCACCCTACTCTAGGTGTATGTGATTAGATAGAGTAGAGGATTAGTATATTGTTTTTTGTAGTTTTGGTTGGTTTTGTTTTTGTGGGTGGGAATGGGTTAAATTTGGAAATGGGGGAATAACGGGTAAAAAGAGGAATGGGGAGGGCAATAAATGGGATAGGTGGGGTGGGTGGAGGTCCAAGGGTAGTGTAGGTCTTTGTAGGTGGGTAAAAGGGGTAAGGGGAGGTTTTTTAGAAAAGGGGGTTTTGGGAAATCGTGGGTTTTACCACGATAAAGACCGGCGCTCACAAAGTTTGGCCGACGGTCAAGGTTAGGTCAAATCTAAGTATCGGTCACCAAACAGGTGACCGATGCCAGTTAAGGGGTGACCGGGGTCGGTAAGGGTGAACCGGTATCGGTCACCAAACAGGTGACCGATGGGTTAAGGGGTGACCGGGTCGGGTAAGGGTGAACCGGTACCGGGTTTATTGGAACAAGGGTCCAAAAGTGATGTGGGCTAGGTGGTTGAGATGGGTAGGGTGAAAATAGGGTGTGGGAAAATGATAATTGGTAAATATGGATATGATAAATGGAGATTAATGTTTTGTTTGTATGGATGCAGGGGAGAGCACAACTACATATGCGGGATAGGGTTCCACCCTACTCTGACAAGATGTGCATGCGTGCAATGACCCCGACAGAGCTGCAAACATGTGGAGGTAGTGGGCTTGAGTGGGGTTCATCACTATCGACATGTAGTCCGGTAGCCCAGTTTGATGGTCACGCTCATCGATAGATGGGATTCCATGACCAACACATTCCACCTGCCGATGGGTGAGATTACTATCACCCTGGAGGACGTGTTCCAGATTCTTCGCTACCCATATTGGGTGCATAGGTCTACTCCATCTCCTCCGAGGCCTCAGAGGAGCTGATTGTGACTATTTTTGGTGAGGGGATGGCCGACCTGAGATTCCATAGCACCAACTTGAGCTATGGAGAGATGTACCTAGCCCATCCGGAGGAGACGAGGCTAGTGGTTCTATTGATGGAGGCAGTGTGCTACTATGCACTACCAGATGCAGAGGGTGGATGGTTTCCCCGATCACTGATGGGGGTACTCCACGACATGATGGTGGATGAGACCCACTTTTCCTGGGCACCAACATTCTTGGTGCAGTGCAGACAGGAGTTGTGGGCATATATGGGCGGTGGTCACGCAGGTTCAACTTGTTGTGTACATTTTTACTACACTACTGGGCGTACGAGCACATATAGTTTGTGTGTGGCCTATAGGGATGCCCCAAGCAGATGCATTCCCAGTGAGATTTGTGTGGGTGGGGTATAGGAGATGGGTGCCGTTATTGGAGAGCGGAGATCTGAGAGGCCCACACATGATGTGGCCTATTTCCAGCTACTGGAGGGGTTGTCCGGAGTGGACATTATCTGGAGGCCATATGTGGGATTCCCCTCATATAGGCATATGCATGAGGAGCTAGCTGAGCTCCAGCTAGAGAGATGGATACAGGGTCACCGTGCCGGGAGTATGAGATGATCCCGTAGAGATAGTCCGAGTCAGGTAGTTCAGAGTTCTAGTACAGACAGACATACCTCCCCCTTCCCACAAGACTCGAGAGAGACGATGGAGAGGCCCTTACCTCTACCATAGCCTACAATGCCCACAGGGTAGGAGGAGCAGCCAGTGGACCGGCGGATAGATGAGATGATGATGACGCCACACAGACAGACAGTACATAATAGTGGTGGGGCTCACTTACGAGCCATACCACCCAGACCAGGGCAGCCGGATCTAGCCACCATCACAGTGCAGAGAGACACCCTACAGGGGTAGGTGGCTACTCTCATTACCCAGTTGGGTATACTACAGACACAGACTGGAGGGCTCAGAGGTGGAGGTAGCAGAGCTACAGTAGTACATGTGGCCAGGCTAGCTCAGGCCTAGCCCAGATGGTCAGGTGGGAGGAGATGGAGATGGAGAGGAGGGGGATGGTCAGTGGCAGCCTTACAGCTCAGTGGCAGGTTTACAGGGCCAGTTGGCCATAGCCCAGGCATAGATTGGGGTCTTACAGCCCAGATATAGGCACAAGGGTAGGGGGCACCACCACAGCACCACCATCATAGGCACCGGGACCGGGTCCCAGTTCACAGGAAGAGAGGGGCAGGGTCCCGCAGGACATGTACAGGGGGCCGAGACCTATGGGACCACCACAGACCATGCCTGTATCTAGGTTACAGGGATGCCCTAGGTGAGGCTAGATATTATCAAGACCAGCTGATGGTGGCCGGATAGACTTCATATCCTATGCCGAGTATAGGGCACAACAGGCATCCAGTGAGAGGATGAGATCCCACTCACAAAGGTGAGAGCACAGAGGTCAGTCAAGAGCTCCGAGGCCCGATCAGGTCAGAGGCTACCAAAGCACACAGAGAGACTAGCTGAGGTGCCAATAGGGACCCAGAGGCCGAGGGCACAGGTGATATAGAGATGGAGGACATCCGCCGAGATGCCTGATATGTGGTCACCTAGTTTTTGATGTATGATAGTCTTTTTGTGATTTATACCAGCCTGCGTGTCGAGAGATAGTTGTATTTTTTATCACATACCGCCTACGTACCAAATGATATGATATATGAGATTTTTGTATATTTTGAGCATATACCGGATGTATGAGATTTTTGTATTATTTTTTGTATGATATTTATTTTTTTGATATGATATTTTTGAGATGATGGACATGATGAGATAGCCATTATTTTTGAGATACACATTGATTTATTTATATGCCAATGACATGATATTTTTGATGTGTTTCAGATTTTGATTTTTTTTTTGATTATGATATTTTATTTTTTAGGACATTTTTTGTTAGGCATATGATGGATGATTTTAGATGGACCTGATTTGATTGATTTTGATGTATTTTGATGATGATGATGATTATGATGATTTTTGATGATGATGACATGATGAGATGGATGAGATCCATTATTTTTGAGATGATGATGGTGATTTAGGTTTTTTTTTATATGATGATGTATTTTTTGTTTTTGATTGATGATTTTTTTTGTTGATTTGTGATTGATGAGATTTTGATTTGTTATTTTGATATGGATGGATGTAGGTGAGTTAGGCATGATGGAGTCAAAGGATTTAGGCATGATCGAGTCGAGTTATGAGGCATGTCAAGTCAGTTAGGCATGGTCGATCAGTCGAGGCATTTAGGCATGGATCGAGTCAGGTCAGGCATGGATCGAGTCAGTTGGTCAGGTTTAGGCATGGATCGAGTCAGTCGCATTAGGCATGGATCGAGTCAGTCATAGGTTAGGCATGGAGTAGGTTGGCATGGATCGTCAGTCATAGGCATGGATCGAGTCAGTTAGGTTTAGTGGTTAAAGTAGGCATGGTTGAGTTAGAAAGTAGGTGAAGTTGTGATTCATTATTTTATGCAATGAATGATAATATGGGTCATATGTGAGATGTGGTATAATCTAAGCATAGTGATGATAAAGAAATGCTAGGTGTAATAAATGTATGTTGTGATAAGGATTTAAAATATGAAGTAACTTGTTGTTTGTTTGGTTTAATTTCCAATTTGGGATAAAAAAGGGAAACTAAGTGAGGTGTGAGGAACATGGAAGATGAATTGTTTAGGGTAGAGAATGGCCGAGCTAACCTCCAAGGGCCCCATGCCCTCGAGTGCTTGCCTACATAGTCCCGGCAAAAGGGGACCTCAGGCCGATGTAGTTCTCCCATGAGCTAGGGAAGAATATGATGAGGTATGAAAATGAGTTAGTAGGTTTTAGGCATGGTGTGGGTTTTAGATCTATTAGGTGTGGGTGGATTATAGGTAAAGTGATGTAGGTGATGTCGATTGTGGCAAAAGAAGAAGATTACCCCAAAAGTAAGCGTCGAGGACCAAGTCCTGTATAAGGTAATCAAAACGTAAACAAAGATGGTTTAAAAGATAAGAGGGGGCAAGAAAGCCACCTGATTGGGTAGGATCATACCGAGTAGATCATGCCTTGGAGGAGGTGATGAACGTAAGACCCTAAAGACATTGCATGATTGATTGTTCTATGGTGAAAAGTAGTCACATGATCACCAAATGTCTAAGTTCCAAGAAGTCCCTTGAGGCAATAGGAAATGGGAGTGGGAATGGTAAGAAGGGTGAAAGGTAGTTAATTGTTATATGGTGTGAGGTAGCATGCTCTTTGGGCAAGAGATCCGAGGTCACAATGGGTAAGTCCATGACTAAAAAGGTTTGTTGTTTTGACTTATAGTTGAGATAGACTGATCGATGTGGGAAGTCTATATGGGATGAAGAAAATTTAACTCCTTGAGGTCTTCGTGAAGTTGATCGATGCGGGAAGCTTTGGTTGCTCTCATTTTTTTTTTTTTTTTAGCTTTACATAGCTGTCCTTCGAGGGAGCAGTCTATTTATAGCAGCAATTATCAGAGAGGAAGATGTCCTTTTGAGGGAGTCATCTTTTTAGTGGAAGTTTGACTCAAGGAGTTATATCCCATGTGAGGGCTTTGAAGTCATGGACAAGACCAAGGTGGAAGATAGGACTCTTGTTCAAAAGGCAAGGTGGAATGACCATGGGATCTCATCTAAAGGTAGATGAAAAGTATCCATGAGAATCATGCTATGTGCAACGTCATGGTACACATATTCAAGAGAAGATAACAAGTGATGGGTACTCACATGATTCTTGTTTAATCATTGGTGAGGTGTATGAAGTGAATAGCACTCAAGGGATGAGCATGGAAAGAGACAAAAGGTGAGGTAGGATGACAAGTCAACAATAGAATGGTCAAAGATGCAAGGCATTAAGGGGCTCAGGTTCAGGTTTACCATCGAGTGAAGATAAATGATAAGCACCTGATCCATAAGTATGGGTCACGATGTATGGTCCAAGCCAATTAGGAGAAAATTTTCCCCATTTACTTTTTTTTTCTTTGGTTACGTGTTGATTTTCTTTCAGACAAGGTCACCGACTTGAAGGTCCATTCATGGACACATTTTCATCGTAGGCACGTTTGATACATTTTTGGTAAACTTGAAGGTGATCCAGAGCGTTAAGATGACGTTCATCTAGTAACTCTAACTATGCTAAATGGTCCTGATGAAAGTCATCATCAGTGAGCATGTCATGGAGAGAAATGCGGAGTGAGGGAATCTAGACTTCGAGAGGTAGGACTACCTCTATACCATAGACTAGAGAAAAGGGTGTGGCCATAGTGGAAGTGTGAATACTAGTGCGGTATGCCCACAGGGAAAAAGGAATGTGCGTATGCCAATCCTTCCCAGTATCATTGACCACTTTCATGAGAATCTTGTTGAGGGTTTTGTTAGTGGATTCAGCTTGGCCATTGGTTTGTGGGTAATAAGGTGATGAGAAACTAAGCTGAATGCCAAAGGCATCACAAAGTTTTTGCAATGTTTTGTTTTTGAATTGTTTTCCATTATCAGTGATGAGGCGATGAGGAACACCAAAGTGAAAATGATGTGGTGGTTAATGAACTCACATATTTTCTCAGCTTTTTCATGGAGATGAGTGGTATGGCTTCCACCCATTTTGTATAGTATTCGTAGCAGTGATGATCCATTGATGGCATTGGGAAGAATGGGGATTGATTTCTCCGACAAGATCCAAACCCCATTGAGAGAAGGGCCAAAGGTCACGACCTGTAAGGCGTGGCTGGGTGTATGATGAAGATTGGAATGTTGTTGGCATTTTACACAACATTTGACGTAGTCAAAAATCATAGTTAAGGGTCAGCCAGTAATAGCCTAGTGAAGAATACGCTTAGCAACAACAAGGCCACTGAAGTGACCTCCACATATGCCATCATGAACTTCCTTAATGGTATAAGGAATTTCAGAACTCATGAGGCATCGTAAGAGAATACCATCAAAGCCACTTATAGAGGAGTCCCCCCAGATGACGTAATGAGAGACCTTTTTAAGGAAGGCACGTTGTCCATTACGGGTGAGATCAGGAGGTAAGATGGAGAGAGAAAGGTAGTCGAGTATTGTTTATACCAAAGGTCACTCGGGTCGAGGTGATGGTTCCAATGGAGTAAACATCATGAGGTAAATAAGAAGGTGATTGGAGTCATTGTACGGTGACAAAGATTTTAGAATCGGGGTGGGAGTGGTATTTGGGAAGCTAAGCAGGCCATGGTATCTACAAATTTGTTGGTTGAACGTGGGATGGTTTGAAGGGTGTAACGATCAAAGGTGGTCAAAAGTACATCTACATGATGTTTATACTTTTGAAGTATCTCATTACGACATTGGTATATACCATTGACTTGGTTTATGACCAATTGAGAATCACCAAAGATGTTGATGGATTTGACATCTAGGGCATAGGTGGCTTGGAGACCTAGTACGAGTGCTTCATATTCGGAATATTGTTGGTGCATTCAAAATCTAGTTTGAAAGACAAAGGCATGGGTTCACCATCAAGGGAATGAGGATAATACCAGCCCCACCCCCACGCTGACACTTGAACCATCGAAGAAGAGTGTCATTTGGTAAGGGGGTTCATCTAGGGAAAGGGTAGCAATCGACTCATCTGAAAGTCAAAATTAGAGGGTTGATCCCCAAAATAAATAGGTGCGTCAACCAATTGGTCAGCATGATTGCTTGGCCCTTTATGGACTTTTGATGAATGAATTCGAGGTCAAGATCAGCTAAAAGCATAAGCCATCATGTGACATGCTGATTTTGATAAGGTTTGGCATACATGAAGTGTAAGGGGTCGGTGTTGGTCACAACATAGGTTTTGTGGTTGAGTAGGTAATGACGAGTTTGGTGGCAACAAAAACTAAGGCTAAGAAAAGTTTTTCGGGATGGGTGTATCGGGTTTCATAGTCCAAAAGAGTATGGCTTATGTAATAAACCACCTGCTCCCTATGTTGTTCATCATGATGAGCGAGCATGGCTCCCAAGGAATGATCGGTAGTAGCTGAGATGTATAGGTAAAAAGGTTGATCATCTTTAGGTGGAATGAGTACGGGTGGTTGGAGAAGGTATTGTTTTAGGGCCTCAAAATCTTTGTGGCAGTCATCATCCCATTTAAAGGAGACATCCTTCTTGAGCAGATGATGAAATGGTTGACATCGATCAGATAATTGTGAAATGAAATGGTGAATAGACTACAAATTTACCTTACAGGCTACGGTTGTTTAAGGTTAGTGGGTGGAGGCATTTCCAGAATGGCCTTGACTTTAGCAGGGTCAACTTCTATACCACGTAGGGAAATGATAAATCCCAGGAGCTTTCCTGAGAGAACCACAAAGACACACTTCTTAGGCTGAAGGTGGACGTAATATTTAATGAGTGGTCAAAAATGGTTTTGAGGATGACAAGGTGTTCAGAGCGGTGCTTAGATTTGGCCAAGAGATCATCCACATAATCTTCCAATATGTGATGCATGATGTCATGGAAGATGTAAGTCATAGCCCGCTGATATGTGGCACCAACATTTTTAAGGCCAAAAGGCATGACTCGATAGCAGAAGGTCCCCCAAGGGGTGATGAATGAGGTTTTGTGTTGATCCTCTGGGGCAAGCAGATTTGGTTATAACCCGAGAAGCCATCCATGAGTGATAACATCTCATGGCCAGCAGTAAGGTCAACCAACTGTCAATACCAGGTAAGGGAAAGTCATCTTTCGACATGCTAGGTTGAGGTCACAGAAGTCCATGCAAATACAGAGTCCCCTATCACCTTAGTGATAGGGACAATGTTAGAAATCCAACGAGGATAATCAATGGGTAAGATGAAGGAAATAGAAAGAAGGCACTGAAGTTCTTCTTTGACGAGAAGGGCAATGCGAGGGTGCATTTTCCTCAGCTTTTGTTTGATGGGTTTGGCATCGAAATGGTTACGATATTATGGACCACTATGGTGGGGTCAATACCGGGCATGTCTACGTAAGACCAAGTGAAAGCGTGGTTATGGTCTTTGAGAAAGAAGTGATGGCTTCCTGTTCAACAGCATCTAAAGATTGACCGATCTTTAGGATGTGCGGGTCATCCTGAGTATGAATGTTGATCTCGATAGTCGATTCATTCAACATGGTTTACATCTCAAAGGTAACGACCGATGAATATATGAGTCTTCGCACCAAGGTAGGTGAGTATAGAGTCATCATCCTGACATTGAATGACATTAATTAAGGTGTATCATCATCATCATCATTTCAGATACAGAAGGGAAGAGTGGAAGGGGCCTCACCCTCACGTTGATAAGTCAAAGGCCCCAAGGAAATGGTGTTTATGAAAAAAAAAAGTTAGGAGGGATAGATTCAGATCCATCGACTCCATCGGTGAGGGTGGTGATGAAGGTGGAGCGGGTGAAGAAGGTGGAGAAGGGCTAGTGTCCTTAATGAGTTCAATGCGGGCCTGTTTGGTAGGTGGTTCAGAAAGCCGATACCACTACTACATTATGTTTTTGGGGGTGGTACATGGAATGATGGTATGGTGGCCTTGCTCATAAAATCCAAAACCAAAACCCTTCCACGCACATCGGTGCAGGAAGGTGTGGGTGAAAAAATGGTGATTGGTAAGTGATTGGAAGTCAACGAAAAAATGGGTGAGTTTGTGATGGTGGTTCGGGTGTGTAAGTGGTAGTATCAAGTCCCCCATAGGTGAGACTAGTACGAAGGTGAGGGGGACCATACAAGAGACATTCTCCTATACGGTGATCATAACGAGGGTGTTGGTGAAGGCTTCCATACTCTTGTGGAGTAAGGAATGTGTTGACACTATATAGGTGGTACTCCCCCAGAGTGAGGCATTGAAAAACACCTTCCAAGGGATCGGTTGGTATGTAGGTAGTAGTAGCTGGATGGATGAAGTGTCGAGGTCGATGCGGAGGTAGAGTTAATGGATTGGGAAGCTGATGGGTCAGCCGTGGAGGTTGTGGCAGTGGTAGGAATGGAGGAGGTATGTGTGGTTGAGGTAGCGACTGTACTGGTAAGCTGGAGGTGTAGGTGAAGGTGGTGGTCATCACAGGTAGATGCTTTAATGGGTATGAGCACATCATTGGGTCAAAAGCATGTTGCATGTTTTAAAAGGTGATGGATCAGCTGAATGGTATAGGTGTGTGTGTCCTTCATGTTCAAACTTTACACAATGATGCAAAGTGGAAGGAACGCAACCCATGACATGAATCCAGGGTCTACCAAGCAACAGGTTATATATGAATTCCCCTCCAAGACATGTAATAGTTCTGAATAAAGTGGGGGCCACGCGAATGTGGAGGATGATGGTGCCTAGTGTAGAGGTGATAGCATCATTGAATGAACACAACATGATAGGATGTTTATGCATGTAATTTTTAGGTATGCATTTTGAGCGAATGCATGGGATGAAATGATGTTAATGCTAGCGCCCCCATCAATCATCACACGGCATACCCGTATGTCATCGATGTGGACAGAGATGAAGAGGGCTAGGTCCGGGTCATCATTTTGGTGTGGCGCGATCTCTTCCTCTGAGAAGCTAAGGGAGGCTACTTGGTGAATAGGGTGGGGTGAAGATGAAGGTGGTAATTTGGTGAGAGAGGCTACATGATGGGGTGTGATAATGGAGGCTACGGGTGTAGGGTCATTGGGTAAAACCTCAATAGATTGAAGAACCTCCATGAGAGCTTGACGATGGGATTCCGAGGTTTGAATGAGGTCATATAAGGACATCTTGAGGGGAGATTGGTGTAATTGTTTGAGCATGGTGCGATGTGTGACGCCATTAGAAATGGGGTACGTGGGGCGTGGATAGTGATTTTAGGTATGGGTGTAGATGGTATGTTGGGTATAGGATTGGTTGGTGGGTCATCGTCACCTTTTCTTTACCTTTATCCTTCTGAGCACATGTGTAGTGACGTGTATCATGTTGATCTGAGGGGAGTTGGAAATGGAGAAGGTGTAGGGTGAGTGGTATAACGACACGATGGGAAAAACCTACCGGAGGAGAAAAACCCTGTGAGGTGAGTCTGAGGCAACGACATTTGGGTGGTGGCGTGGCAAGTTCTCTAGATGTGAACCATGTTAATTTCAAATCTTGGGGTGGCTCTAGGAGCTGTGAGGGTGGAGTTTGTGGTTGTTGAGTGGACAGTGTGGGAATGGGTGTCAGTGAAGTAGGGTCCTCATCGAGAAGGTCATCATCATCAAAGTTGGCTTCTGAGGACATAACTAGATCAGGATGGTTTTCAATGCCTTGCAGTTCTCCACATCGTGCCCTGGACACACGATGGTAGGCAAAAATTTTAGTATCATCAAACCCTTTTGGCTTAGGTTTGAGGGGGTCATAAGGTCTGAGTGGTGGTAATGTGATGACAGAAGTCTCAAGGAGGTTGGTTAAAATTTTGGCATAGACCCTCGCTAGTGGATCGCAATGGGAAGTGAACGTGGGTTTGGGTGTAGGTGTGGTTGATTGTTGAGGAATGGTCTTTAAGAGGAGGAGCGGATCGAGCTATGGTTTTGGGTGTCGGTGTGGTTTTGGGTGTGGTCATGTTTGTTTAGGTAGGGGTATGGTGGATGAACTGGTAGGAGGGTGTGTAGTTGTTTTGACTATCTTATTGTGGGGTAGTGGAGTTTTGTTTTTGGGTTGCACCTTCTTGGGTAAAGGTGATATGGGTGTACGAGGTCTAGAAGGAAAGGAAGATGGGGGAAGAGGATGAGTTACCCATGGGGATAACGGAGGTGCTATGAAGGTAGAGGATGTGGGTCATGCAGGAGGTGTAAGGGACAAGATTGAAGTGTAGTGGGTAGTGAAGGAATTGCTGAAGGTATTGAGGTATGGGTGGTAAAGATGTCAGCAGGTGTGGGTGTAAGTCATGTTGGGTGTCTGGGTAGGTTAGAGGTTTGTGAGGAAGGAATGGGTTGTTGTGCTTTTTTGGTTTATTGATGGGTGGAGGTTTCTTGACCATGTTGGGAAGTTGAGGTCTTAAGATGGACAGATAGGTGAAGGTGTGATTGGCGCAGCAGGGTATGAGTTCTATGGGTTTGGTGCTTTTGTTTGGGTGTCGAGTAGGTGTGGTGTTGACTTTGGAGGATGTAGCTAAATCCAGTTTGATAGGTGGATGAGTAAGGCTGGTGGTTGGGGTGACCCCTAAGGTGGTAATAGGTTTAGTCGAGGCAAAATGTTATAGGTGTGGGTTTGGGTTTAGATGTAGTTTGGGTTATGGGTAAGGGTGTATGTGAAGTTATGATGGGTGTCATGGAAGGAGTTGTGATAGAGGTGGTTGTGTTTGGTTTGATTGGTCGAATACTTTTGGGTAGATAGTGGAAGTATCAATAAGTGACATCTGCATCTGTGTTGAGACCGAAGTAGAAGACACCCCCATAATAAGGCTCTATCCACATAATCTAAGTGATCACCAAACATGAGAATGACACGTCTATGTAGGTGGAGTTGATGAGGACTTAATGGAAATTCCCATAAAATGTGTCTTAGAGATAGGAAATTGGCTAGCTTCAGCTTCCGTGGGTAAGAGAGCCGAAAGTAGGTCTGCAGGATTTTGGGTAGCTGATGGAGAATGCTCACCAAGAGGCAAAGGTATCTCAACTGGGTCTATGATAGGTGGAGGAGATGATGGGAGCTCCTCTATAGGTGGAGGAGATGATGGGTGCTCCTCTGTGGGTGGGAGGTAATGGGTGCTCCTCTGTGAGTGGAGGAGGTATTGTGGGTACCGGTTCTCTAAGTGGAGAAGCCAAAGGTGAAATGGTCTCGATGTTAGTGGAAGAGAAGACTCCTCCGTAGGTGATGAAGGAGATGAAAGGTGTTCCTCTATGGGTGGAGGAGTAGGTGTGGTGGATTCCAATGCGGAAGGAGGATTTTGGGCTAGGATTTCCTCTATGGAAGGAATATGGGGTAACTGGGAGGTGACAGGTACGTCAGTAAAAATAGCGTGAACCTCATGGGGTATGAGTATCATGAGTTGAGGTCTCACCGGTTTGATCAGATGAAGGGGCATGGTTGGGAAATGGTTTCTTGAAGATGTGTAGGTTTTGGTTGGTAGGTGCGTTAGGATTATCCATGGTTAACTCACCTTTCTCGAGCATTTCTTGGAAAATATTTTTGAAAGTGATGCAATTTCCATCACTATGACCCTTTACTCGATGATAGTTACAAAAGTCATGTTCTTTATACCATGCGGGCATGGGGCGAGGTAGGTCAAAACCAAGTGTGTGGTTTTATAGGTGGAAGGGTAATGACCCCAGCTTTGATAAGATTTTCTAAGACAAGAGTAAGGTTCCCCAATTGGGGTGTATTTCCGCTCTCGTCTAATTGAAAAGTCTGATGGGTGGTGAGAGATTAGATGAGGGTAGCCTGATTTGATGGATGAGTCAGGCCAGCCTTGAGTACCACTCGCAGCGGTGCCCCTTAGCTTTTGAGTAATTGGTTTGTGGTTTGAAGAAGAAGAGGTATCATTCACTTGAATGCCAAATTCTTATTGCGTAATTGATTTTCTTCTCTTCGATGGCCCGAATCTCTAACTTTCATGCCATAGTGAATGCTTCATCGAATGTTTGGAAGGTTTGACCTACAAGGTCAGAGAGATATGTCTAAGACAAGCCCATGTGTGAAGAGCTCAATGAGTTCTATTTTTGGTGTAGAGTTGGAAGGTGAGTTGATTGATCAAGCTATGCCAACGAGTGACAAAATCTATGATAGATTCGTCCTCATACTGACTCGTGGAGTATAGGTCAGTCATGGTAACCTTCTTGATGATATTGATAGAGAAATGATCCAAGAAGGCTTGGGCTACTACCGATTGAATGAGAATATAGAGTGTCTAGGTAACCCACTATACCAATCTAATGCAGGTCGAGACATGGGAAAGGTTCTCAAGAGCAAGGCATCATCGTGAGCGATCAGATAACACCCATGTTTGAACGACCACAAATGTTGTTACGGGTCTTCTTTTGCTATTGAAATGATTGAATTTAGGCATTTCCCAATGCACGGGATATGGGCGATAGGAATGGATGGGTGGATGGGTTCATTGCAAATCTCATCATAGGTGAGAGTGTTATGGGAGCCGAAACCGATGCCTCCAATGTCTACATCTTGTCCAACATCAATTTGATTAGGTCATTGGTAGGTTGATGATTGGGGGCCTCCTGTAGCGTGAGGGGGTTGGTTTTGGGCATATAACGAGGGTGGCACTCTAGTGTATGGTGCTTCCATGTTGGTTGATTGAGAAGAAGGTAGTGAAACAGGGGGTATGTACCCAGAGGGAATAATAGATGAAATGGGAGGTGGCTGATAGTATGTATATGGAGGTGGAAGGGTCGTGGTAACCCTAGTGGCAATGGGGGCTAATGATTGTGGAATGGAAAGGACCACATTCTAAAAAGGGGTAGGGGTCACCGACACGAGAGGTGGTAGTGTAGCTACGGGTATGTGTGAGACATTAGGGGTGATGAGGTTGTTTTGGGGGTAGTTTTGAGAGGGTATGGTGGATGTGGCAAGTGCCACAGGTGGTGGCAGACATGGGCGGTCATAATGGGGGTATAGGACCTAGCTGAAAAACTGGGGTAAGGTAGATGCGGGCAAAACAGAGCCGATGGGGCCGATGCAGGAGTGGGAGTGAGAGTTGGGGGATAGATACGGCATGTCCATATATCAACTGACCCGAGGCATCTCGAGTAGATGAATGGGAAAGGTAAAACTACAAAGTGGCAGGGTTTTGGTCAAGGAGTCATGTGAAACTCCTCATCTCTAGTAGCGATAGTGATAGGTTGGATGGGATCCATGGCTGGTGATAAAATGGAAGGTGGTGAAGGACTAGGTGGGAGTGGTTGAAAACTGGCATGAAATACGAGTGCACTTGCTTGCTTGTTTTCAGGTCAACACCATGTGAACCAAGATCGATCGTAGAGTCAGCTTTCTCTCAAAATGACACAAAAAATAACAAGAGAAACAGTGAATCTGACGGTAAAAAGTGTATTAGGTACCAAATGTGGGTTGGGAAATGAAACAAGCTAACCGATGCCGGTTAGGGAAAACCGACGCCGGTCAGGGGTAACCACTACCGGTCACTATAGAAAATGGACAGTGAGTGAAAAACAAGGTAGGAGGTCAAATCTGATAGGTATGCCAAATCTGATGAGTTTTACAATGTCAATGGGAATGATGGCAGTGATAGGGACTATGAAAAGTGGAAGAAGATGAATAAAAATGTCCCTTTGGGTAGGTTAACAAAAGGACCTAGAACCGACGTCGGTTGGGTATAACCGATGATGGTCAAAGGGTAACCGATGACGGTTACATGTGAAATTGAAACAATGATGAAAGAATAGTGGTTGTGAATTAAAATATTGATGTGGAATCAGACCCAAAATTCTTGAGAATGATGATAATATGGTCCAGGCACACTCAGGTGAAGCCGAATACACCAGCTATGATGAGGAGCGTGCAAGGATGAACAAGAAAAAAATGAAGAACGTGCTCTTTCACCTCAAAACACAAGCCAAGCAGAAACACTAAGAAAAATGTGATCCTAGGAGTGCCTTTTCTATTATGTTTGTTGAGCTTATGCTATTTAAGGACTGACACATGAACTGTGAAATAGAGTTTTTTGGTGAGGATGGCTTCCTACGAAGAAGGAGATCTAAAAGGTGAGGTTTCAGGTATGTTATGGTGGGGGTGGGCCTCGCTCTGAAGTATGACTCGACAGAGCAAATGAGTCAGGTACCACTATGTCATGATCATGTGATCACCTACAACTTCTTCCAGGTAAGATGTTGTTTAAGAATGTGTGTATTTTCAATTTTTGTGAGGTTTGGTAAGACTCGAGAGAGAGAGAGAGAGAAGAAAGTGCTTTCTATGGTTCATTTTTCAACCATCAGCTGGTCATGACTTCCAACGTATAGGTTGCCCTCAATTAATGTGAGCTAATGCGATAAATCAGAATGCAATGCACTTATTTTTAAGCCCAAATCAAGTGTGAAGTTGGATGACACAAAAAGATGAAGAGGAAGAGGGATGCTCTTTCACTACAATGCAGAAAACACGAAGAAATGGTTCTTTTTAATTACACCAAGAGAAAGGTTTCTTTTAGAGAAAATAGAAAGAAAAGGTAGGTTACCAAGGAAGAAAATTAATGTGTATGCTTTTCAGAAGGGAAACAAACACACAACTTTTCCTAGGAATGAATAAAATGCAAGGAACCCTGATGGGTCCCACCGGCATGCCAAAATGTTTCACCTGATTCTTAGACATTTCTTTGAAGTATTGATGAAACAGATAGGGTAACGGGCATAGGAGGAATACCTATTTTAATGTTGGTTGATGGGTTGTTGCACGCGTGTGACTTCAAATCCACAACTGATTGTGAGAGCTTCCTTTTGGCTAGGAGGAACTACCTGTAATGAAAAGCAAGACCACCAGAAAGAGTTAAACAATATGTGCAGTGAACTACCTAGCATGTGCTAGATCCAGGAAGTGTGATACTTCCTAGATGGTCAGTCCACTATTTTAAACAATTTAATGTGGGAAATGAAGTAAATCCTATTGTAATTTGAAATGATTTAGGTATCTCACTTAAAACACAATAAGAAAGATCTAATCTAACAAGCTAGGTTAGAATAGGATCCGAAGGTCAAATAGTTGGTTCTGGGTCTCTGTAGGTCTGAAAAAAGTCTCAGGTAGGTCACAGTGATTAAGGGGATGTAAAATTAGGTGGATAGGTCCCTGTTCTAGGTTGTATGAGCACATACAGTAACCGATGCCGGTTAAGGGTGACCGATGGTGGTTAGGCGTAACCGTGCCGGTTATTGTGGAGTTCTAGGGATGCCACAGAATGGGTTTGGGGTCTCCTTTGTGATTACACAAAGGATTTTGGTTGGTCGGATGAGGTATTGGGTGATTTGGGAGGGATTTGGTGAGGTTTTAATGGGTATATGGAGGGGGAATGTTGAAGGAGGTCAATGGGTGGCTAGGTAAACAATAGGTGATAATATAATGACAAAATGAAGTGAACCAGAGAGAAGTATAATGTTTTACTTACTTGGATTCTAGTCCTGGATGCCTGTGAGTGAGGGATGGGGTGCTGGTAAGAGGTTAAGGTCTGCAGTGATCACCAATCATAGGAGAGCTTCTGCATGGGCTGCATGTGCATTCCTCTTTGCTTGGTTAGATCAGATCATTGTTGGGGTGGTTTGTAGGAGAAAATACTTGATCTCCTTCCTTGCATGTGTGTTCTCACTGGAATTCGATCTCAGAAGATGTGATATCTCTCAGGAAGATCTCAATGTTTGCCAACTTTTTCCAATCTTTTCCAACCTTGAAAATAAGGTTGTTTTGGGGGTTAAAAGGGTAACCGATGGTTCCGGCTAACTTGATCGGTGGGCGGGATTTCCTAAGTTTACTTAACCTCTTGATGATCTCGTGTCACTAACCTACGGGCTAACTTCTTGTAAGCATCGGGAATGTGGTTAGAGAGGTATTTTTTAGGTTTACTAAACTAGGAGATCCTCTTGATTTTCTCGATCTCATGTCAAATAATAAATATAACCCATGGAATTAAAATTAAATTAATTAAATTAATACTAGTGAAGCTTCTTGTAAGCATGGGGAGTGGTTAGAGAGAATGTAGGTTCTCAAATAGATCTAGTGTCATATGACATTTTTGGTCCCATTCAATAAGGGAAGGGTAAACAAGGTCAAGGGTAGGTTCCGTAGGGGTTATGGTTAGGACAATGGTATTCATGAATAGGTTCATGGAGGCAAGATCCTCATATTGGCTACAATGGGAATCCGTATCGTTGTCTAGATAGTCAGAGCTATCCTCATGTTTAGAAAAGTAGCATCTTGATCATTGGGGTGTGCCCCATAAGGGAAAATTCCAATGCCGTATCTTTGTATTTTAAAATGTGAGAGAGGCACTAGTTCTTGTTGTCCTTGCTCATTTATTTCACATCCTAGGCCCTTGTAGCCCATGGAGTACATCATTTTATTGGATTTATCGTATTCAGGGGTTTGATAAAAGGCTGACTGAGTATCATCTGGGACCCAAGTTGTAGGTGGATCCAACAATTTTTCTTCAGCCAGTAAGCCTCCAGGTAAATTTGACCCAATAGTTTGTTCATTTCTACGTCTTCTGAAGCAATAGTTGGGTCAACCTCTAGTATTGGGTGACAATGAAAGGTCTGAAACCAAGAGGGCTTGTTGCATGTTATATTCTCCATAGCCATATTCTAGAACCTTCATCTCCCATGAATCAAAAGGAGAGGTTGATGTAGAGGCACCATGGGTGCAAGAACTGAGAGAATCTAAATCTACCCGAGATTCCATGGCTTCAGATTAGAGAGGGACATCGATATCGGTGGAGGGACATGCATATGTACCCTTACATGTAAAACTATTGAGAGCTCTGCAGTGAACGAAGGGCTCTGAATCTCCTTGTATTGTAATGGTGTGTCCCTCATGCTTCAGTTTAATGCATTGATGAAACATTGATGGCACAACCTGCATGGCATGAATCCATGGTCGGCCTAGAAGCATATTATACGGAAGTTCCAAGTACAGGACATGGAGCTTTGTTTGATGACAAGTCAGACCCACTTCCATAAGCAATGTGATTGTGCTTGTTGACTCCCTTTCGCATTATCGTAAGCGGTGAGAGTGATGATGTTTGACTCAAGATCTGCTTCAGTATGTCCCAACCGTTTTGACCAACTTTAGCGTGTAGATGTTCAACCCGATCGTTGTCCACAAACACTGTTTGATCTTCCTACGAGGTAACAACTACCTCAATATACAAAGGAAGATTATGTGTTGGATTTTCAGTAGGGATCTCTCTATGATTGAAGGCAATGTGTTCAGTTGGCACAATGTTTGCTACTGTAGCTTGAAGATGTGTAGGATCTACCTCTAGTGGCACTCTCGACCCTTGAAGAGTTTGGTACAAAACATCTTTGTGTACATTTTAAATCTTAAGAAGATCTAAGATCGAAATCTTGGCAGACATTTTCTCAAGTTTCTCTAAGAGGTTGTAATTACCATTTTGTGGGATTGATGGAGAAGGTTCAGGAATCACGAGGCGGGCACACCTTATTATCACGGAACAATCCTTTCCCTTGATTCGAATGGTGTTGATATGGTCATTAGGAGAGCGAATACATCTAATAAGCAAATCATAATGATTGTTGTCCTTCTTGGTATATAAGTAATTCGTTGCTTTATAACTCTAGGATGACTCTCCCGATCTAGATTTGACTCTTCTGATTTACCATGTTTGGGGAATGGCTCTTTATATATCCCCATCTTTTCATTGGGTGTTTGAGTTTTCCCTGGGTTTTCCACCTCTATCTCCCCATTGTCGATGAGGTCTTGGATATAGTGATAGATTCACAGACATTTTTCTATTTTATGTCCCTTGACACGATGCATTTCGCAATAGTCATGCTCCTTGTACCATGATGGTTTTGGAGCATTGTCATCAAATGGTTGTGTCGTAGGATATGTCACCATGTGAGCCACATCCAATTGTTTTAATATAACCGACAAAGGCTCATTAAGAGGGGTGAACATTCTTCATTTTGGTGGTGGTTGAATAGGTCCTTTGGTCAGTTTAAAAGGTTGACCGGTTTGGACCGTTTGGAATCTGTGATCCCATCTCCCACCACATTTTTGTTTTTGTTAAATACTTTTGGTTTCTCCGCAGGTTTAGCATTTTGATTATTCTTAGATTGTGACTTAAGAGTTCCTTTAGCAATAAGGTATTTCTCTATATGCACACCCTTTTCAATGACCTCCTCAAAAGTGTGAACACAATGCATTTGAAGGTGGAAAGCAATGTTTGGATTTAGGTTGGGCACAAAGATACTTACCAGTTGTTTTTTAGGGAAAGCACAAGGGAAGCGATTGGCTATCCCTCTCCACCATTGTAGGAAGTTGGCAAAAGTCTCATTAGGGTGTTGTTTGGTGCCACATAAATCTACCATGGTGATATCACTTTCTATGTTGTATGAAAAATGATGCACAAACCTATCTGCCAATTAGCTAGGTAAAAATAGACCCGTGAGGAAAACGAGTAAACCACTCCAAGGCTTGACCTCCTAGACTCTTGGGAAAGAGTTGTATGAGATAATTATCACTATAGGACACCTCTTGACATGTCATATAGAAATATTTGACATGATCTCATGGATCTCCCTTTCCTTTATATTTGTTAAATTTTGGCATGTCAAATTTTTAAGGGAAAGGTTGAAGTGTCATAGCTTTTTCAAAAGGATAGGGACGTGGTTCTTCATATTGATACTTTCTAATGATCCCTACATTCTTTCTTGAAGGCTTACAAGTGTTGCCTTCATGGATTGTTCTTCATGTGTGGGTAATTTTTCTTTAGTAGGAGAAGTCAGGGGATATACATGATGATAATCCGTATTGTCTTCTCCATGATTTTCTCTATGGAGTTCACTGATTTTGACCTTAGGCCTTGCTTTTTGGACATTCTTTCTTGCTTCCTTCTATACATGAGAGTTTAGCAAGGCTAATTGTTGGCTAAGGCTACTAAATTGTTGAATGGTGATCTATTCTCCCAAAGGTTCCTCTTCTTCCTCATATTGTAGAGGTTCTTCAACATTCTTGTGTCTAGACCTAATTTTATGTGGCACTTTGATAAAGGGTATTCTATATCCCACTACATTATCTTTTCTTGCATTAGAGGTAGAAGCATGTCCATGTGTTAAAATCTCCTCCATGTTGATAAGAGGACGCCCCTCCTCATTAGCATTATTCATAGGTGGTATTTTTTTCATTTGTAGTGGGCATTTAGGCCCCCAATTATACAACCCGTGCTAGCACCCTATCCTTTTTCTAAAAAGGAAATCATCTAATAAGGTGGGGTCAAAGTCAAATTCTGCATGTGGAGACTCCAATTCATCACCACTATGATCAACCATATCTTCTATCTCTTTTTCCATGGAAAATAGAGGTCCTAGATCATGTCCAATAAAAGGGTTTGACCCTTGTCTGTTTGAGGCTTCCCAAGCTTGTGCTTGTTGTTCCTTGTATGTTTGTTTCTTGAGTCCTAATCGTGTTTTGGGAACCATGATTTGTGATAGTTTCACTAAGCTAAGTTGTAAATGTGTTCAAAAATTTGTGACCACACCTAAGTGAAATGCAAGATGATTTGTTAAGAATATGAATGAGTAACAATGTGAGAATACCAATGTGATAGAGTGATAAATCAAAAGTGACACAAATGTTTGGTATCTAATCGTATCAAATGATTGAAGTACTTCCTAGACTGTGTTTCAAAAAGTAGTTTGGTATCGCAAGATAATTAACAAGATGTTCTCACTTATGCCAAGTTCAAGAGAATGAACAAGACGTAAGTAAATACAAGAAGTTAATGTGACCTCCTAACAAGGTATACTAAAAGCGAGCTCAAATTCGATTAAGACCTATATCCCAAAAAGTGCCAGTTACAATTTGTGAGTGACATAACAATGTCACCAAGATATGTTAACCAAACTTTGCGAGAAAGTAAGGTATTGATATCAAGATGATATTGATATAACATGCACAAGTGGTAACACGTAGCACTCTTCAAAATTGAGGTAATAATAGAGCCGAACTAAAAGCTTAAAGTATAACTAAGAATTGTTAAAATGTGTGTAGCATAACCTTATAATATAGATATTTAGGTCAAGTTTACAAGAAACAAGACGTAAATACCAAAATTGTAGTGATACGATACAAACAAGGTAACCTTTCTAAGGAAGTCCAAGATGATGAACCACACATAACTACAATGATGATCTTGATGTGGGTATCAAGATCACAAAGGCCACCAATGATATGAATACACCTCTGCACACTTTAGACGTTTAACTTACCCAACCGCAAACATGGATGGGCATAAAGGGACAAAAAGTGGTAGAAACAATCGATTGGTAACACAAAGGTAGTCACCCTTCTTTTGATCAAAAAAGTGTCAAAATAATGTGAAGGAAGTAGATCAAAATGGGGATGAAAAATTTTGGCTTCACTTCAGCATATTTTTCCTCGCCTTAAGGCAAGTGAAAAACTAGGTGAAAGTAACACATCACACATTTCGTGATAAAAGATGGCTCACAACTCAACACTGTTTTGAAATGGTCAAATTGGGCTCCTGGCCAAAGAATATCTTCTTAGGTGGTTCTCTCACCCTAGGTGTTACAAAGCTATCTTAAGCGAGTGTGATTTACCCAAACAGTCCCAACTATCTTAGGAGTATCTCGGATTTACTTTACCCCCTTCAATAACAATAGGCAACTAGTGCATCTACGTGTACTATCACTAGGGTCACCATACGGACAACCGGTAACGCTATCTCACAAGGAATCACTAGTCAAGTAGGTAGTGTGGAGCACTTCCCATTTCATCCATAAGGTTCCCTCTTGCGTGGACTACTTTGGGGTTCCTGGAACCACCCCCATTGTTGTAGCTTAACACGTTATGCCAAAGGGTTATTTTCCAGTTGAGTGGATAGGGCGTGTACTTTTTTTCAAAACCTGCAATACATGTTTTGAATATGTTGTTCTTTTTATCTTGTTTAATTAGGTGTGGTTTGCTTGAACACCTTTTGGCAACCTATATGACAATTGTATTAGTAGTTTTTGACTTTGTTTCGATTCCACCTTTTCTTTGACAAGCATGCGTTTTGGTCCTGCACAATGAGTTTAGTAGCTTTCCATAAAAATAGAAAACATCATTTCTAATTCTCAAGATCGTCCAAGGACACAAGAGAAGAGCATACGTGATGTTTCCCAAAATCCAAGAAGATATCAAATGGAAAAACACTTTAATTCAAACACACCAAGTTAACCCATTCCAATTCAGATATTCCTAACAATTTCAAAGCATCAAAAAGACCTAAGAATCATTTCTAATTCCCAAGATCGCCCCAAGGGACGTGAGGGAAGAGCATACATGATCTTATTCTTATAAGCAAGCATGCAAATTTTATCTAATCTAGTAAAAGCATGTAAAAACACCCTACAAAAATGAGTATTAATTAGATAAAACCTGCAAGAAAGTTAGCACCTTAACACCTTAACCTCAAGAAAATAGAAAGACACTTGTGCCCCTATTTTGGCGCTATGTGTGGGTTTGGGGAAGATGCAACACTCTGTGTTTTTTCGACTTATAGTGCACTGTGCCACCCGAGAGGCATGTGTGCCACCAAAAGACGTGCACTACCACAACTTAAAACAGTGTTAGATTCGAGAGAGAGCACTTACGCTACTAGAAAAACTGCATCATGCCACCGAAAAAAGCATGCGCACCACCATAGATTAAAACAAGAGTGTCAGATTCGACGTGCAACGCTTGTGCCACTAGAAACGTGCTCGTGCCACCATATGAATGCATGTGCACAGGTTGGTGTGTATGCATTGGTCTAACAAGTTTTGCGTTGCAGTGAAGGTACAGTATGAAATAGTGTTTGCACCCGAGTTAGTGCGTATGTGCCCTAGTTAGGGTATGTGTTCTGGGATTAGTGTATGTGCGCCGGGTCAAAAATAGAAATTCAGCTCGACAGGCGCTGCGCCACCCAAGAGGTGCTTATGCCGGGATAAGTATATCTCGCGCCCTATTAGTGTGCATGTACCACTCCTGCAACCAAAGTACAATGAAAAACACAAAAAACTCACAATACTTCAAATTTTAACAAGTTAGCTTGAAATTAGCAACAACCCATTAAAATGATAGCTATAAGTGAGAACCTACACATATAATGCTAGCAAAAATCCCAAGAAATTGAACATTAATTACTATATGTGCATATCAAAGGGTTAACAAAAAAATAGAATTCAAGCTAAAAATGCTAAGGGACAAAGGATCCGTCCCACCGGGCGTGCCAAATGTGTACAAGTATTTGTTAGCAAGGTTAAGAAAGTTAGAACTAACACCTAATAGTCCTATAACCAAACTAAATCAAATTCAATGCACCATCATGCTTAGAGCTTAAGAAAAACTAACCTATTAACATCCTTGCATTAGAACATGAACAAATATTCAAAATAACATGTTAATCCATTAATTTCTATCTCTATTGAATGCTTAAAAATGAAATGAACCTACTTAGATCCTTAGCAATCAAATATGTTTGATCATATGTTTGAATCTCAAGGTTTTCAAGAATGGAGTCTTGTCAAATCATGGCTACAAGACCATTTGACATATCTCCATATGAATTCAAAACTTGGATGAATGCAATGCAAGAAAGGAGGCCTTAGCTCTTCAAATGGTGGATTCTTCAAGAATGACAAAGAAGCTTATAGTCTATTTTCTATGTGCTTTGCCTTTGTCTTCTCAAGGAATTCAGGTGTAAGTGTAAAGGTAGGAGGAGGGCTCTTTATATAGCCTAATGGATAAAGGAATAACTACATCCCTTTGTATGTGGGATAATAGAGATAGAGTTAGTTGTGGATAAGGGGGGTTTAGATAGGGTTGAGTTAACTTTAGGAGGGTTTGTTTGTCCTTTAGTGACTCATGTGGATAAAGGGGGCTCATTAATTAATCAAGATGATTTAATTAATAGATGTGCAAGCTTATAGAAGCTTTTAGAGGAATATTAGCATGATTTAGACTATAGAGGGGATTAAATCAATTAAATATTGATTTATTGGTTAAATGAAAGGGGAAGCTAATTAATTAATAATAATTAATTAGTCTAGATATCGGGGAGATTAATTAACGGAAGGTCATTAATTAGGATATTTGTTGGATAGGTGACTTAATTAATTAGCGTAGTGTAATTAATTAACGACGATAGGAGAGAAGATGAGCCCTTTTGACGAAATGTCACCAATTTTTGGGAAAGGAGATAATTAGCACAATTTAAGTATTTAAATTTCTCGGGCATAATTATGGGTGTCTACAAAAAGCAATCTTCAAAGTTCATTAGCAAGAATTGAAACATATCTTTGACGTCACATAAATTTGATAAATTTGGTGTAGAAAGAAGTGGAAACATTTCAGGGAATTTTACATGAGGCAATGAAAATCTGAGCTCTATGGTATTGTGGACGTATTTATTTATTTATTATAAATATAATTCTTTTGTTTTATGTGTTTTTGAATTTATCTCTTGTTAATATGTTTACTTGTCAAAGTATTCTCTTAAGGGTTATGTATGTGGTCTTCAATAGATGGTGGAGGGATTTGAGTTATTGGTAGCTTTCAATTAGGCTTACCATCTCCCCTAAATTCATCTATTATATCCATTTTGAATCCAATTTTTTTGCACACATTAATTGAGGGTGTATTGTGGACGTAAGAGCCCTAATCTGGAGATGGTTTTCTTTTTAGCTTTGAAGGAACATGATTTGCAAGTTTTCCAGGGGGCTCCGTGGTTCTTTGGCAAGGCTTACTCTGAGCTTTCGTCGGTGGGAACCAGGTGTTCAACATAACCTTGTGTTTAATTCCCTTCATGTCTGGATCCGTCTCCCTTCCCTTCCATTGGAATTTTGGGAATCTGAAATTTTCATGGGGATCACACTATTAATGGAATTATTGATCACCATAGATCGTGCTACTAGGGCATGATCTAGATTTGTTTTTGTTAAGCTTTGCATATTATTTATGCTTCAAGGGTATTGTATTGAGATGTAGCAAAAACAAACATTTAATAACATTTTTGTTCTACCAATCCATGAAAAAGGATCCAAACAACAATGGTAGTTGAGTATCATTTTGTAGTATTTAATACTTTGTGCCACAATCTTCCTTGGAGATAATGTCTTATTTAGAGGCCTTGATCCTATAGAGGGCCTTTCAAATTTGGGTTTATAGCTAAGGAGAAACAATGCACATTTATTTTGTTGTAGTCAAGTTTAAAACATCAAATTCTTTAGTCTAAGATAAAAATTGATTGTCTCGATAGTCTATGGATGTGTTGATTCATCTAAATAATCTTAAAAAGTTATTTAGTATGAAAATTTAATTGATATTATTTCTTTCAATTCTAAAAATGACATTCCAAACTTGATCTACAAAATTACAAGATCAAGCTTGTAAATTTATATTGTTTTAAAACCAACTTACACTTTCAAATGGGTTATCTAATTTTATGGTAACATGAATTGATTTAAACATATAATTAACATAAAAGTATTTGTATTTATTTTTACCTCCTCCAACTTGCATGACATTGATGATGAAGGTCTAAGTACTGAAATTTTAGTCTTTCAAGTTAGTAGAGTAGAAAGATGTATGCATGTAAAACATCATTAAGTAGACTTGGACCATTTCTTGCATGGAATATTGTATTTTAAATTCTTCAAAGGATTTGGTGAAGGATAATATTTCCAATCTAGTTAAGAATATTACTTGGATAGACTAGTTCAAGTTCTATAATGTTCCTTTTTATTTTACATAAATTTTCTAATTTCTTTTTCACAAATGTTCTTTTAAAAGTTTCTATTAAATTTCAAATAAAATTATCATGTCATGGAACATTGGATTTATTTTCAAAAATATAAAGTTTAACATTTCAAAATCACACTCGCATCACACAAATAACAAAATTTGAAATACATTCATTTGAATTTTTATGTGTTAGCATGAACATGAACATAATTTCACATGAGTTGCAAAGTACGCTGAAAGGGATGTCAATGTTGAATTTGCTAAAATTGTTTCGATATGTTAATTTTTTTCTATATGTTACTGTAACTTGTCAAAAAATTCAAGTGTCTATGTATAGTTTGACACTTCATATATATGTCATCATCACATTCAATGAGACCATTGATCGCCATAAATTGTGCACATAAATTTAAACATTCAATGGGGCAAATGTTGGCTACCATATAAAGAATCAATATCATGATGGTTGTCTGTTTGTTCACATTGCATAGAGATTTTTTTACCAATAGTGGGAAAGGTAATCGAAATATAATATAAAATATAAATTAGGAAATAATCACTTCCAACATAATAAATATTCCATAATTGAAAATTGTCGAAATGGAAATGGATAAATGAAAGTTCGTTTCTACGTAACAAACCAGTCTAACCAATAAGATAATGGAAGTAACAACCGTTAACATTTGGGAAATTGGGTAAAAGTGGGGTCCACCCTACCACGTTTGCAAAAAACCAGAACGTATCGGTAAGATAAGGCGTTCCCACATTTAAGGTATATTTGACTAAACATATATTTTTTCCAAACAAAGTTTTTCTTTTAGCACACAGGATCTCAAAACACTTGTTCACACTTTACAAACTCAAATATTACAATTACAACAATGTGCAATCACTTCTTCTCATGTTGTGGAATCTATCGAGGTTCACTAAATTTTGACATTGGAAGGTAATATGATCCAATAAAATGTACATTGTTTTTTAAGGATGTGATTTAAGTTATTTTGGTATATTCTTTTTTAATATTGGAGTAGCCTTGTTTTTAGGTATATAGTGATATTTCTAGTAATTATATATTTGAGTTGTGTAAACCGTAGGGAGGAGCAAAATATTCTTAAGTCGACCTTTCTACTAATAGTGTTATTACTTTCAGGGTTTAAACATGTGATATGGCACCCTTATTATTTTTCATTTCTTGCTGAAAATCATAGCTTTGTTCACCTTCCTCGCCAAGTATTTTTCTTGGGAACATAAAATGCCACTGATGGACACTTTTAGCTATAAAACAAAAGAATAAGTGCATTTGAATAAAGCTTTGTACACAATTCTTCAATTTCATGTTTCTTTTGTTTCTCGTGATTATGTTCATCTATCAAATAAATAAGCAACAACTATTTAGCGCAAATGTTGTGTCACTTTCTTAAAACAAAAACATTCCTTTAATAATCAAAGGAACCTCTCTCCTCGAAACTACTTGCAAGCATGCTTCAACCAATAAGGTAATCAATTCAATCAGTACAAAAATGGTGGTTATCAAGACATGCAATTCTATTTAAAACCAAATAATATGAAGCTTTAATAATCTTGCGCATGACCAAACTTTATTCTCAATGTCTGCACAACTCTTGCACTCTCAATTCCTTCTTATGCCCTTGTGCCAAGAGATAAACTCATGTGCCAATTACTATGCACACTTCTGTACTTAGTCAATTTCCTCTTACCTCTGCGCACTTCTAGACTTATTTAATTTTATTTTAACCTCCATTGTATGCATCAACAACAAATAAATGCAAAAAATAAACAAACTATTCTAACTATTTTTGGTTAATACACATGATTGCATGTGAACCCATATGATCCTACATCATACACCTAAGGCAATTTTGAAACCATGAGCTCTTATGTGAGCTTTATTTCAAGAATTGTTTTCTTGTAACCTCATATGTTCTCATGTAACTTGTATCCTCAACTTCCCTTCCTCTCAATTTCACCAAGTATTTCTTATGCTCTTTGTTGTGTGTTAATTTTACCATATAATCAATCAAACTTTGTTCTTCTTTACACACTTGTTTGATATATTTTATCTCCAATAAACCTTTTCAAAATTTTCCCCTTCATAATATGGATACATATTTTCCACATTGAATATGTTTGAGACATCTATTGCTTCAAGAAAATTCAATCTCATATGCATTTTTGTAAACTTATGAAAATATTTACATGGTCCAATATTCTTCCACTACAACTTATCATAAATGCCTCTAGGAAATCTCTCCTTTCTCAACTAATGTAGAACCAAATATCCCACCTAATACTCTACTTACTTTCTTTTTAAATTTACATGTTGCTTGTATTGTGTATTACTCGACCAATTGCTTGTGTACTTGATAGTGCACCTCTTTCATGTACTCTACAAAGTCTCAAGCTTATGTCTTATATCTTTAATGTTCTATGATGTTTCACAACTCTTTGAATCCCCTTGGACTACTTCCATACACTCTTGGGAATGGTGTCTTTCGAGTACATCTCTTCACTGAGTTGTTATATACAAACTCTTGTTGTAAAAAGTTAAGAATATGAGAAATGTTGAACCAATCCTTTCTAGTGGGTTGTATGGAAAATGGTGTTATGAAGTTACTATGTAAAAGTATCTTATGTTCCTTAAGTGAACCCCTTGGAGAGATGAACAACCTGAGGAAGTATTATCCATATATTGGTTACATCCTTTCAAAAACATGTTATAACAATCTTGGTGCTTGTATCCATATGAGCATATTATTGTAGGTATCTTTCTTATGAATAAACAAATAGGGATATTGTAGAAATGATGTTGAACCCTGAAGTGCAAAGAAAGGTACATGATAGACAAGAGGGTATGGTGGGAAAGAGTTGAAGCATGAGAGATTCAAACATATGTGAGTCTCCCTTATGTTTGTATTTGTAATGTACTCCATATATTTTTGTGTTTGGTTTCCAATATTTTAGTGTTGTGTTGACTATAATTAAATTTCCTTTGTTCTAGTTGTATTTGTGTATGAATTGGTGAGAAATATTTAAACTTCTAATTAGGGTTCCACGTGTGTAAATGGGCTAGTTGATCCCAACACATGTGCAATTATCGCACTAGGTGTAAGATAATTGATTAGTAGGAAAAAATCAACCACTAGGAAGAAATCAATTTGTATGACAAAATCGACTAGGCACAACTTGTAAAGTTATGTATAGACTTGTCCATGTTTTCTATGTGTCTATGTTATAGTTTTCATGTCTTCATCTTATTCTTCTCTACCTTTTTCACTAGTGATAACTTCATATATTTGCAAATGTTCCTGTAACAACATTACACCAAAGCCTATTCTTCATGTGTTGAAGTAAAAAACCATCTCTACCGTTTTCCACATTGCACCACTTACCACTCAATGTTTTTCACATGAAAGTATGATAAGGATATCCCAATGTGTGTTGGAAACTCTAAGGTTCAACCTTGTGAAGAAGCTTTTTCATTTTGAGCACCTTGTTTACAATCTTTTTCAACAAGGAAGTGGCTTAACACAATTTTCTTTACGTAACTTTTCCTAATATACGAAACATAGAGATGATTTTGATACACGACTCTTAGAATATGTGTCAAAAATTATTATTATTATACCATGTATTCATTTGTGTTCACCATTTTTTTACATTGGAGTTAAACATGTCTCTTGGCATGAAATCCTTTGTTGAGTAAGCTTAGGACAACATCAATTTTCATTTTCTTAATTGAAAATGAATACCCAAAGCTAGAATTTTTTTTTTTCAAATGAAAAAATTATTTATATGTGGATGGATAGGATGGCCTCTCCATTGTTTACAAATGGTTAGTTATTTCTAATGTAGGTAGAATCAGTAACACATTTAACATTCTAACATAGATGAGCTAGTTTAATTTTATAAATTTTCTATTTTTGATTGGTAACAAATTAGGGAAGGTATTTTGATATATATCTAGAAGGTTTGATTAAAATATTTTTTGTATTAAAGAGAAAACAAGGGGAGAATCTTTTAGGGGTGAATATGATACAATGAAACAAGTATCGAGCAACATGAGTTCCCTTAATCAAAAATAGTATCGACCATGAAAATAGTGTTAAACTGCAAAATTTTTAAGTAACATGGAACATTTGCTCAATCAACACCATGAACTTGTTTGTTTGTTGTAAGGTGCCAAAAATTGGCTTTGTCCATTATATAACTGAAAGAAACAATTTTCTTTTTGAGAAAATATGAAAAAAAAGTGATCCGTTTTTTTTAAATTTTAGTCTTTACGACATTAAGGTTTTCAATTGGATGATGTTTTATTTGTTTGATAAGACGAAGACATGAATGAAAAGTTGAAAAGAAAAAGGTGGGAATTAAATACCTCCATGTCCCACACCTATTCCACAGTTCAGATTCTTCCTACCCAAATAATATATGCTATAGATGTGACACTTTATCATCGCGATCTCATTCATATTGTTCACATGACTGCAATTTATACTTAAAGAGGCCCGAAATAAAAAATAGAAAATCCAATAAGTTCCAAGTTTGAAACCATGAATATTACATGAAAACAAGTGATACAAAATTAATCAGTCCCATTTAACGATTGCACAAATGAATGATAAATATATTTTATTTCTTGCACTCCAAGTGGCCAACTAAAGTCTTGCGAAAAAATTGTAAATCTGATTAAATCTAATAGCTATGTTCCAGTACAATTCATTGAGAAAAAACAGGATTTTAGCGTGAAAATATCAAACTAATTTTATTGTATTGCTTTTAAATCAATTTATTTTCCCTACCTGCGGGCACTGCAGTCTAAAATCCTGACTTATTAATGGCGACAGGCGTGGTTCAGAGGGACTTTGTCATTATAAATTCCGCGGTGGACATGCAGGACGCACTGATTTTACGGTATGGTTACCTATCTTTACAAAATTATTAATTTGTCGGTCACATTAAGTGACACAATACACCAAAAAAGAAGGTTGGCCAGAACAGGTGGATGTCGGAAGGAGAGGTGAATGACGGTGGCATAATCTAACTAACAGACAGTTTGGTAGACTGTTTTGACCATAACGAGGGGCCCACATGCCATGTCATGAAAAAAAGAACGTACCGAAAAGTTAAGGCGTTCCATAATAAAATAAGGCCTCTTATTTAAACATTATTCACTTTCTCAAATACATATAACTAACTAAATTTCATTCACAAAGAAAAGATATAAAAACCTATGATATCATGGATCAACATTCTTGGTGGCACGAACGTCATTTCAACAAGAAAACAATTGTATCAAGCATCAAACAAATGCAGAGAAGAGAGATAGAACACTATTACTACACATTAGTATTGTAATCAATCAAGTGTTTACAAAATTTTGTGTGTACTTTTTCCACAATATTTGTGCTTTGTGGGCTAAAAATGGCATTACAATGATCAAATAACGGCTTTATGAAAATATATTTGTTAGATATAATTTCTTTACTCATGGGTGCTTTAGTTATTCTCATCAAGCCTACACAATTTTTCTCTCTTAATTTTCAATGTAATTTGATGTGCAATCGTTTACAATGGCCACACCTATAGAAAAATATATGTTACTTCCTTGGGTTTACACTCTAAGCGATAGTTGTTAATAATTATTTATTTTGTGTCAATAGTGCACTTTCTAGAGAAGTTATGTACATTTTATTATTTTCTTTACATGGAATTTCATCTTTCTCGGTTTATTTGTATTGGATTGTATGGAACTATGAATTATTAAGTTTTCAATGGTTTTTTTCGGGACACTTATTTGGTCATATCATTACACCTTTCAAGTTTTACAATCACGTCTCTTTGGTTTCACAAGTTCCTATTTTCTAGGGCTTTTCCTCTTATTTTGTTTATGATCATTTTTTATTTTCTCTAGGCTTGCTTCTTTTGGTGTTATCATGGCTTATTTTGATTATTACACCATGTAATCCCTTCAACTCAATCACGTACATACACACATTCTCCATGAGGTCTTTCTAGGTGCAAAAATCCATCATGACACACCTCTTGATACCATAGCTTCTTTTTTCAACAATTTGAAGTATCTTGTTGAAGCTACAATGTTTTATTTTTATTGTTGTTGGGGTTCTTCTAATGAGCCCACAATGTATTTTCTTGAGTATATTCAACTTAACCATACATGTTAGCATATCATTCTTGACACCTTTCCAAATACACTGATTCATCCTAACACGTCTCTTACATATGTACCATCTATTCTAAAAAAATTTACAATTTATACATGGGTAAGTGCACCAAGTTGGGGGCCAAAAGGGGGTCTTAAGTGGACACATTTTTCCGAAAAAAATTCAACTTGTACAAGTTTTTTGAAATAGTTACACTTAAAATTGGAAGATGTTGTAGAAATATGAATCGTAGCATTTTGAGTCTAGTTTCTAAGCTACTAAATTATTGAAAATGGATAAGTTTAAGTGGGTCAAACAACTAAAATACCAACGGATGCTCTTATTTTTGTTTTTCTTTTATTAAGGATAAATAGTTTTGAAGGGACTATACCTTGTGTACAAAAAGGCTCAAAAAGCCAGATATCAGAAGGAGAAAACTCATTCCAAGAAAGGCTAAACACCTTAAACATGGAGGCTCAAAAGCCAGATACATCAGTAGAAAGAGAACAAAATGATCAATCCAGACAGTGATCCAAGAAGAACAAAAGGGCCAAAAAAACAAAGAGGGATCCAAAATAGGGCATCCCAGCAAGAAAACAACATCAAAACCACCAAAAACAACACCTTCACAACAACAAAGCAGCATCTGGGCACCGCATCACTTGACTGCCTTGTCAATCTTGACCTTAATTTTCTAGAGAGAGGTGAAGAGTGCAATGGCCATGGCATGAGAAGGATCATTCATGTCCACCTGAGCAAGTGCAAGGTCACGGGTCTCGTTGGAATCCCAAATGTTTTCAGGAATGCCGCTAAGGCTGCACACACTTCTCACGTGTTGTTCCATAAAATTATAGACACCTTTCAGCAGAGAGGATGCAATCCTGATGCCCCTTGGCATTGCCCAACCTGGTATCAAGTGAAAGAAGCTTTTGAAAATCTCAGCAATAGTATCCATGTCCTCAAAATTTTGCAACTTCCTCTTACCTTTTGTTTTTTCCATATTCCTCAGAGCATTTTTGAGGTCTTTGATCTCCTCTTCAAGCTTACTAACCCTAGTAAGAAGGTCCACTTCTCTAGAATTATCAACAGGTTTACTTATGTGTAATAAGTTCTCATGCAAGTTCCAAATCCCTATGACTACACAAAATTCTCTGCGAAGAAGGCAAAGCAACCTTAGCCTTCTTGTCTTTCCTCTTCCTGTCCGAGGTAGCAGTGTCCAAATCTCTCATCTTGGGAGAGGGATAATAACAGGGGGAGTAGGCAGAGGCGAGAGCCGGAGAAGCAATGGTGGTGGATGAGTAGGATCAGGCCTTGGTGAAGGGGAACAACCCTGGTATGTTTTTAAACTTCAAGAATAGACTTCTCCAAGGAGTTTAGTAAATAATGCGGGAAATTGATGGTAAGATTCCTGCGAAAAGTGATTGAGGAAAATTAAATGTTTCAGGGGAATGGTGACATATCTTCCCTCCAAAGAGATGTACCTAACCATCATACGCGCAATCTCAGCAAAGGGCTCAGGGATAGAGGTCACCTTTATGCCAGCCACAACAAACTCAAGGTTCTCCCCTTCATCGAGAAATTTTTTCACCTCCACCTCTCTATCGACTCATTTGTTGAAGAACTTGGCTCCTTCTAGGTTCAGCCCTGTGACCTGGGCAATGAGTTCCTCAGAGATCTCGACCTTGACATCCCCATACTCAACCGCACGATTTCTCCACCCATTAGCAATTTCACCAAAATGTCCTGGTCGAATCCCTTCATTTTTTCAATGAAATTTGAAATACCCCCCATTTGTAGATAATTCCAAAGAATTGTGTCATTTTTCCAGGTTGGATCATGAATGGGTTCGGTTTTGCATGGAGGACCCCCATTTTTCCTGTATTGTTTACTCTTTGCACAACAATGGTATAAAATTTTTTTGAATCCCATATGACTCAACACCGCCTCTACTTTTGGAGACCTCTGAAGCATGTGGAATTTTAAGAGCATCATTAAACTTAACTTTGTAATTAATAAGCACCTCCTTAGCATCTACCTCTATATCTATTAATGATTTCATTTAAAATCATGTATATCTTTAGTGATGTCATCAAGTACTTTGGCAGGAAGGGGGTCACCACTTAGCCAAGTTTGCATTGTATTGTTGACCCCAATATTTGCTAAATGATCAGCCACTCTATTACCTTCATGGTAGGTGTGGATAATCTTATAATTATCAAAACCATTGCATATTTCAATAGCTTCATTAATGAAGTCCTTGATGGACTAGCTTGGAGGTTGCTTTTGATTTAAAAAATTAATGATGTTCAACGAATCCCCTCAATTATAATATTGGAAATATTACAATCTCTAGCCAACCTTATTCCCAGTGTTGCTAAAGCTTTCGAGTAGTGATTTGTTTGCTTACCCATCTTGCCAGAAAAAGTGGCAACAAAGCAGCCTCTGTGATCTCTAATCACCCCACCACCTCCCGAATCCCTAGGATTACCTTTTGAAGCTCCATCAAATTTTATTTTGTGCCATGCGTGGAGGTTGGATCCATCGTACAATAGATCTATCAATGTTATTATTGTCCTTACATTTACTACTATCAGTGCCAATGTTCCAAGTAGTAAGAATGTGCTCCTCTTCCTCAGGATAAAGTTTATTTTTAGGAGGCTTAAATATTTCAATGTTGTCTTTCACTACAATGATAATTTCATTAAAGACTTTTGTACATATCTTTCTGTATTTCTTGAAAATAACATCATTTCTAGCTTTCCAGACTCTCCACATGGTATGAGGGAGAACTAGTTGCCAAAGCCTCCTAACCATATAGTGCTTATAAGGGGAGTTCCATTACTTCCATGCTTGTAGACAAGTATGGGGGAAAACCCAATTCTGATTGAAATTTTCAAGAATAAGATGCCATATTTTTGAAGTATACTTACAATGTAGAAAAATATGTTTAATGTCTTCAGCTTCTTCCCTGCACATGCAACATCTGTTAGGCATGATGAAACCTTTCTTATGAGATTTTCATTAGTGAGAATCTTACCCTTGATGATAAGCCACCAAAGAAATTTACTTTAGGGGTTAGCTCGGGCATCCAAAGCTTGTGCCATTCAATTTCACTATCAATAGAAGAAAAAAAAGAGTTGTAACTAGATTTAACAAAATATTCTCCATCAAAGGAATATTTCCAAATAATCTCATCCTTATTATCATGTTGGCTGATATGAATTAGGGAGAGATGAGTCTGCATGTAGGAAACAACAGGCTGCATATTTTCCTCATCAACTTTAAGTTGCTTCCATTTCCTTCTGTTGTCAGACACCTCAATATAGTCTTTGACTTTCTTTCCATAGTTTTTAATTAGGTTGTCTTTGATGTAGCTAAAATTGGTATCCCAACTTGTGTCAGACTAGATGTCATCCCAGAAATCAATATCATGCCCATTTCCAAGTTTCCATCTACAGCCTTGGGAGAGGATATGCCTGATGTGGAGCAGATTATTCCAAAAAATTGATCCATTTGGAAGCAGCTTGGTCAAATATAAAAGAATATAGGTTTTGATTGGAAAGGTTTTTTACTTTGATCAACTCAGTCCATGGTTTATGCTCTTTGATGAGCCTCCAGCCTAGCTTTGCAATTAGAGCAACATTCATATTTCTTATATCTTTAATACCTAAACCCCCAATCCTCTTTGGCTTGCAGACCTGTTCCCATGCTACTAAATGATATCTGAACTTGTCTTCTGTCCCATGCCATAAGAAGTGTTTTTGAATTTTTTCAATGTTATTTACCACTACTGCTAGAATGCTTAACATTGATATGATATAGATGGGAAGATTCTGAAGAGTGATTTTAATCAATAAACATTTTCCAGCACTTGAGAGGATAGCACCTTTCCATCTAGCTAGATTTTTCTAAAATCTCTTAAGAAAATCATTCCAAACCTCATTAGAAACCTTACTAGTACTCATAGGGAGCCCTAGATATGTAGCTAGGAGGGAGTTGATTTTACAACCAAGAATAAGAGCAATCTTTTTTTGTCTTTCAATAGGAGTATTGAAGAAGTAAACCGAGCTTTTATCAAAGTTTACTTTCTGTCCCGAGGCTTCCTCATAGAATCTGAGAATGGTTTTGATAGCCTTAGCTTCAATGATGGAGGCCATAAGAAGAAGAATAGTGTCATCAGCAAATTGTTGATGGGAAGAAATCTAATTGCCAGAAGTAGGTTGAAAGCCTTTTAACATACCATTATGAATAGCTTTTGTAATAGAATGGCTTAGGTTGTCAGCCATTATGATGAACAAAAAGGGGACATGGGGTCCCCTTGGCGAATGCCTCTATTGCTAGCAAAAAAACCAACAGTTCTCCATTGACAACCACAAAAATTTGGGAGAAGAAATGCAAGCTTGGACAATTTTTCTAAATTTATTCTGAAACCCAAACTTGGTCAGAACCTCATTAATGAATTTCCAGGAGACTCTATCAAAAGCCTTATGCATGTCTAACTTGATTGCCATCCCAACTTTTCTACTTTTATCCATTGAATGAATTGTTTCATGGACCATAATTACCCCATCTTGGATAATTCTACCTTTTATAAATCCGCTCTGCTGTTGGGAGATAATTTCCATGAGAAGAGGTTGTAATCTAGTGGTTAAAATTTTAGTAAAAATTCTATAAACCACATTAACCAGGCTGATTGGTCTAAAATCCTTGAAATCTTTTGCATCCAACTTCTTAGGTGCAAGCAAAATATGCGTGTTTATTTAGTTCCTTTATAAGATTTCTAGTTCTATAAACTCATTTACAACTTTTAATAAATCTTTAGAGCATATATCCCAACATTTTTGAAGAAATTAGTAGAGAATCCATCAGGGCCCGGAGCCTTTCCACCTTCAAGAGAGAAGACAAATTTTTCAACTCCTCAA
This sequence comes from Taxus wallichiana var. yunnanensis, assembly GCA_018340775.1. Lineage (NCBI taxonomy): Eukaryota > Viridiplantae > Streptophyta > Pinopsida > Cupressales > Taxaceae > Taxus > Taxus wallichiana. Next base: position 635,668,531 of record CM031241.1, read on the forward strand.
TGTGACACTTTGGAAAGGCTCTTAAATCTCTCTTTTGTAAGCAAATTGTTAGGAATGGAGCCTAAAAGAAAGGAGGCTGCTTGCTCATTATAAGAATTGTTATCAGGTTAGGAGATTCTCATAAAATTTTAAGGCTTCAACTTTAATATCATTAGCATCCTTAGTAATGGTACCATTTCCCTTGAGACTTCAAGAATTCATTGCAAGCCCTATGCTTGAGGGTGGTCATATGAAAATATTTTGTGTTTCTGTCCAAATTTTTTAACCAAAGAGCCCTAGATTTCATTCTCCAAAAGGTTTCCTCACTTTATTGATATTATGCAGTCGAAAAGAAGCTTTTTCTCTTTGGTGATCCTCAAAGGTCATACCTTTCTATTGAGACTTTAAGCTCAAACTCTTCCATTTGCCACTTAATTTCTTTTTTTTTCTCAAAGATATTGCCAAAAACCTCTTTATTCTAGGTTCTAACATTTTGTTTTACATTTTTCAGCTTCTGAAGAAGTCTAAATTGAGTAGTTCCCCGTCCCTTCCAAAGTCCACCATTCTTTAATTCTATCAAGAATGTCTTCATGCTCAAGCCACATCTTTTCAAATTTGAAGTTACAAGGTGAAAGGATTAGACCAATCAAGAAGTTAAGAGCAATAGGATTGTGATCGATCTAGTTCAGGTAGGGAGGAGATGAAGATTCGATTTAAGATCCAGATTAGCGAAAATGAGAGCTCTATCTAATCTAACTTGAATCAAATTTTCCCCAATTCTTCTATTAGACCAAGTGTATTGATTACCATGGAGCTCAATGTCCATAAGATTGAGATACAAGATGAGGTCAGCAAATTCTTCCATGCTAGCAGAGAAATCAGAGTTCCCTCCAAATTTTTCCCAAGGTTTAGAGGAGTGTTAAAATCCCCATTATCATCCGGGTTTGATTTTCCAAAATTATTCTAAACTAAGCTAACTCTTTCCATAAATTCCTTCTACCATCGCAGATGTTAGGAGCATAAATATTGGAAAGGATCCAACTAGAGTTGTTCTCAAGACTTTTAAAATTTATAGCTAAATGATTCTGAGAGGAGAAAAGCACATTACCATGAACAATTTTAATGTCCCAGAAGACTGCTAAGCCTCCATAAGCCCCTTGAGAATCGAAAGCAACAAAGGCATCATTCTCCCGTAAATTCTTTTTGCACTCTTCAATAGATTTGGTTTTCATTTTCGTTTCTTGAATTAGAAGGATACTGGGCCTCGCTTGATCTTCTAAGTTCCTTAAGCATTCTTTGTTTAGGACCCCATTTAGTCCCCTGACATTCCAAGATAAAACCTTCATTAAAAAGGATTGGGGAGGCGGTTTCGGATGGCTCAAAAGGCTTTGAGTGCCATCTGCAATTTCTTTTCAGTCTCTTTTTTCCTTACATCACTTTTGGAGGGCCTGCCTTTTTTATAAATAACTCCAATATTCACAACTCTTTTGGCAGTAGCTCTTGTGATTCTTGAAGTGGAAGCTTCCCAACTTCCTATTTGTTTCTTTTTATCACTATAAAGTGATTCCAAAATTTCTTCAAAGCCTTTCATTCTTCATTTCTTACGTCATTGAACTATGATGAATCCATCCTTATCACATTCGTGTAGGTTCTTTCTCGATGCAGGGGTAATTTCCTTCCTTTTCCTTTATCAAAAACAAGTCATTGAGCTATAGGGATTCTCTCTTGTATTCATTGTCTAAGAGCTCCTCCATATCTGCAAACTTGTTATCCTCATTTAGATCTCTTACTATGGATTTCGGGAGTTCTTTAGCTTTTCCTTATCTCGTATTATGTAGTTCTTTATACTTCAAAGAACTGTTCTCATTTACCTGTTCTTGATGAGGTAGGGGAGTAATTTTCTCCATCTCATCTTCATTAGAAATGGTTAAATGAATGTAAACTTTTTCATTTTTTTCATCCACTTCCATGTCATAAATGCCATAGATTAAAGCATTTTTCTAGAAAATGTCCTAAGAGCATGAAGAAAAAACATGATAAACCTTTTGATCATCCTAAAGAGCCAGGCTCAAAATGCAGACGAGAAGAGATCGAAAGAATCTCTGACCCAGTGGCGAGATCGGAGTATAAGGGACTCACTGCATGTAGATGAATCTAGGCCAAAAAAAAGGTTTTGAGACCATAATAAAGAGGCCATCGGTCTATAGAAAACTCTAAAGACCAAAAACCCTCCATCGGGAAAGGATGATGAAGCTCGAAAGGGAAAAGATAATGATCAAAGTAAAGGGTAAAGAAGCTTGAAGGAAACAGAAAAGATCGGACTATGATGCTTGAGAATACAAATCTTGTAAAAGCTGAACATGGAAGTGGATGAAAAAATGAAAAGTTTACATTCATTTAACCATTTCTAATGAAGAGGAGATGGAGAAAATTACTCCCCTACCTCATCAAGAACAAGTAAATGAGAACAGTTCTTTGAAGTATAAAGAACTACATAAGACGAGATAAGGAAAAGCTAAAGAACTCCTGAAATCCATAGTAAGAGATCTAAATGAGGATAAAAAGTTTGCAGATATGGAGGAGCTCATAGATAATGAATACAACAAAGAATCCCCTATAGCTCAACAACTTGTTTTTGATAAAGGAAAAGAAGGAGAAATTACCCCGCATCGAAAAAGAACCTACCTGAATGTGATAAGGATGGATTCATCACAGTTCGACGTAAGAAATGAAGAATGAAAGGCTTTGAAGAAATTCTGGAATCACTTTATAGTGATAAAAAGAAACAAATAGGAAGTTGGGAAGCTTCCACTTCAAGAATCACAAGAGCTACTGCCAAAAGAGTTGTGAATATTGGAGTTATTTATAAAAAAGGCAGTGCCCTCCAAAAGTGATGTAAGGAAAAAAGAAACTGAAAAGAAATTGCAGATGGCACTCAAAGCCTTTTGAGCCATCCAACAACCGCCTCCCCAATCCTTTTTTAAATGAAGGTTTTATCTTGGAATGTCAGGGACTAAATGGGGGTCCTAAACAAAGAATGCTTAAGGAACTTAGAAGATCAAGCAGGCCTAGTATCCTTCTAATTCAAGAAACGAAAATGAAAACCAAAGCTATTGAAGAGTGCAAAAAGAATTTTTGGGAGAATGCTGCCTTTGCTGCTTCTGATTCTCAAGGGGCTTCTGGAGGCTTAGCGGTCTTCTGGGACATTAAAATTGTTCATGGTAATGTGCTTTTCTCCTCTCAAAATCATTTAGCTATAAATTTTAAAAGTCTTGAGAACAACTCTAGTTGGATCCTTTCCAATATTTATGCTCCTAATACTGCTGCTGGTAGAAGGAATTTATGGAAAGAGTTAGCTTGGTTTAGGAATAATTTTGAGGAATCAAACTGGCTGATAATGGGGGATTTTAACACTCCTCTAAACCCTGGGGAGAAATTTGGAGGGAACTCTGATTTCTCTGCCACCATGGAAGATTTTTCTGACCTCATCTCGTATCTCAATCTTATGGACATTGAACTCCATGGTAATCAATACACTTGGTCTAACAGAAGAATTGGGGAAAATTTGATTCAAGTAAGATTAGATAGAGCTCTCATTTCTGCTAACTGGATCTTAAATCGAGAATCTTCATCTCTCCTCCCTACCCGGCTGGATCGGATCGATCACAATCCTATTGCTCTTAACTTCTTCAATGGGTCTAAGCCTTTCCAATGTAACTTCAAATTTGAAAAGATGTGGCTTGAGCATGAAGACATTCTTCATAGAATTAAAGAATGGTGGACTTGAAGGGACATGAACCACTCAATTCGACTTCTTCTGTGGCTGAAAATGTGAAACAAAAGGTTAAAACTTGGAATAAAGAGGTTTTGGCAATATCTTTGAGAAAAGAAAGATATTAAGTGGAAAATGGAAGAGTTTGAGCTTAAAATCTCAATGAAAGGTATGACTTTGAGGATCACCAAAAAGAAAAAGCTTCTTTCTCGACTCCGCATAATATCAATAAATGTGAGGAAACCTTTTGGAGAATGAAATATAGAGCTCTTTGGTTAAAGGTTGGTGACAAAAACACAAAATATTTTCATATGACCGCCCTCAAGCATAGGGCTTGCAACAGAATTATTGAAGTCTCCAAGGGAAATGGTGCCATTGCTAAGGATGCTAAGGATATTAAAGTTAAAGCCCTAAAATTTTATGAGAATCTCCTTTCTGAAAACAATTCTTATAATGAGCAAGCAACCTCCTTTCTTTTAGACTCCATTCCTAACAATTTGCTTCCAGAAGAGAGATTTAAGAGCCTTTCCAAAGTCATCACCATTGAGGAGTTGAAAAAAGTTGTCTTCTCTCTTGAAGGTGACAAGGCTCCGGCCCCGATGGATTCTCTACTAATTTCTTCCAAAAATGTTGGGATATATGCTCTAAAGATTTGTTGAAAGTTGTCAATGAGTTTTACAAAACTAGAAATCTAATAAAGGAACTAAATAACATGCATATTGTGCTTGCACCTAAGAAGTTGGATGCAAAGATTTCAAGGATTTTAGACCAATCACCTGTTAATGTGGTTTATAGAATTTTTACTAAGATTTTAACCACTAGATTACTGATTCTTCTCATGGAAATTATCTCCCAACATCGAGTGGATTTATAAAAGGTATAATTATCCAGATTGGTAATTATGGTCCATGAAAAAATTCATTCAATGGATAAAAGTAGAAAAGATTAGATGGCAATCAAGTTAGACATGCATAAGGAATTTGATAGAGTCTCCGGAAATTCATTGATGAGGTTCACCAAGTTTGGGTTTGAATAAATTTAGAAAAATTGTCCAAGCTTGCATTTCTTCTCCCAGATTTTTTGTGGTTATCAATGGAAAACTCTGTTGGTTTTTTTGCTTGAATAGAGGCATACGCCAAGGGGACCCCACTAACATCCAAAAAAAGATCCAATGGAGCTGAAATTTTCAGATATTCTGACTTAGAGTGTTTCCAAATTATGATGAAAAAATTGGGAAAAAATTAGATACCCTCTTCAATATATATTTGAAACAAAAATTAGGGTTTTTGCCCTAATTTTGGCCGAAATCGCTGCTCTGATACCACTTGTAAGGATATTACTTGTATAAATCAGAACATATACAGAAGAATAACATGAGAGAACACCAAAATATAGATAAATGATGACAATATGCTCATATAATAGCCTTGCCACTTCGAGGGGGCAACCTCCAATACCACTTCGAGGGGGTAACCTCCAAACCATACAATAACACTCCAATACTCAATATGATCCTTAACTACAACCTTCTAACCCCTATATATACCATTCTAACCTATGGCCAATACTGAGGCCGACCTCCTAAGCATAATAAATCATAAATGAATGATATAATAAGATAAGGGGATGTGTGCCACATGTCGGCATCTACATCATAACATTATATCCCATGTGAACCCATACATATAACTAAGGGGATGTGTGCCACATGTCGGCATCTCCATCAACCCATATACATTATAATATTATATCCCAAGGTACATAGCATTGCCTCCCTCTTTGACATGTTTCATCCCCGAAACATAAGAAGAAGCCATATAATGAGTGTGCTTTAAATTATTGCACACTTGTCGCTAAGCTCGATCATCCAACAACCCATATGAAATCCTCCCCCGTGTAGCAAATTCATCATCAACATCTTCTTCTTCTTCTTTGATGTTGCTTCTGCTTCTGATTCTTCTTCTTCTATTTCTTCTTCTTTTCTTTTCTTCTTCTTCTTCTTCTTCTTTGTCTTCTTCTTCTTTTGTTGCCCATATGTCCATGAAAACTTGTTCCATCTTAAAGATCAATTAGACTTTTCCTTTTCTAACTCAAAAAGCAAATCTATGCAGGCCACTAATCCACAACTTAAATAACCAAATATTTGATGGTTTAGAGAATTTATCCCTAAATTTGTTCCACCATTCTCTAAGCATCAATCCTGCCATCTCTAAAAAAAGCTACCATCCCCGTGATCCACAAAACTAGGGTTTTAGGAATAGACCCTTTTGATAAAAACTTTTTCTAACCCTTTCGGCTAAAGGTCAGCCAAAAATCAGAAATCACAGAACATAAACCCCAATTTAATTTTTGAGAGATTTTCGAAAATGTAAGAAATTTAGGAAAATTCCTCAAATTACGGCCTGTGGAGCAAAATAGTGAAAAACAATAAAAATGAAATAAATCTGACAAAATCGATCCAATTTTTTAAAATTTCATTGGTATCACCTTTGAATATCATACCATCAACCCAAAAAAAATTATTTCCTAATTCATCATTATTCAAAAGATATAGATGAAACCATAAAATTATGGTTTCAACCCTAAAACGGACACAACTTTTGCAAAACAGCTCCAAAAACTCTAAAATTTGGAGGGAAGATCACTTGAACTATGTATCAACTCCCCACAAAAAATATCTGAAAAATTCCAAGTAGATCTTCAGATATAGACGAATCACCAACATTAGGGTTTCATCCCACAAATTACCCGGATCACTGCTCTGATACCACTTGTAAGGATATTACTTGTATAAATCAGAACATATACAACAGAATAACATGAGAGAACACCAAAATATAGATAAATGATGACAATATGCTCATATAATATCTTTTCCACTTCGAGGGGGAAACCTCCAATACCACTTCGAGGGGGTAACCTCCAAACCATACAATAACACTCCAATACTCAATATGATGATTAACTACAACCTTCTAACCCCTATATATACCATTCTAACCTATGGCCAATACTAAGGCCGACATCCTAAGCATAATAAATCATAAATGAATGATATAATAAGATAAGGGGATGTGTGCCACATGTCGACATCTCCATCAATACATATACATCATAACATCCTTTCCCTAGGTACATAACATCTTAGCTGAAAAGCCTCATAATCTATTGACTATTTCCATGCCCCAAATTTTGATTGAAGAATGATGTGATCAGTAGCTCCTTCTCCATTTCAAATGAGACACAGAACCTTGCAAAGGCAAGTCTGGATCTATTTTTTGTAGGCCCATCTAGCCCGATTGGAGAACCAATCGATCTAGCAATATGGAGAAGGATTTCATCATCCCAAAGATGAAGGGGCAGCCCTGGGAGTCTACACCAAATGGGGATGGTATGTATATTCTCAGTATTAGGGTTAAACCCTGGATACCATTTTTTAAAGAAAAGCCCCATATTGCCAATACACCAGGGGCCACCAAGTAGGACTAAATCCATATCAGCCTGTTGATTGAAACGGGCTAGAAAAAACCCCTTTGCCAGGGTGGTGATATTTAAATCTCCTTTTGGTTTCCAACATCACATGGCCCATTTTCTGATAATATCAACATTGGGTCTGGCTCCCAAAAACTTTCCAATGAGGGTGAGATTTGTTTTCTCAAGAGCTCTATGCAGACAACCGTCAGGCACTTGTATGTGGGTCACCCCCTCCTTATCTTTTGTACTTTTAAAAGTAGTATTCAGTCCAGATGTAGGGGAATGGGGACCCACATTTTTTTCAGGAGGTACCTTAACAATATCAGCCCAAGCTCTAGATCCAATGTGAATATCTTTATTTTGTTCTGTATCCGAAGACGTCACCTTAGCAACATGTTCGCAACATGTCGAAAGGTATTCTGCAGCCAAAGTGGCTAAAACCACACTCTCAAAACCCTCTCGCAGTCCTCCATAAGCAACCCTCTCACAATCCTCCAATAACTTGCATGTAATTTTTAAAAACATAATAGAGTGACTTTCATGCCCCCACCATTTTTTGGGCACCATTTAGTATTTTGAAAACCCTTTGGTAGAAAGATAGCTAGAAAGATCTAGTTTGGGCTCCATTTTGTTTTAGATTTTTTAGTGAATATTTTTATATTTATGATTTTTCTAGTACATAAATTTTATGTTTTGAAAAATAACGGAGCTCCAACTCGTGCCCCTAACTACCTCAAAAAATATCGAAAAATTAGTTTTCTTTTTGAATACGTATAGAATTATGCCTAGTTTGGGCTAGTATAATTTTTTTAAATTTTGATCACCCAAAAAAGATACACCATGAAAGATAGATATATTTACACTTCAAAAAAATAGCTATAAAAAGACATAGTTAGAAAATAAATAATATGGAAACCTTATATTAGTCGAAAATTTGAAAATTTATATTTTTAAAAGAAGAAAATATGCTCTACGTCGTGGTATAATTTTTTTTTAAATGGATCGATTGTTTTATTTTGATTTATCATAGAGGAAGTGACATTTTTACATTTTCTTGCAAAAACATGTTGTTTGTTATGTTTGTATAGGTCCATGCCTCAGGCTTGGGGATCCAAACCAGATCCCAAGCCTTGAGGCATGGCTTGGAAAAATATAAAATACAAAATGTGTATGCATTATAATGCGTATACACATTTTTCTTTGTTTATATATTGTGGCCCCCAACGTCCCTTTCATCTCTTTCATGGGAATTCTACAAACATTCTGTTTTGTCTGCAATTTTCTCTACATTCTTACACAATTTTTTAGTAGTTCATTTTGTCCCCTACCCCACTAGTTGATTTTTTATAATCATGGGAAATAAATGTCGAGCTAAGGACAAGAGGAAAGTCAAGAACAAGACACTGGAGCAATTGGAAGAGAAGAGAATAAAGAAATTGAAGAGAATGCAAAAACTTCGAGTAGGGCAAGGTACATCCACTATATCAAATGTAGCTAATGTATTAGAAAATGGGGATGAAATACATAATGAAAATGTAGAGAATAATGATTTTGCAATGAATAATGATATTGAATTGAATGATAATGTTGGTATGGATGAAGAAATTGATATGATTCCAATTATTGAACCCTTAACTGAGAATCCAAATGTTAAACCCGAAATTTGTATGAAAACACCTAATGAAGAAAGTAACCTTGCAAATGAATCTTCACCTCTAAGAACACATCCTTCCCTTTTGCGAAGAAAACCAATTCACTTAATTGAAATTGATGAAAAATTATAAAACCAATGCCTAACAAAATGTCCTGAAAGAAATGCGAGAAGAAAAGCTAGTGGAATTTGGGATAGTTACTTAGAGAATTTAAATGACACACAAAGATGTCAATTATTTGTTTCATTGATGAAATTAATTAATATGAGACCTATAATGAAGGCCCAGGGTTAAGAACATCTAATGTTGTTGATCAAAATGTGTCAATTGTTGAAAACATACATAAAGCATACCAAATCGTAGGTGGTAAAAGACGCACCAAAGATAGTAATGCTACACGGCGTGCACTTACTAATTGTATAGTAAGTGATAAAATAGTTAATAAACGCTTGATTAGAAAAACAAGCAGTGCTTTGAAGATAAAAAGAAAAACACTAATGAAAGCAATAGAGAGATGCAAATGTATTGAGTTAGTCAATAACACTGACTATTGGGCTTTCTCTAGTAGAATTCCATGAAAAGATAAGAATACATCTGATATTCTAAAAGAATTAATTGTAAAATTTTGGAATGAGAACACAAGGGTGTCACCGAATAGAAGAAATACAATAAAAAGAAGAATAGGTTCTCATAATCGTGAATCATGTGCAAAAACTTTCTTAGATATGACTCAAACAAAATTGTTCTCTAAGTTTAAGAATGAAAATCCACAAATTAACATTAGCCAAAGATTCTTTGAAATGAGCAAACCCGTTTATGTGAAAATCAATCACTCATGTACCACTTGTTTTTGCAGGCATCATGTTGAATTTTCAATCCATTATGATATTTTTGTCGAATAGGTCATGTTTACATACGACATCATGTTGCAGAGTGTGGAACGTGCAATGTATGTGGTGGCTTGCCAAATCTGAAAAGTTGTATCCATGAGGAGAGTACATATTCAATAGGAAAAAAATTGGTTGATTTCACCAAATATAAATCGGTGGCATATCAATTAAAATATGGAAAAGAATCTAAGAGGTCTTAGCTTGTTAGAAAACATTTACCCGTATCGAATATATGGTCAAATTCGAGAGGACGTTTTTTATGAGTATACAAGGCACACACATAGATCTCGATGGTTAGATGAACAATTCAAGTTAAGAAAGGACACATTCCCACTTGTTACTATTGTTTCGTGAGTTGAATTTGTAGATAATTACACATAACAGCCACAAATGGAAGTTCAATTTTAATATTATAACTCAAAGGTGCAAGTTTCTATTTTCATGCATATAACATTCATGCACTCTCCTAAAAGCACCGAGCAAGATCAAAAATATTAAGAGAGTATAATATCTACATCGGTGATGATCGGACACATTCTACATGTAATATGTACAAGGGTGTTTCTAGGTGTTTTAGGCAAACTTGAATGAGAGGAACATTATCTTCGATCAACATTACATTTTGTCGGATAACGCACATCACAATTCAAGAATGCACGGATGTTTTATTGGCTAAGAAGGATGCACAAAGAAAAAATGTACAACATATCTGGATTTTTACTGAGGCAGGAATGGAAAAGGAGAGCATGATGGTGCATGAGCATGTGTAAAAAGAACACTGCAAGAGAAGAGTTAAAATTCAAGGATGGTGCTAACTTTACAGATGCAAAAATATTGTTGATCGGTGTGTTAAGAATATGGGCCATGAATCTCAAGAGAGATCAACCATTTGTAGATATTTTTGGTTGATAGAGGAATGACCTCTGAAAAATTTGAAGATTGTATAACATTCATGTGATCAACCGATATGCACTCATTCCGTAGTTCGATGCAAATGCTTGGAATATTTATACTAGGTGTATGACATGTTTTTGTATATCATGCATTGATTTTGCGTGGAATGAATGTGAGTCATAGCAGAAGGGTGGAGGAATGGACTTATAGACCTCTGATTCCACTCAACACACATCAAGTTCCATGAGCATTACAACTCATGCAGGTCTTCGATCAAATGACAACATCACCCGACTTTGACCAAGTCTCCTGATTTAGTGCAACAAGATACATACATATATGTACACCGCCATGTTTTAGATTTATAAATTATTAAATGGTCAACTCTTAATGTATTTTTAAATTGACTAAATTTTTTTACTTTGTGATACATATGGTACATTTTTGCAAAGTTATTGCGATGAAATTTAATGAAGAGGGAACATACTACTTGTCTCATCAGTAGAGGGGAAAAAAATTGACTTCCATAGTCATTGATGGTGAAGACCTTGAGTATCCCATCAATCAATGATAGTCACTAGAACTTGGATATGACGATATCCTATCAAAAATCAAACATTTGGATGTTTGAAGACTATGAAGTACATCGGAAGATACTTCACTATTCACATTTGGTCCTTACGTAACAAATATTAAATTGATCAAATATCAAGGTCGGTCATCAAACAAGAATTTGTGGAAGGTTCCAGAATCGGATCATGAAGAAATTCTTGCTCATCAAGAATAGAGTTGATCCTCACGATTCATCGATTAAATTTGTAATGGTATGTTATTCATGAATTTAATTTGAATATTAACTTAAATGATTTTGTTTAAATTTTGTATGATTTAAAATTCTATTTAATTGCTTACTAACATGTTTATGTAGGTTAGTGGTGCCAAAAAAGCTTCCACCTTCACGTGGTTGCTATCATCGATAATAGAGAATTTATTATTCTCAAAGTCAAATGAAGCTAAGAGAAATTAAATATTAGAAATGAATAACAAACAGAAATTCTCATTTCACCACCTATATTGTAAAAATATCTTATTAAAATTCTCATTTCACCACCTATATTGTATTTAACCACCTATATTATTCGTGATTGGTAATAGACAACCTTACACCGACTTAGTCCGAATGGAGATGGAGAAAATCAGTGAGAGGCTTTCGTGAGAGGGCCCCAACATCTCTAGGTGCCACTTGAGTCCGAGAAATCACCCGTCGAAGATATGGTGTGTTTGGGCCTCATGGCTCTTAAGGCACTACGCCTTGGGCACGAGGTAGCACTGAAAGCACAGGGGAGCGTAGGGAACCAAAAATATCCTCCACTAGCATTCACTAGCCACCCCGATGTGTCAAGCGTTGTTGGTTTTCCCACGAGCTTTTTGCAAACTATAATGTCTAAAGCACTTTACACCGACTCAAACTCTAAGTATTTCACGCCTTTGCAAACAATAGGACAACAAGATAACTGAATGGAGATGGAGAAAACCACGAGATACTTTTGTAGAGGGCCCCAACATGGAGGTCTCGGATCTGACGAGACATCTCTAGGTGCCACAGAGTTCGAGAAATCACTGTCGAAGATATGGCGTGTTTGGGCCTTAGGGCTCTTAAGGGACTACGCCTGACAAGGTAGCCCAAAAGCATGAGGAGCCTAGGAACCAAAAAAATCCTCCACTATGTTCATCTAGCCACCCGACATGTTGGCGTAGTTGGTTCGGTCCCACGAGCTTCCGTTTGCAAAATACAACCTCTAGTAGCCTTACAATCCGACTCAGCATCGCACTATTTCATGTGTTTGCAAACAATTAGACAACAAGGGAACCAGATGGATATGGATAAAACCGTGAGAGTATTTTGTATAGTGGCTTGAACATGGAGGTTTCTGGGTCCGACGAGACGTCTCTAGGTGCTATGGAGTCCGAGAAATCACCCATCAAAGATATGGCGTGTTTGGGCCTCATGGCTCTTAAGGGACTACACTCGAACAAGGTAATTTGGCCTCGAAAGCACCGGGAGCATAGGGAACCAAACAAATCCTCCACTAGTGTTCACTTGGCCACCCCGACATGTTAACAGAAGTTAGTTAGGTCCCAAGAGCTTCCATTTGCAAACTATAGCGTTTGACAGCCCTACATTGACTCAGACTCCAATATTTCGTGCCTTTACAAATAATAGGACAGCGAGAGAACCGAATGGAGATGGAGAAAAATGTGATAGGACTTTGTATAGATAGGCCCCGACATGGAGGTCTTGGATCTCGACGAGACATTTCTAGGTGCCACAGTCCGAGAAATCACCCGTCAAAAATATAACATGTTTTGGCCTCAGACTCTTAAGGGACATAGTGAGATTTTCACCTAATTGTTTTTCACGATGTTCATTTTCATCTAAAGTTGAAGACTAAAAATTTATATGGCCTTCGCTTATTTTTGGGCACAAACAACCTCAGAATGTCCAAAAAAATTTAGGCTCTTCATTCTCTCGTTTGATCAAGATATTCATTCTTTCAAAATGAACAGCTTGGAACATCAGTGGTCTCCCAACAAAACTAAGTTCATAGTCTACATATTTGCATCATGTGGAAAATCATTGAACATTGGTGGTTTCCTCCACCCATGCTTTTGGGCTACCTCGTCCAGTGTAGTCCTTAAGAGCTCTAAGGTAAAAACACGCCATATCTTCGACGGGTGATTTCTTAGACTCCGTGGCACCTAGAGACATCTCGTTAGATCTAAGACCTCCATGTTAGGGCCCTCTACGAAATCCTATCGTAGTTTTATCCATCTCCATTTGGTTCTCTCATTGTCCTATTGTTTGCAAAGCCGCAAAATACTAGAGTTTGAGTTAGTGTAGGGCTGCCGACGCTATAGTTTACAAACAAGCTCGTGGGACCAAACCAACTATGCCTCGGTGAACGCTATTTGAGTCTTCATTTTGGTTCCCTATGCTCCCCTTGCTGCTAAAGCTACCTCGTCCGGCGTAGTCCCTTAAGAACCCTGAGGCCCAAACAAGTCATATCTTCGATGGGTGATTTCTTGGACTCCATCACACCTAGAGATGTCTTGTCAGATATGAGACCTCCACATTGGGGCCCTCTACAAAAGCCTCTCGTGGTTTTATCCATCTCCATTTGGTTCTCTCACTATCCTATTGTTTGCAAAGGCGCGAAATACTCGGAGTCCTGAGTCAGTAGGGTCAGTCAAATGCTCTAGTTTGAAAATGGAAGCTCATGGGACCAAACCAGATATGCCAAAACATTAGGTTGGCTTGGTGAATGCTAAGTAGAGTCTTCGCTTTTGGTTCCCTATACTCCCCGTGCTGGGCTACCTCATCCGGCGTAGTCCCCAAAGAGCCTTAAGGCCCAAACACGCCATATCTTTGACGGTAATTTCTCGGACTCGTGGCACCTAGAGACGCCTCGTCGATCTCGAGACCTCCATGTTGGGGTGGTTTTCTCTATTTCCATTCGAGTTTTCTCGTTGTCTTATTGTTTGCAAAGGCGCAAAATACCGAGTCCGAGTCAACGTAGGGCCGCTAGACGCCAGTAGTTTACAAACGGAAGTTCGTGGGACCAAACCAACTACACCAACATGTCAGGGTGTCCTAGTGAATGCTATTGGAGTCTTTGTTTTGGTTCCCTATGATCCTCGTGCTTTCAGGCTACCTCGTCCGGGCGTAGTCCCTTAAGAGCCATGAGGCCCAAACATGCTATATCTTTGATGGGTGGTTTCTTGACTCGTGGCACCTAGAGATGTCTCATCGATCCGATACCTCCATGTCAGGGGCCCTCTATGAAATCCTCTCAGCTTTTATCCATATCCATTCGGTTCTCTCGTTGTCTTATTGTTTGCAAAGGTGCGGACATCGGAGTCCTGAGTCAGTCGCTGTAGGGCATGTCTGACACTATAGTTTACAAACGGAAGATCGTGGGACCAAAGCAACTATGCCAACATGTCGGGGTGGCACTGGTGAATGCTAGTGGAGTCTTTGTTTTTTGGTTCCTACGCTCCTGTGCTTTGGGTTACCTCGTCTGGGTGTAGTCCCTTAAGAGCACTAAGGCCCAAACACGCCATATCTTCGACAGGTGATTTCTCAAACTCCATGGCACCTACAGACATCTAGTTAGATTCGAGACCTCCATGTTGGGTCCCTATATGAAATCCTCTCACAATTTTATCCATCTCCATTTGTTTCTCTCGTTGTCCTATTGTTTGTAAAGGTGCGAAATACTAGAGTCCGAGTCAGTGTAGGGCTACTAGACGTTGTAGTTTGCAAATGGAAGCTCATGGGACCGAAATAACTATGCCAACACATCGGGGTGGTGAGGTGAATGCTATTGGAGGCTTTGTTTTGGTTCCCTATGATCCTCGTGCTTTCGGGCTACCTCGTCCGGGCGTAGTCCCTTAAGAGCCTTGAGGCCCAAACATGCTATATCTTCGATGGGTGGTTTCTCAGACTCCGTGGCACCTAGAGATGTCTCATCGATCTGATACCTCCATGTTGGGGCCTTCTATGAAATCCTCTTATGGTTTTATCCATATCCATTCGGTTCTCTTGCCTTATTGTTTGCAAAGGTGTGGAATACTCGGAGTCTCGAGTCAAACAGTAGGGCTATCAAACGCTATAGTTTGCAAATGGAAGATCGTGGGACCAAACCAACTATGCCAACATGTCGGGTGGCCTGGTGAACACTAGTAGAGTCTTTTTTTGGTTCCCTACACTCCCTGTGCTTTCAGTTACCTCCTGGGGTGTAGTCCCTTAAGAGCACCGAGGCCTAAACACGCCATATCTTCAACGGTGATTTCTCGGACTCGTGGCACCTACAGACGTCTAGTTAGATTTGAGACCTCCATGTTGGGTCCCTATACGAAATCCTATCATAGTTTTATCCATCTCCATTCGTTTCTCTGGTTGTCCTATTGTTTGCAAAGGTGCGAAATACTGTAGAGTCTCGAGTCGGCCAGAGGTCTGCTGACGTCAGTAGTTTACAAACGGAAGCTCATGGGACCGAAATAACTATGCCAACACATCAGGGTGGTGAGGTGAATGCTAGTGGAGGATTTTTTTGGTCCCCTACACTCCCCATGCATGCTTTCGAGCTACCTCGTCTGGGTGTAGTTCCTTAAGAGCCTTGAGGCCAAAACATGCCATATCTTCAACGAGTGATTTCTCGAACTCCATGGCACCTAGAGACATCTCGAAAGATCCGAGACCTTCATGTCGGGGCCCTCTATGAAATCCTATCACGGTTTTATCCATTTCCATTCGGTTCTCTCGCTGTCCTATTGTTTGCAAAGGCGCGAAATAGTGTAGTCTCGAGTCTCATGTAAGGTCATATATGTTGTATTTTACAAATGGAAGCTCGTGGGATCGAACCAACTACACCAACATTTTGGGTGGCTAGGTAAATACTAGTGGAGCCTTTTTTTGGTTCCCTATGCTCCACGTGTTTTTGGGCTACCTCGTCCTCGGCGTAGTCCCCAAGAGACCCGAGGCTAAAACACAAGAGTATATCTTTGACGAGTGATTTCTGGACTCAGTGGCACCTAGAGATGTCATCTTGTTAGATCCGATACCTCCATGTTAAATCTCTATAAAAATCCTCTCATGGTTTTATCCATATCCATTTGGTTCTATTGTTGTCTTATTGTTTGCAAACACGTAAAATAGTGCAATCTGAGTCGTGTGTAAGGCTACTAGATGTATTTTCAAACGATAGCTTGTGGGACCAAACCAACTACACCAACAAGTCAGGGTGGCTAGGTCAATGCTAGTGGAGGATTTGTTTTGGTTCCCTATGCTCCTCGTGCTTTCGGGCTATCTTGTCGAGCGTAGTCCCTTTAGAGCCCCGAGGCCAAAACATGCTATATCTTCGATGGGTGATTTTTGGACTCTCGTGGCACCTAGAGATGTCTCAAGTTAGATTTGAGACCTCCACATTGGGACCTATAAGAAATCCTATCATAGTTTTATCCATCTCCATTTGGTTCTCTCGTTGTCCTATTGTTTGCAAAGGCACAAAATACTAGAGTCTGAGTCAATGTAGGGATGTCAGACGTTGTAGTTTGCAAACAGAAGCTCGTGGGACCAAACCAACTACGCCAACATGTCGGGGTGGCCAAGTGAATGCTAGTGGAGTCTTCCTTTTGGTTCCCTACGCTCCTCGTGCTTTCGGGCTACTTCGTCTGGGCGTAGTCCCTTAAGATCCCTGAATGACTAGATTGGATTAAGAATGAATTTGATAGGGGTATGTTTAAGAACACACGGAGTTATCAATCACCTAGTAAATATTTCTTGTTTAGTTCTGGATGGGAGTTAACTGGCCTATGGCTTAGTGACCTTCCATTCATTGATAATTTATGTTATGATAAACCCATGGATGCTTTCAAAAGCGCCTTAAAAAGGATAGGGGTAGTCATCAAGCTTAGTGAAGGGTGTGATGTGATTTCTAAATAACTTGAAATGCCTACATGATTTATAGGTAATAACATGAATTGGACAAGATTAAACAATCAAGAATCATTGAGTGTCTAAATCGTAATGTCATCGCATCCTGGAGACATTCTCAAGCATTGAGTAATGTATATGGAGAGACATTCTCAAAATATCAACAGATGAAAGGACTTCAGATTATGAAAACTCTCGGGTGTTTTAACAGGGGAGAAGACTAAGAAGCATAGAAGAATGTAGTAAGTGCATGATAAGATAGAACCAAAGACAAAGAGACCATGAGAAAGAAGAAGCGCAAGTAAGGTAAATATACATATACACATCGATAAATTGAATGAATAATTACTCGATTATGTAACTCTTGATATACATACATTATATAAATATTGATTTCCAAATTTTGATGCATATTATACATTAAAAATGCTAGTACATGTACATCACCAATAAATGAAAAATAATCCATAATGTCTTAAATATTGTCAAGTGCACATCATATTAGTTTTATGAGAAAATAATCTCAGAAATGTAAGGTCTCATACAAAATTATCAAGTTCCAAATAGTATTTTAATGTGCATAATAAATACAAAAATGCCCAAATAGTTCATATACCATCAAGTTCAAATGCCATATAGGTGTACATACAATGTCATGCACATAGGCATACAAAAACAATGTCATGTAAGACATATATATTTCCTACTCATCAAAATCTATCCCTCTCTTGGCCTTTCTCGAAGAAGGCCCTCCCTTAGACGAAGATGGAGATCCATGAGATGACTTTGGATCGTCCGAGCCCATGCTTCGAGTCCTCTTCCGTTGAATACTCACCTGTAGATGAGCCTATAAATGTAAACAATGTTTTTTTGTCAAAACTTAATTTATATATGTTTTCAACATGTATTTAAGACCATGCTAGAATGAAAGTATTTACATAAATACACAAACTTACCGCAAGTTGTCAATCATGCCAAATTTGCATCTCACACTCATATGAGTCATCGGGAGCTCTGTAGATGCGAACAAGGGTACGAAGACAACAATATGGAGGAGTCTCGTGCCTCGAAGTCAAAATGGAGGGGGAAGTTCCCTACATACACATAAGATCGTAGGTTCTAACATCAAAATTAGCGAAAATAGAACTAAGTACATGTATGTACATAATGACAATATTTTAACTAATTTTATCAATATAGAACTATTGTTTTTACCCTACCACGCCTATGAATCAAATAAATAGGGCTACTACCTATCCTGGGTAACTCCCCGCATATAAACAATGAAGGACATTATTAACATAATTTAATAATTCTACAATGAAAGACATTACTAACATGTAATTTAACATAATATGAATTACACAACAAATTTAACACATTTTACGTGTTGTTTGAATACCTCGGTGAGTTGTTGCGTAGATGAAATCACAACGGAAACACCTTTATCTTCTTGTCACAGAGATGGTGGGGTGTCTAGTGAAGTCAACATCTTTATCAAACATGTATATCACGTGAGTTAGATGGACATTCAAGAACATACATATATTTGACTTCAAAACTAATATATATATATATATATATATATATATATATATGTGTGTGTGTGTGTGTGTGTGTATGTATGTATGTATGTATGTATATACACATGTATGTGAAAATTTTACTAATTAACATTCTAAATTACCTCCTGAATGTATGTGTATGCATGGTGCTCGCCTCCTATGGTCGGGATGAAGATGGGCCTCCCACGCTCTATAATATCAATGCATATACATGTACAAATACAATTATTTCAAAAATTTAACATATATAAGTAAATCAAGTACTCCAAAATTTTGTAACACACATAACAAAACATAACAAATTTACCTCGTGAAGGTGATGGCGATGAATGTAATCCAAATGTATCACTCAAGAGGACATCTAACATAGTGACATTATCTTGTGCACCCTAACACCAAGTGCACCAAAATCATCAGACGCATGAAATATCATCCTCCTCGCCCCAAACATATGCTACCACGTGACAAGTAAAGATGTGACCTCATGCTAGTACTCCTCGAGGGAATACTTTGTGTACCTTCACAAGAATTTGGCCAAATATCCCTCGTATGTCAAACAAGGGTCGTGAGATAGCCCCTTAAGCGCGTGGCGTATCAATCTCTACTATCTCCTTCACCGCTGAGGGACAATCTCGGGGTGAGGTGGGCTTCAGTGTGGGGAATCTACTCCTCGAATAGGTGCATGTTGTGCACTGGTCGATCCTATGCGCATCCTTTTCCTCGGCCTCTAGAAATCTCATAAATCAAAATAATTTGGGATCTCGTTGAGGATAAAATCGCAATAGAGTTTCCTCAAAAAGTATAGTGGCACCTCATTGTTATTACAAGGTGGAAAATCAAACACCATCCACCATTAGTCCCAAAAATTATTTTTAATCAAATTATTATTGCACCAATGGATTGGAAACCGTTTACATGACAACGGAACATGAAAATTAGTGTGGGGTTCTGTAAATAAGGTGCATATGAGGTATTTTGAAATTTCTTTTTTCTTTACATCCTCATATGACAATTTGTTGGAATAATAAACCCTACAACCCTCTATGTAAGTTGTCCAATGATCAATTTGCTCCATTTCACATCAATTTGAACAAGTAATGCCTCCAATGTGTTTGCAAGAGAGGTACGGTGGGGGTTTGTAGATTGTGAATCCCTCATTGTTTTGATTAAATCCTCAATTTCAATTTTGTTTTCAACTATGTGGGCTGTTAAATCTTCTTGACTACCCGGGGATGTTGAGCAATTGGGAGTGTCGGGAGGGATGACAGAATAGTAGGGTTTGGTTGTGGTTGATTCCCTCAACCTCTAACTGTAACAATAAAAAATATGTATGTAATTCAAATTTTAATCTATAATTATCATATTTCAATGCAATTTTGAGAAAATAATTATGCTTACCTCTTCTCCGTGGTGCCATCGTTGATTCAGATCTTCCCGGTGATCTAGAAACATTCCTTTGAGCTTGAGATCCAACTGAATGAAAACGTGAGGGCACGGTTAAGCTCTGAAACTCGAATTTGAGGGAGATAAATGATAGAGGCTCGGGCCTCTTTTTCTTTATAGTAGGCATAACGCGTACGCATTATGCCTCGGTAAATCCCAAACCTAAAAATTTAAAACATGATCATGTTATAATAGAACACGTACGTGTTTTTTTTTTTTTGTCTTTTTGGCCCCTCAACTTTGTGCACTTACCCACATACTATACATCCTAACACGTCTCTTACATCCGTACTACCATTTATTCTAAAAAAATTACAATTTATACATGCTACACATCCTAATGATGCTTGTAATTGTGATGATGATTCTAGAGATAATTCGAATGATATTGATCATGATAACACTTATTTTCCTATTATACATAATCATGTAATAAACCTTGGTAATACATCTTTATCTTCCATCAAATGGACATAACAAATGATACACTTAAAGATCTTTTGGCTATATATAATATTATGAGGTTAATTTCAAATAATTTGGATTTATAAATAATCCACATTTTAAAAAGCTATTCAAAATATATTAGACTTTATCATAACTAAATTTGTTCTATCACAAATAAACTAGGTCAATTCAATGTTATTTAGACTTATTACGATGCCAATTTTGAAGACATTCTAAATTCTTTGTACTTTGACATAAATAATGCATTTATATTAAAATTATAGTAGACCACTCTAGTTTATTTCATCCCATTACTTGACTTCTCTTTTTTTTAAAATATTCTAAATAAATTTTACTTCACAATATATAAATTAGTCTATTTGAAATAAAATGGTTTAATTCAATTCATTTGCAATGTTTATTCATTATTGTAAAATGTTTCATTATTACTAAGTCAATTAATTTATTTCCCAAAAAATATTGAAAGTAGATTACTAATATATTAATTTTCTTATGTTGTCTAATTGTGTTGCACAAATATAATTAAATACTACATAATAGAATTATTGGTTTGTAATTGTTATTATTAGGATGGTGAAAATTATGAGCCTATTAAAGGAAGTGATTTTATAGTCACCTGAATTACATTTCGAGACAATTGAGAGTGAAAGGAGTAGACTTGACAACAATCATTTTCTCATTCTACAAATTTAGTTTTATTTTGGTGAATTTATTGTGACACAAACTAGTAAGATTGAGATTTAGTCCTAAAACCATGCATACTATATAAATATTTACTTTTTTGTATACTTTGTCTCCAAAATAGGGTACCAAGGGTTTGAACCCTTCTTAGTGCTTCAAAAGAGTCAATTTGCAAATACTTAGGTCTCAATGAGTTAGATAAATCTTTAAAAGATAATATTTCAAATGACAAGGAGTATCTAAACCATACTTAATCTAGTAAATCTTGTTTTTGTTAGATTCTACCTCAGTGATAATATCAATACAATATACATCATAATTACAATACAAATTCTACAAGGTTTCAATATAATTTTGTAGATTACATGATACATCATCCAAAAATAGACATGTTGATAGACTTTAGCGCTCCTCAAATGAACTATGGCTCTCGGATAATAGACTCTAGCACTTTTAAGATGAAATCTATTTGATTAGACTTTGGTGCTCCTCGATGAACTCTATGCTCTAACTCATAGACAATAGCACTTGTCAAGATGAACTCATCTATGCTCTTTGATAGAATTTTGCACTCATATGATACAAAATATTACAAGTTATTCCTCTTCTCTTTCTTCATCATGGAGTCTCATCAAATCATACTCAAAAAGATAAAATGGCCAAATAGTTTTTTTCTCACTTTTGTACCCTTTATGTTTTCTAATTTTATCCTCCCATAGAGTGAAGTGAACTAAACATTCCTCTCCTCGATGTTTCCAATCTGGTAGTAGATATAAGAGTATGGGAGGCCTATACCTCATTCCTATCCATTCTTTCCCAAATTCTCTCATGAATTACATCATGGATCTTGATCTTTGGCTATCCATGTTAGAGTAGTAGGGAAATAACTTCTCTTCTCATCATGTAAAAATCCATGGAATCCCATCTCACTATATATGCTACGAATGTAATGCAGTGAATTTATCTATGTAAAAATGTTGAAATTCAGAAATTACACCTTCCATCTAAATAAAATATTTTTCTCCTACATTTCCATTGTAGATTAACTAATGGAATGTTCTAATAAAATATTTGGGCTTGGGGAACTCAAACCTCATGAGTAATTCAGGTTTTTGTCTCTAAACTGGTGAAATCTTATTGTTCCTTCCTCCATAGGATTTGGTTTTGACAAAGAGATATAAAATCTTTAGTTTATACCTCTCCAACATATAAATTTATCATGAAACTAGTGATGTGCCCCAAAAGGTAACCATGCAAGAAGAACTCACATAATTGATTTTGTTGCTCTACTATGTTGGTAAAGTATGCTTTCAAGAATTGTACTTCAGTTTCTAGCTCATGAGGTAATTTTTGTCAAATTCTTTGACATTTTCCACCTTAATATTTCTTTTAGAAACAAATGATAGACTACATATGGTTTTCTACAGTTGTCAATGCTTCTCCATACTGACAAGCAAGAGACAATCCTTCTGTTAATTCTTGATTTTCCTGTTGGGCCTTTTTCAGTTCTCTTCTTAGACTTTTCACCTGTGATTTAGTTTCTTCCCAAATCTTCATAATTTTCTCAGGATTCAAGATGTTTTCTCATCATTTTCTATTAGAATGATTGAGGAGGGATTTTCACTTTAATAGATTCCACATATCTTGATTTAAATCATAAATTTGAGTGTCTTTTATTGACACTTAACTTTTACTTCCTAAAGTTCTTTTGTAGATTGGAAATGTTGTCTTCATTTTCATTATTATTTTTCTAATATTTGACATTTTTGAGTCAATTCCATAATATTGTGGTTTTTTCACTAGTCTCTTGCTTCATAAGAGCTAGATCTTCTTTTATACTCACTAACTTAGTATCCTTGTTTTGTAGTTCATATTTTGAGTCTTGAACTTGCTTTTTAGTTCAATAATTTTCATTTGTTTCTCAACTAGAGATATTGTCTCAAAAATTGATTTCTTCTTCTTGTTGCTTGATCAATAGATTTGTTCTTGACAGGGTTAAGGCTTGGTGTAGTTTTTGGTCCTTTGTTAGACCTTGTAATTCAATCCTTCTTCTTCCATTATTATTGATTTTCCTTTGTCTACTTATGAGGAAGAAGAAGGTTGAAAGGAACTATTTCTTATTCCATCTTATCTTTGAATATCAATGGATTCTGTTGTCTTTTGAAACATTTGTAGTACCTTCCATTTCTTGTTCACTAGTGGGATCTACACTTTCTTGCATGTCTGCAGCCTAGGTGATTCTTGATAGATTAGAGGATGTTGATTAAATGATTCTAATATTTCTACAATATCTCTATCTTTGAGTTCTTCTTCCAATTCATTTGCAGAGGAGAATTAGTTTTCTAATCCTTTTATGTTGTTCTTTAGGGGTAGGTTCTTGTATTTTGTCTCTTTTTTTCTTAAATTCCTTCTTTGTCTTTTTTTTCACTCTTATTTTTTCTTGAGATTAGGTTCTTGTATGTAAGAAACCTTCTACTACTTCTTTCTCACAGGGAGGAATGAGTGGAAACTATTTCCTACTCATCTTCTGACAACATAATAAATTCATGTTGTTCCTCACTTTCCTCTATAATTGAAGGTGTTTTGATAGTGGTTTTCTTATGAAGCATCCTTTTTCTTATAGGTTTTTCAGATTCCCCACTATTTTCTTAGAGATTTCTCCTTAGTAATGTTGGAAGGAAAGGTCTCAAGAGAAGTACTAGTTTGAGCCTGACCCTTAGTGACCTTTTTCTTTGACTTATCTATACTAGGGGGAAGGGCTTGTTTCACAGTATGTTTTACTTTCTTCTTCCATGTTTTCTTGTTTAAAAATTCTTCCATAATTCTTCCCTAGAATTGTTTAAGAAAATGGTGTTGGAAAATAAGGTACATTAGGCCATGGTGTTTTAATGATCTGATTCCCTTGAAAAAACCTATTGGCCATTATTTGGACTAAGTCATATAAATACCTAGCAGATTGATTTTCCACTCAAGTTTATAGTTGAGTGTCTCAAATGGTTTACCATTCTCATTTCCCCCTAAGAACAATACTATATTTCCCCTCACAAGTGATATACTTCATTATCCAGTAGGCTACAATCTTCCATGGCTCAAGTAGGGTATTTCTAATTATGCCCTTGATTTCATTTTTAGTATTTACACAAAAAGGCATTTGTTCACCCTCTACATGAAATATTTGCAAAAGATCAGTATAAGTAGGTCTAGCTTGAATTCTCATACATGTATTTGGGATTCCAATTTAGTTCACTTATTATTTCAAGAGTCACTAAAATCTTCACATTTTTTACCTTGGTATGAAATTCTTCAAGATTAGCCACAAAATCTTCTACAATATCTTTGTTAAATCCCTACATTTTCTCAAAGAAGCTCATCCAACTGCTTCCCTTGAATATGGCCATAGCTTTTTGCACTCTTCAATAGTTCCTCAACTCCTTCAAGTTTAGACTTGCATTTTTTTCCATTTCTTCTTTGGATTTCAACTTTTTTTAAGTTTTGGCTTCAAAACCCCAAAGAAAATCATAGCTTCTAGAGGGACTTGCAAAGATATGGAGTGGATTGCATAGATATGGAGAGATATGGAGGGACTTGTAGAGATAAGGGTTCCTTGAAAGGAAATACCAGTTGGCGATGGAGGAACTCGGTGCCAAGGTCTAGGTGAAATGAAATGAAAAAAATAGTTTAAATGATGTGCTAAAGTAATTAATGATGTGCCAAGTTTAATAATGGGTAAAATCATGGTAATCATGACCGAATCCACCAAGTTATCAAATCAAGTGAGCATGACAAATAAATATACAAACAATTTTATATGGCTTGTCCCTTTATAATTATTGGATATAAATATAAAGTTGATATTGTATTTCAAAGTAAATTAATAATAAAAATAAAAGTAATACTTAAAAATTGTTTAAAATTGTTAAACATGCCTTTGATGTTTAAAATGGTTTTAGGTAGTATTTTTTTAAATGCACCTATGAATTGTTATGTTTCATTCAAGTAGTATTTTTTACATATCATGAAGCTTGAGATAATGTTCTCTTTTTACATATCATGAAACTAAATAATCTTCTAATTCTTGATGTACATGTAGTTGCACGAGGCTTCACATTCATTGGCCATGATGTTTGAGTTCGGTAGAATATGTTGGCTACCAATCACCTAAATGCTTCAGATACTTACATGAATTATTATTATAATGTAATTAGTTAGTAGTTGGTTTTTTATGGAGTATAGTCATTGAATTATGTGTTTTGGCCATCTATTATACCATTCTATGTTAAGGGTTAACGACATTTAGGCACCCTTTTAATTTATTTTCTCATTTTGATATTAATAAAATACTTGTGAACTCACTTGTGGGCACAAGATTAAGCCCAAATTGTTTTGTAATTGTTTTATAATACTAATCACAAGCTCACTTTGGTTCCATTGACAAATGTGTATAACACTAAATAATTAACACACAAAAAAATCACATAAAATCCAAATAATTAACATAAACATCAATAAATGTGATTAAACATCAATTTGTGAAAAACAATGGTGTTAGTTAGTTGTGTGGTGGTTGTTGTGTAACACTAAAATCTAACACCAAAATTGGGCACCATACATACATAAATACATAAATAACACCAATCTTGGAGTTATTTTTGGTGTTATACGCCATAACTAATTTTGTGTTATGTATTCTATAACAATTTTATTAATCTTAAAAAAAGTGAAAACACTTGAATGATCTAGAGGATCGAAGAAGAAACCAATCGTGCACACAAACTAATTTTCCTCTTTTCTGGATGTTGCAAACAAGAACTACACTAAATACAATTTAAACATAATAATTAAAACTAAAGAATCGATTCTTTAAAGTATTGTCTTGAAAATGACATCGTTGCACAATTTTACAAGTTTTTATCATTCCCTTCCTTAAATGGGGAATGATATATTTTCGTAAATCCATGTGTTAACTATCAAATCCTAATAATGAATCGCATTGTGAGATCTCAAATGTTGATTGAAAAAATATTTACATGGTTATTTCGAAAAATGCTATTTTATCATACTATGGACTATGAAAATAAAACATCTCTAATAAATATCCCCAAGTTGTAGCATGTTCAATCCAACATTATCTTTAGTGTTAGCACCCGATGTATCTTGATAGACCATGTTATAAGCATAAGATCCGCTTTGATGCCAAATCCATTCATCACAAATGATCATTTCCCTTATTGATTGAGGGGGTGAGATTTCTTTGACTAGTCAAAAGAAAACACTTTATATAAGATGAAAACAAGTGGTGCTATTTGATGTTTAACTCAATAGTAATTGTTAGAAGAACAACTATTCTATAGAGTGTATTAAAAGTGTCTTCATTTTATATAGATTTTATATTAAAAGTTTCTTCATTACACGTATTTTGAGTTTTTAGACCATCTACAAAACCTTTTAATTAATAAAACTTGTTCAAATTTTTATATGGTTCTCACAAACAATTTTTTTATTGTCAAATTTGTTAATGCCATGAAATAATTAGATTTTACAATGTAAGTTTTATTCTCCTAATGGAATTAGGAATTCGGGGACCTATGTGTACTACAACAAAACAAACAAACACTAACAATAGTTAAATCTCTTACAATAGTTGGACTCCGGTCTGGTGCTTGGAAAGCAATTATCCTAACCGTCGGTCTAAAATCGCTGTTAACCCTCCGAGTATATTTGATTTTCTTATTCTCAACTCTTTATACAATCCCCGCCTCTTTCCTCTTCAGTAAGAAAAATAGCATGAATGAGAAAAAGCGAAATCATAATTCGTCACTTATCTCGAAAAAATACACACCCATTCACATAGAGATGAATAAGTTAGAAAACGTCTCGAAAAGCGTGTCTGGGTGGTGTAGTTGGTTATCACGTTAGTCTCACACACTAAAGGTCCCCAGTTCGAACCTGGGCTCAGACATAGCTCCAAATCTGTCTGGCTTTTTTGGTTTTTACGTCATTCAGCTGTGATATTAAAGTTGTTTGTAAGAGATGTCATTTTTTAATGAAATCTAACTCATTTGTAAGTGATAAAAACAAATAATCAGAATGGCGCAGTGGAAGTGTGGTGTGCCCAGGTCCGAGGATCAAAACCTTGCTATGATATTCTCTGTGCTCTCCATTTTCTTTCTTGTTAATCATTTGTAAGCGAGAAGAGCAAGATATCAGAGTGGCGCAGCGGAAGCGTGGTGGGCCCATAACCCACAGGTCCGAGGATCGAAACCTCGCTCTGATAATCTGTGTGCTCTCAATTGTCTTCTTTCTTAGCCAATAGCCAGAGTATGGGATGAAAATATTAGCTTACACCGTCTGAAATTTTACTGTTTGATCATATAATTTTTTGTGAGTCCCTTGGTGGTCGCGGATGATGTTGCAGATGGTAAGCGCGAAGATCTCATAGTATAATCGAAACTCTGAGGTCGAGAGTTCGATCCCCTCTTACCTCACCATCATGTTTTCCGTGCCTAAGGATACGCGTTCATCACACTTCTCAAATCACTGCCACTCTTGTTTAGTTACTTGTTTGGTCTAAGAGATCCCCACACAACCAAGGATTTCAAAAGATGGAGATCATTCCTAGGGATTTAGGGAAAAGGAAAAGCTCTTGTAGATTTCACGATTCTTGGAGCTTGTGATGATTGGGATTCAATACCTTAATCACCTGGTTTTATATGGTATTTTTACGTACATACAAAAGTGGTTATATTAGTTGACGAGATCATGTTCATTTATAAGAATGAAGGTCCTCATGTCAAGGCGTTCAGTGACTATTTCGTTATACGTTATGAAATGAATATTGTAGTATAAAATCTATAGTAGAAGGTAACCATGATTTTTACCTTAAAACTGGGGTGAAGAAGCATAAAATCAGTGGTGTTTTGGATTGTTATAATGTCAAAATTAGGGTTAATATATATTTTAATTGTTTATGATGATATATAATGGTTAACATAATTCACATGCCGAAAGATTAATGTGTTAAAGAAACCAAGTCTAAAAATTCCCCAATGAATTACAAGCATTCTAATTAACAAGAAATTTCATGGGGCAATAAGTGCATTTCAAAATTTGATCAAACATTACTATAAGCAAGGTGTATTATAGTAGACAAGGGTGGAAAAAACCACATAATTTGTACATCTTTTCCATTCATCCATATGACAGGGGGAAAGATTAAGCTATAAGTTACATTTGAATCATTGATACTTGCACTTGAATAACATATGATGTATGATATATGCTACAATCATGATTAGCGAGACTAACAAGGAAGACATCACTAGGCTCAAACACTCATGCGACAAGGCAATGCATTACATATTAGGGAATCACCATATAAAAACATTATCTTATTAATTACTCGATACCACCCCAAATGTATAAGTCACCCATAAGGAAATTCTAAGGAAACATAATTGGTCCCCACACCCATCCTTCAAGATGCATACCATAGTGCTCAAAAGGGACTTGTAATGCCCCAATATTTTCCCCAATAAAATCCATGATAAAACGACATAATGGAGTCCTAATTTGTGGATTTTTTTGCCTATACTCATGCGCCATTAAAAAGATTAATTAATTATTCTTCTTTTCGTTAAGCCCTTATGGCTAAAAGTTAACAACACTATTAAAATTTTAAATGTACCAAGTTTCCAAAAACTGTGGCCGATGGTTCGGTTTTGACGACAACATAGGTTGTAAATTTTTCCATTAGAAAAGATTGTGCTAGTTCCAAACCTATCTTGTCGTTTCTCAAAGGTAATCCTAAAAGGTCGCAATCTGTAGTTAAATGCTGGGTGTGCAATTTACCTTCGCTAAGGTAACCTAGCTAGGATTATAAAACTTACTATAATTTATTTATTCAATTTACTAGCCAAATTTTATTTTATTATTATTATTTTTAAATACTCATGAGTGGAAGGGTTATGAGATTCCATTTGGCCCAACCAAATGAATTCCATGCCCACCCATTTCAATCCCACAATTATAACCATAGACATTAATTGTTATTAAGTCCATAAGGGTTCTAATAAATTTATTTTGCTACACTTCAATAATTTCCCACCTAAATACTAAAGTGTGAGGGTCAATTAGTGTTCATAAGTTTAAATGGATCTTGGCCTTGGGATCTATGTTGACCTTAAAGTCTCTAATTGGGTTTTCGGGTTTCACAAGCAAGACAACATGTGTTTTGGATGCTTCATGTCTTGTGTTCCCCGAAACCTGAAACCCGCATCAAGTAAGGCGAGTCGGGTTTGCGGACCTCCGAGCATCGGAACATGCCTTCGTCAAAGCATCATGCTTCATGTCGATTGTCTTCCTCGATCCCCAAAACCCGAATTTAAGTCCTTTGTTTCGGGTTTGAAGCATCTAAACATATCATGCTTCATGTCGATTGTTTCCCAGAACCCGAAACCCGAATTACTCTAAACACCTTTGTGTCGGGTTTCTGGATCTCCCAAGCATGCTGACATGGCATTAATGCCGAGTTGTCGGGTAGTTGGCACGTGTCAACTGAAGTGTATTAAATGTGAATTTTCTTATATATATTCGGATTTCCACGTCATTTTTACCGGACGTATTTTTACTTCGTGGATTTTCGCGCATGCTTCTTCAACCCCGAAACCCGAAACTCGCCTGTGCCCGATTGCATTGCTCGTTTTTATCTTTCCTTGCCCTGGTTGAAGGTATTTTTCTCTTCATTCTTTGTTCATGGTTTTTGTGAATTAATTATGTAAGGAATTCTTCCCAGTTTCTTATCAGGTTTGTGGGGTTTTTATCTTTTTCATTTTGGGGTTGTTTTCTTTATCGGGTTTTTGTTTTAAGGTTATCTCTTCGGAATTATCACTTGGTTTTATTCCCCAGAATGTTGTTGTAATTAATGATATGTTTGGGATATAAATGGTAAAGGAAACCTGCAGTATATTGGAAAAGTTCAAAATCTTCTATATTTTCCGAACTCTCTGCATCCTTCCTCGGTGTGTTTTCAAATCTTCCTTCTCGAACCGAACTCTCCGGCATCCTTCTCAGTGTGTCGGGTTTTCCGAACTCTCCAACATCCTTCTCAGTGTGTCGGGTTTTCCAACTCTCCGATATCCTTCTCGGTGTCGGGTTTTCCACCTATCTTTTCGTGTTCAACATCATCTACGATCTCCGACACTCTCCTCCTCTAAAATTCCTCATGTCGGATCCTGGTCCATCTCAAGAAAAGATTGAAAAGTCAGGGAGGATGAAATACAAATTCAGGAAGGTGGAGTCTCCATCATATATTGACTGTAATTTCGACATCCGAGATACAGAGCTCGGAAACATAGACATGGAGGATTTCTGGAATAGGGTCAAGAGCCCTTCTCAAACTCCATGGATGAAATCGATAGTCGACAGTGGCCTACCTCTTGCGGCAGGCTTCCCTATGTCCGCGTAGTGCCCCGAGTTCATCTTGGCCTGTGCTTCAAATTATGACTCTACTTCTCGTTCTGTGAAAAACCAGGCGGGAGAAGTTGTGATCAAATTGGACGGAGGTTACTTTGATGACCTTCTTAAGCTGCCTAATTTTGAAGAATATGGAGATATGGATCTCAAGTCAGCCCAAAAAGCTTGGGACAATGATCAGGAAGATTGCATCAAGCACGTGAATAAGAAGTTCCTGATCAAAGCCAAACCGGCTGTTTCCAGGTTCCCAAGACTTGTTCCCAGAAGTGATTTCATTCAGGAAATCAATGATATCATCACTCTGTTGAGTCGGGTTTTTGGTTTTCCCAAATCAAATGTTTTCCAAGGGTGGATGTATCAGTTCATGATCACTCTTAAGAAGAGTCAACAAGGAATTGATTGGGGCACTCTCATCAGCAATGAGATAGATTCTCAAATGACAATAGTCCTGTCTACAGGAAAATTTTACATGTCCTCGTATGTCACCTATGCAGCGGCCGGTATGAGGAACTATCCCGGGTTGGACACCAAGGGAAACAAGACAGTAGAACATATTTATCAGTATTTCCCTCAGCTGACAAGAAAAGGGTCTCAAGACCAATTCAGAAGGGTAAACGATGCCTTCTTTTACGAGAACATCTGCAGGTTAAATCCCGAACTGAGGAAAACAAGAGTATCTGATGAAGCATGGGCTGAGGTTTCAAAATGGGGTTGTGTCTTCTTGCAATTTAAGAAGTTCACATATCTACGGGTAGTCATGTACCCAGGGGATCCTTTCCGTCTGCCCCGATATCCAGGGGACAAATTAATCCTGATGGAGTTGGTCAGGAAATTGTTGGATTTTCATAAGTTCCAACAGAGTAAGCACAAGGCCGCTGTATCTTTCCCAATTTCTGATTGGAAGGTATACTTGTTCGACAGTGGTAAAGCCAAGAATGTTGTCCATGAGCTTCAGGATAAGTTGAAGAAGCACATGAAGCCCCGAGACAGGTTTGATATTCGAGGAGTCCTCAGGGCGTATGGAACTCTACACCTGCACAGACCAAGCATAGAAGACATCTGGATTGATCTACGTGATGAGGTTGTTTGTCAAGAAAAGATCATAGCAGATTGACACTTGCTGAGATTCAAACACTTGAGCTTGCTAACTTACCAGAAGGTACTAGCGATAATGAAAGTGTTCTGGACCTTTCCTATGATGGACTGAATGAAGATCAATATGTTTTCCCACCTATTGATTGGTCAATCAGTGAAAAATCCTCCATTACAG
Organism: Taxus wallichiana var. yunnanensis; assembly: GCA_018340775.1. Taxonomy (NCBI): domain Eukaryota; kingdom Viridiplantae; phylum Streptophyta; class Pinopsida; order Cupressales; family Taxaceae; genus Taxus; species Taxus wallichiana. The sequence continues at coordinate 635,700,586 of CM031241.1, forward strand.
ATAGGTCAGCTCTGATTCTTGCACACACCAAAGCATGGCTCGCCTCTTGGGGAATGAGTTTTAAAGATGATAATTTTTCAAAGTTGGTTGCTTCAGAGGCGGGGCCCTCCAAAAAGGGAAAGGACAAAAGATCTTCTAAGGGGCCTATAAAGGTCAAGTTTGTCAAAAAGAGAAAAGAAAGAGAAATCTCTTCAATTATTTCTCCAGTTGAAACGGTGAATGTGCCAGAATCACCAACACCACCAGAAATAGGAGAAATTTCTTTGGAAGGAGAAGGAAGCCAGCCTCTGGTTTCACCATTTGTTGACTGCCCAACTGAGGAGACCTTATCTCTTGCATCCCAGACCTTGGAGTCTGGATCTGCGCTTCATCCCTCACAACCACTTCTACCTCCTCATTCCCCATCGACTTCTTCAATCATGGCCAGCATTTTCTCTGGACTCTCACCTCTCTCTGTTGGTACCAAAGTAATCACCAACACGCCCCCTCCTGTGCCTCTTTTTATTGAATCTGCTACCACATTGGTAACTGTCCCCACTTCGCCATTGGATCTCTCCCCCTAAAAGTATGATACCAGCTTCTACAATAGTGGCAACTCCCTCTGACATGCCTCAATGGCTACTCGAGCAAACTCCGAGGAAGAGGAAGGTGATTGTACCCATACCAGCCTTTGATTTTAGCTCACTCAAGGCCTCTACTACTAAATCAGCCAAGAAACCCAAAATAGTTTCAAGGGTTTTGGTGGATGCTTCAGGGCATAAGTTTGCAGAGATCACCACTCCTGTGACTGACAAAACCAAAGAGGACATAACAGCCTCTGATTATCAGATAACCAGGGTAGCTCTAGGAGAGGTGACAATGGAAGGAGCACAACAGGATGCACGGGATGCCACAAACGTGCTGTGCCAGAAGTTGAAAGAAACAAAAGACAACAGAGATGAGCTTAAAGGAAAGGTGGAGCAGTTGACTGAGGTTTTGCTTAAGCTCTCAAAACCCCTCGAATCCATACCATCTTCTTCTATCCCTGTCGGATTCGATTTCTCATCAGTGCCTACGATTGAGAAGATTAATAAAAAAGGAAGGGTGGTCGATGAATGGATCCAAAGGCTGCTCCAACAAGGGAAGGAAGTGATTCAAGACGTCGTGGAAGTCTATCAATCTTTGGGGAACATTCAGAGTGATGGAGAGAAGATGGACGATGATTTCTCCCAAGAAATTGACATCTTGATTTGACTTTTGAAGCTCTCCAGGCATTAAAGAAAATGCCATCACATCTCTTGGTAGAAGAAGGCATCATCCCACATGCGGATAAGCATTTCCAGCTGACCAAAGCCATCAGGTTCAGGGTGAAGATTCTCAACGAAGCCTGTGGTAAATTGAGAGAATCAAGAGATCAGTTGATCGATGGCAAGAGCGACCTGGAGGAAGAACTGTTAAAAATCTGTGCAAAAGTGTCAGTTGGAAACTCAGGCATCCTATCAGCCGATGATCTTTTCAAACAAATCCAAGAATCTATTCAGCATGAACCAACTCACGGATTTGGTATTGAAATCATCGACAGGTTTGTAAAGATTGAACATTCTTTGGAGGCCTTGAGAAAGCTCAACAAAATGAAAAAAAGCTTCCGGCGATGCCAGTGATACTCATGAAACTCCGCGAAGTTTTGAATGATCATTCCACTGCACTTTGAAAAATGAAATGCAAGGCATAATTCGGAAGTTCCAAGAATTTTAGAACAAACAGCTCAGTGGAAGAGAAAGATGAAGGAGCGAAAGATGATGATTCGATTAAGTCTAATGTTTCATGTCATTTCAATCTTGAAATTGACATGTCTTTTTCATTTCTGTTTCGTCACATTTTTGAATCATATTTTGACTTGGTCTCCTGCGTGAGAGTCAAGCAAAATAGGACTCTCGTTAGAACACTATTTTCTAGGATTTATCCTATTTTCTCTCTACTCCTTTTATTATAAATAAGGGATGCTTATGCATTCCAAAGGGTCGAGATTTTTGAAATATTGGGAGCTATTGGAAAGAAGAAAAACTTTGTGTTTTCTTTTAATCATTTTGAAGAATAGGAGTTGATATTATTTTGCAAACTTTGTGTTGTGGGATATATCTTTCTTAAGACATTGTTCTTACGTTCATAATCTTAAGCTATTCTTTGTTTAGCATCTTAGTGTTTCTAATCATTTCAGACATTATATTTATGATCTAAAGCTCGTATGATTATTTCGTGCTCTGTGTTTACTCGAAAGAAAATACGTTTCTCTCATTTCCTTTCCATTGTGTTTCTTTCATTGTAATAATTTCCTACCCAGTCCATTTACAAAAATAACATCTTCACATCGTGGATGTGGATTTCGGATTCTATCCCAACCCCAATGGTTAGATTAGTGTGAATATTGTATATATTGTTTTTGCTGTGTTTTAGATTAGTAATAAATAGGCAGCCTCACCTGTCTTTGAGGAGGGATTTAATCCCATATACTGTGGTTGAACCTCATATTTTGGATTGACAAAATATCCAACCAATAGTTTTTGGCGACTCAGTTGGGAATACGGATTTATAGTATAAAGCTTATCCTCTTGGTGTCTGCGACTCCGTATTTGCCTTATTTTTAACAAGGTCTCTTTCCCGGTTCAAGCTGGCCGGAAAGATCTTCACTCGGTCCCGCCGAGCCCGGGTGAAATTGATCCACTCTTTGAGTTGCTACAACAGCACAATTTCAGCCTTTCCCCCAACAACATTATTTCTAACCGAACCAGAAGTTCTTCACCTGTTCGGAGAAACCGGATCCCATGGAATGCGGAAGCATCTCGAACTTGTCATGCACTTGTTCTCTTGTCTGATACTCGGATCCCTATACACACTCTTTTCAGAAGGATGGCAGTACAACCTGTGCCTTGGGGCGCAGTTATTGGTCCTCTTTCTTTAACTCCACCATTGCATGAGTTACCACATGGATCACGTAAAAACATTCCCAAGTTTAATGGGGATGGGAAGCAACATCCTGATGAACACATTGCATCTTTCTTTATAGCATGCGGTGTCCTTGGAGTAGCTCACGAAGATGTTTCTGTTCGACTTTTTGTTGAAACATTGCATGGTGCAGCAACCGAATGGTTTTACCACCTTCCAAATGCATGCATCACAAACTAGGCTACCATGAGGACCAAATTCGAAGCACGTTTCAAACCAGCTGAAGATTCTCATGCTTTGTTAGCACAACTTACTCATATGAAGAAGGAATCGCATGAACCCATGCGGGACTTTGTGGCAAAGTTTAATAAGCTGATCCGAAAGATTCCGGAAATAGCTGTACCAACTCTGAAAAATCAGAAATGCTTCTTCATTAATGCTCAGCCTCCCGATGTGAGCTTTTTATTAAGAAGGTCGGTTATCCCAGATTTGGCTATCGCTCAGTCAACAACTATTGAAATAGAGGATGATCTCATTTTGGCCGGAAGGATCAGGAAAGATGTACCCAAGGCTAAAAATCAAGGTTCTTCCCAAGGTAATACTGATCCTATGTTTCAAAAAATGGCTAATGATTTGATCGCTTTAAAAAAGCAAATGTCTCAGTAGGTGAGCAATGTTCCGTATCGGGATATCCCTAGATGGAATTTCAATAACAACAATGGTGTGCCTGTAAGGGATAGGCCGTGATTAACTCCTGCTCAACCGAGGCTAGCAATTGAAGCTCCTCCTATTAATGCGGTAGTAGAAATAGTTGAAGAAGAGGAAGAACCAGAAGAACAAGATTCTCCCGAGGCTTTTGAAGCTTCAGGATATGCTGATGAGTCTTATGATGATTCGGCTGGCGACTCCAGCATTGGGTATTTGGAATATGAAGAAGATGAATGTGCACCGGATGGTCAGTCATTTGCTGTCTTCACTCGATCCCAATCTCAGAATCCAAGAAAACCTCTTGAAAACCCCAAGGAGAAGAACAAGGAACCTCCCATAGCCATAGTTAAGAGAGGTACTCCTATTTCAGCACAAACTGAAAGAGAAGTCACCAAAAAGGTAACTTCTCCTCATTCTCTTTCTCCTAAGGTCAGTGCCTCAGCTCAAGCTCATGTGATTAGAACTGAGCCTACCATCACCCCTTCTTATACTGCTTTTGACATTATCGATCATGCAAAAAGAACCAAAATCCAAATGTCGAAGCAGAATACTTCAGTCAAATCCTGAACAGTTTGAAAAACTTGCCAAATTCATTAGAAGTAAAGCGGTTGTTCCACCACCTTCAAAAGGTCTCCTTCCAAATCCTACTCAACCCCCACCTCAGAACAATCTGACCTCTGCTTCTTCTTCGGGAAAGATTGAACCATTTTATTTGTCTTTACTTATAAATGGGTTTAAACTCAGCAATTGCATCATCGACTCAGGGGCCTCCGACAATGTTATGCCCACAAAAGTAGCTCATGCCCTTGGGCTTACTTTGACTAAGTCATATGGATGGTGTTACTCCATGGAAACCAAACAAGTTCCTTTGATTGGTCAAATCAAAGATGCACAGTTTGCATTCGTTGCCTTCCCAGAAAAGAGAGTGAAAATGACCATTCTAGTTGCTGACATCCCTGCAGCTTACGGTATCCTCTTGGGTAGAGGTTTTTGTAAAGATGTCGGAGGTGAGATTAATATGGATTGGACTAAGGCCAGGATTCCAGTCAATGGGGTTTATCATGTTCTCCATCCCGAACCTCAGGTGAGGTATTTGGTAACTAAATCAGATGATCCTAAAGCTCAAATTCTTTTCGAAGATGCTAGCTTCGGAAATTATTTCATGACTTCAGAGATACCCACTGTGGATGTCAAGGAAGAAGATCCCAATGCTATTTGGACCCTCGAATTCGATGGTAGCTGCTCAATCACCGGATCGGGCGCTGGTGTAGTTCTTATATCTCCTAATTCCGAGATTTTCCCATCAGCTTACAAGTTGCAATTTGATAATACTAATAACACGGCTGAGTATGAAGCTCTGTTATTAGGATTAGAAATGGCCAGACAGAAGGGAATTCGAAATCTCAAGGTCCAGGGGGATGCGGAGCTGATTGTCAACCAGGTCAAGGGAATCTATCAGGTAAAAAATGATCGCTTGAGACATTACAGGAACAAAGTTTGGGATAGTATAGAATGCTTTGATGCATTCTCTATTAAGGCAGTTTTGAGAGATTATAACGACAAGGCTGATTCTTTGGCCATGTCTGCATCCCTCCTTCTTCCTCATCCCCAGTTCAAACAAGATACGTACACTATTGAGATTGTGTACCGTCCCAGTATCCCAGATAATGCGACTCACTGGCAAGTGTTCAATGATGATCAACAGGTGTTGGCTTTTCTAGAAAAGGCTGACAATTTCAGTGAGCTGTACTTTGAAGGTTCGGAATCAGCTTTCCAGTGAATCTATCTCAGATCCATATCAAGAGGTTGATGGTGAGTTTATCCAGCTTAAAGGAAACAAGATACCCAAAGGTTTGGTTTCTCTGGAGGGTTTGTTTGACAAGCATGATCATTTTATTCAAAACAAGAGACAAGTTGAAGGAGCTTCTTCCTCGGAAGTAGATCAAGTCAATCTAGGTTCGTCTGATCAACCTCGGATGGTGAATATTGGGAAATGTTGTTCCCCTGAAGAGAAAGCAAGATTCACTTCACTCCTGAAGAGATACATGGATGTGTTAGCCTGGTCTTATGCAGATTTAAAATCCTTCAAGCCCAAAGATGTACAGCACAGTATCCCTTTGAAGCCTGATGTGAAACCATACAGGCAGAAGCAAAGACATTACAATCCCAAGATCTCAGGGACTATCCTTGCGGAAATTCAAAAAATGTTAGATGCCAGAGATTATTTTTCCAATCCATCACTCCACTTGGATTGCTAACATCGTCCCAGTCAGGAAGAAGAATGGTGAAATCTGAATTTGTGTTGACTTCTGGAACCTGAATCAGTCTTCGTTGAAGGACAACTATCCCTTGCCTATCATGGATCAGGTGTTACAAACTGTTACTGGATCAGAAATGCTATCCATGCTCGATGGATTTTCAGGATATAATCAAGTTGAGGTAACTACGGAGGATCAACACAAGATGGCCTTCACAACCCCATGGGGTACCTTTGCTTACAGGAGGATGCCTTTCGGCTTGATCAATGCCGGAGCCACCTTTTAGAGAGCTATGGACTTGGCATTCAGAGACCTGATGGGCAAAGTCATAGTGGTATATTTAGATGACTTGACCATTTTCTCTAAAAATGGAGTGATCATTATGATCATTTAGAGCAAGTACTTTTGAGATGCAGGCGTCACGGGATTTCATTAAATCCCAAGAAGTCCATGTTTGGAGTGACCGAAGGAAAGCTGTTGGGTCATATCGTGACTAAAGAAGGAACCAAAATCGACCCAGAGAGAGTAAAAGCCATTCAAAGCCTTTCCCTACCCACAAGTAAAACTGGGGTTCATTCATTCTTCGGGAAGGTTAATTTCCTAAGAAGGTTCGTACCTGATTTTGCTGATAAAACCAAGGATATCCTTGGGATGATGAAAGGAAAATTCCATTTCGATGGAGTACTGAAGGGAAGCTTGCGTTCGATGAAATCAAAAGGGCAGTTGCTTGCGCTCCTATCCTAGTATGTCCGACTTCAAAAATATTTCATCATGTACAGCTACGCCTCTGCTCACACAGTGTCAGCCATCCTGATGCAGGAGAACGGGGAGGGCATTGAAGCTCCCATCGCGTTTATGAGCTGCCCATTGAAGGAACATGAATTAAAGATGTCACAAATTGAAAAGCATGCTTATGCAGTGGTACGAGTGGTGAAACATTTCAGGTACTATGTGCTGAATTCCCATACCCTCGTTCTCGTTCCCGACACTGCCGTTAAATCCATTTTGACTCAACAAGAGCTGGGGAGTCAACGAGGTACTGGATAGCTAAAGTTCAGGAGTACGACTTGGACATCAGACCTACCAAGTTAGTACGAGGAAGGGGCCTATGCCAATTGATCACAGAAAATCATGCTGAAGCAGAATGTGAAAAGACCCAAGATACTTCTTCAGAGTTGCCCATGGTGCTTTTTGTGAGTACAACTGATGAATGGTACACAGACATTGCTTTCTTTCTAACTTATGGTGAATGCCCCCACATTTAAGCCAAAAGGAGAAGAGGACATGTCAAGTTAAGATCTGCAAGATACCTCTTGTGGGATAATGGAATATATAAGAAAGGTATTGATGGTGTATTCCTGCATTGTGTTGATAAATCACAACAGTTAAAGTTGTTAGAATCCTTCCATAGCCTAGCATGCGGAGGACATTTCTCATCCTCTGTAACAACTTATAAGATCCTACGGGCTAGGTACTATTGGCCTACTCTTTTCGGATTCAGCAGAGTGGGTGTCCAAGTGTGAAGCTTGTCAACATTTCGTTGGTCGTCCCAAGCTAGCAGCTCTCCCCTTGAAGCCCGTAGTGATTGAAGAACCTTTTCACCAGTGGGGAATTGACTTCATTGGAACATTGAATCCTACCTCCAGTGCTGGACATAATTACGTGCTGACTGCTATAGACTATTTTACCAAGTGGGTGGAAGCCGCACCAATCAAGCAAGCAACCTCAGAAGCTGTGTGCAAGTTCCTTAAAGAAAATATAATTGTCAGATTCGGTGTGCCTCACAAGATTGTAGCTGATAATGCCTCTAATTTCTCATCGCATGAGTTGACAGAATTTTGCTATGGATTCGGCATCACCTTGGCTCACTCATCTGATTATTATCCCCAAGGCAATGGGCAAGCTGAGTCCAACAACAAGAACCTGGTTACCATAATTAGAAAGCTAGTAGATGAAAACCAGAGGACATGGCACAAAGCATTGTATGATGCGTTGTGGGCTGATCAAATTACCCCAAAGCGAGCTATAGGAATGTCTCCTTTCCAAGTGTTGTATGGGATTGATGCTGAGATTCCTATCTCAGTAGAATTTCCAGCCTTACAGTTGGCAAAAGCAGTCGAAGATGCGACTTTTCAAAATTCTATCGAGAAAAGGGTTATGTACCTAGCTAGGCTAGAAGAGGAATGAAGCAAAGTGGTTGATCGCATTGCAGACCATCAAAGCAAAGTAAAGAAATTTTTGACAAGAAATCAAGGCAACGTCATTTCCAAATTGGAGACCTGGTGTTGCTTTGGGATAAGAGGAGAGAGCAGAAAGGAATGCACGGAAAGTTTGACTCCTTGTGGAAAGGACCTTTTAAGATTCATCAGCTGAGTGGTGAAAATAGTTTCCATCTATCATACCTTGATGGAGGGTTACTCCCTTTGCCTTTCAGTGGTCAACATCTGAAGTTGTTCCATCATTAATGCAAGATGTTCTTTTGCATTGTACATACTTTATTTTCTGTTGTGTGTTTTCTTTTAGTTTTCTTTCTTTCCTTGTTTTGTTTTTCGGTTTTCTTCTTTTCTGACTCCGTAGCCCAATGGATAAAGCCAGAGATTCTGAGTTCTCTTCCTTTGATATCACAAAGAAAGTCCCCAACTAGAGCCAGTTGTTATCTCATTTTTGAGTTTACGCCAAAAATATCGAGATAACCCTAAGAAAATTTTAAGCTAGGTTTTCTAAAAATTACCTTTCAGAGAGATAATCGGGTTTTCGGGTTTCACAAGCAAGACAACATGTGTTTTGGATGCTTCATGTCGTGTGTTCCCCGAAACCCGAAACCCATCAAGTAAGGCGAGTCGGGTTTGCGGACCTTCCGAGCATCGAAACATGCCTTCGTCAAAACATGCTTCATGTCGATTGTTTTCCGATCCCCGAAACCCGGTTTACTTGCCTAAGTCCTTCATTTCGGGTTTCGAACTTTGAAGCATCTAAACATCATGCTTCATGTCGATTGTTTCCCATGAACCCGAAACCCAAATTACTCTAAAAACCTTTGTGTCGGGTTTCGGATATCCCAAGCATGCTGACATGGCATTAATGCCGAGTTGTCGGGTGGTTGGCACGTGTCAAATGAAGTGTATTAAATGTAAATTTTCTTATATATATTCGGATTTCCACGTCATTTTTACCGGACGTATTTTTACCTCGTGGATTTTCACGCATGCATCTTCTTCACCCCGAAACCCAAAAACTCGCCTTTGTGCCCGATTGCATTGCTCATTTTTATCTTTCCTTGCCTGGTTGAAGGTATTTTTCTCTTCATTCTTTGTTTGTGGTTTTGTGAATTAATTATGTAAGGAATTCTTCCCAAGTTTCTTATCGGGGTTGTGGGGGGGTTTTATCTTTTCATTTTGGGGTTGTTTTCTTTATCGGGTTTTATGTTTTAGGTTATCTCTTCAAATTATCACTTGGTTTTATTCCCTCGAATGTTTATTTAATTAATGATATGTTTGGGATATAAATGGTGAAGGAAAAACTTGCTTTCAGTATATTGGAAAAGTTCAAAGTGTCAGGTTTTCCGAACTCTCCGGCATCCTTCTCAGGTGTCGGGTTTTCGAACTCTCCGGCATCCTTCTCGCAGTGTTCAAAACCAGTGTCGTGGGTTTTCAAAATTCCTCTCGGTGTGTCGGGTTTTCCAAACTCTCCGACATCCTTCTCAGTGTGTCGGGTTTTCCAACTCTCCGGCATCCTCCCTCGTGTGTCGGGTTTCGAACTCTCCGGCATCCTTCTCGGTGTGTCGGGTTTTCCACCTCTCCGGCATCTCCAGTGGGTCGGGTTTTCCGCAGTGTTCAACATCTCCTGATCTCCGACACTCTCCTCCTTCGAAATTCCTCATGTCGGATCCTGGTCCATCTCAAGAAAAGACTGAAAAGTCAGGGAGGATGAAATACAAATTCAGGAAGGTGGAGTCTCCATCATATATTGACTATAATTTCGACATCCGAGATACAGAGCTCGAAACGTAGACATGGAGGATTTCTGGAATAGGGTCAAGAGCCCTTCTCAAACTCCATGGATGAAATCGATAGTCGACAGTGGCCTACCTCTTGCGGTAGGCTTCCCTATGTCCGCTCAGTGCCCCGAGTTCATCTTGGCCTGTGCTTCAAATTATGACTCTGCTTCTCGTTCTGTGAAAAACCAGGCGGGAGAAGTTGTGATCAAATTGGATGGAGGTTACTTTGATGACCTTCTTAAGCTGCCTAATTTTGAAGAATATGGAGATATGGATCTCAAGTCAGCCCAAAAATCTTGGGACAATGATCAGGAGGATTGCATCAAGCACGTGAATAAGAAGTTCCTGATCAAAGCCAAACCGGTTGTTTCCAGGTTCCCAAGACTTGTTCCCAGAAGTGATTTCATTCAGGAAATCAATGATATCATCACTCTGTTGAGTCGGGTTTTTGGTTTTCCCGAATCAAATGTTTTCCAAGGGTGGATGTATCAGTTCATGATCACTATTAAGAAGAGTCAACAAGGAATTGATTGGGGTACTCTCATCAGTAATGAGATAGATTCTCAAATGACAACAGTCCTGTCTACAGGAAAATTTTACATGTCCTCGTATGTCACCTATGCAGCGGCCGGTATGAGGAACTATCCCGGGTTGGACACCAAGGGAAACAAGACAGTAGAACATATTTATCAATATTTCCCTCGGTGACAAAAAAAGGGTCTCAAGACCAATTCAGAAGGGTAAACGATGCCTTCTTTTACGAGAACATCTGCAGGTTAAATCCCGAACTGAGGAAAACAAGAGTATCTGATGAAGCATGGGCTGAAGTTTCAAAATGGGGTTGTGTCTTCTTGCAATTTAAGAAGTTCACATATCTTCGAGTAGTCATGTACCCAGGGGATCCTTTTCGTTTGCCCAGATATCCAGGGGACAAATTAATCCTGATGGAGTTGGTCAGGCAATTGTTGGATTTTCACAAGTTCCAACGAGTAAACACAAGGCCATTGTATCTTTCCCAATTTCTATTGGAAGGTATACTTGTTCGACAGTGGTGAAAGCCAAGAATGTTGTCCATGAGCTTCAAGATAAGTTGAAGAAGCACATGAAGCCCCGAGATGGGTTTGATATTCGAGGAGTCCTCAGGGCGTATGGAACTCTGCACCTGCACAGACCAAGCATAGAAGACATCTGGATTGATCTACGTGATGAGGTTGTTGTCCGAAGAAAAGATCATAGCAGATTGACACTTGCTGAGATTCAAACACTTGAGCTTGCTAACTTACCAGAAGGTACTAGCGATAATGAAAGTGTTCTGGACCTTTCCTATGATGGACTGAATGAAGATCAATATGTTTTCCCACCTATTGATTGGTCAATCAGTGAAAAAGCCTCCATTACAGATAGGTCAGCTCTGATTCTTGCACACACCAAAGCATGGCTCGCCTCTTGGGGGATGAGTTTTAAAGATGATAATTTTTCAAAGTTGGTTGCTTCAGAGGCGGGGCCCTCCAAAAAGGGAAAGGACAAAAGATCTTCTAAGGGGCCTATAAAGGTCAAGTTTGTCAAAAAGAGAAAAGAAAGAGAAATCTCTTCAATTATTTCTCCAGTTGAAATGGTGAATGTGCCAGAATCACCAACACCACCAGAAATAGGAGAAATTTCTTTGGAAGGAGAAGGAAGCCAGCCTCTGGTTTCACCATTTGTTGACTGCCCAACTGAGGAGACCTTATCTCTTGCATCCCAGGCCTTGGAGTCTGGATCTGCGCTTCCTCCCTCACAACCACTTCTACCTCCTCATTCCCCATCGACTTCTTCAATCATGGCCAACATTTTCTCTGGACTCTCACCTCTCTCTGCTGGTACCAAAGTAATCACCAACACGCCCCCTCCTGTGCCTCTTTTTATTGAATCTGCTACCACATTGGTAACTGTCCCCACTTCACCATTGGATCTCTCCCCCCGAAAGTATGATACCAGCTCCTACAATAGTGGCAACTCCCTCTGACACGCCTCAATGGCTACTCGAGAAAACTCCGAGGAAGAGGAAGGTGATTGTACCCATACCAGCCTTTGATTTTAGCTCACTCAAGGCCTCTACTGCTAAATCAGCCAAGAAACCCAAAATAGTTTCAAGGGTTTTGGTGGATGCTTCAGGGCATAAGTTTGCAGAGATCGCCACTCCTGCAACTGACAAAACCAAAGAGGACATAACAGCCTCTGACTATCAGATAACCAGGGTGGCTCTAGGAGAGGTGACAATGGAAGGAGCACAACAGGATGCATGGGATGCCACAAACGTGTTGTGCCAGAAGTTGAAAGAAACAAAAGACAACAGAGATGAGCTTAAAGGAAAGGTGGAGCAGTTGACTGAGGTTTTGCTTAAGCTCTCAAAACCCCTCGAATCCATACCATCTTCTTCTGTCCCTGTCGGATTCGATTTCTCATCAGTGCCTACGATTGAGAAGATTAATAAAAAAGGAAGGGTGGTCGATGAATGGATCCAAAGGCTGCTCCAACAGGGAAGGAAGTGATTCAAGACGTCGTGGAAGTCTATCAATCTTTGGGGAACATTCAGAGTGATGGAGAAAAGATGGATGATGATTTCTCCCAAGAAATTGGACATCTTGATTTGACTTTTGAAGCTCTCCAGGCATTAAAGCAAATGCCATCACATCTCTTGGTAGAAGAAGGCATCATCCCACATGCGGATAAGCATTTCCAGCTGACCAAAGCCATCAGGTTCAGGGTGAAGATTCTCAACGAAGCCTGCGTAAATTGAGAGAATCAAGAGATCAGTTGATCGATGGCAAGAGCGACCTGGAGGAAGAACTGTTAAAAATCTGTGTGAAAGTGTCAGTTGGAAACTCAGGCATCCTATCAGTCGATGATCTTTTCAAACAAATCCAAGAATCTATTCAGCATGAACCAACTCACGGATTTGGTATTGAAATCATCGACAGGTTTGTAAAGATTGAACATTCTTTGGAGGTCTTGAGAAAGCTCAGCAAAAGATTGAAAAAGCTTCCCGGCAGTGCCAGTGATACTCATGAAACCTGCGAAGTTTTGAATGATCATTCCACTTGCGCT